>JAUJYZ010000325.1:0-600000 GCA_033675265.1 Actinostola sp. cb2023
ACTTAGGAGACAAGACTAGAGTATCTAGGATGGTACAGCTACAATGTGTTTGTTTGTTACCTGGTTGTACTTAGGAGACAAGACTAGAGTATCTAGGATGGGTACAGCTACAATGTGTTTGTTTGTTACCTGGTTGTACTTAGGAGACAAGACTAGAGTATCTAGGATGGGTAGAGCTACAATGTGTTTGTTTGTTACCTGGTTGTACTTAGGAGACAAGACTAGAGTATCTAGGATGGGTAGAGCTTCAATGTGTTTGTTTGTTACCTGGTTGTACTTAGGATACAAGACTAGAGTATCTAGGATGGGTACAGCTACATGTGTTTGTTTGTTTACCTGGTTGTACTTAGGAGACAAGACTAGAGTATCTAGGATGGGTAGAGCTACAATGTGTTTGTTTGTTACCTGGTTGTACTTAGGAGACAAGACTAGAGTATCTAGGATGGGTACAGCTACAATGTGTTTGTTTGTTACCCTGGTTGTACTTAGGAGACAAGACTAGAGTATCTAGGATGGGTACAGCTACAATGTGTTTGTTTGTTACCTGGTTGTACTTAGGAGACAAGACTAGAGTATCTAGGATGGGTAGAGCTACAATGTGTTTGTTTGTTACCTGGTTGTACTTAGGAGACAAGACTAGAGTATCTAGGATGGGTAGAGCTACAATGTGTTTGTTTGTTACCTGGTTGTACTTAGGAGACAAGACTAGAGTATCTAGGATGGGTACAGCTACAATGTGTTTGTTTGTTACCTGGTTGTACTTAGGAGACAAGACTAGAGTATCTAGGATGGGTACAGCTACAATGTGTTTGTTTGTTACTGGTTGTACTTAGGAGACAAGACTAGAGTATCTAGGATGGGTTAGAGCTTCAATATGTTCACCTGAAACAAAATTTATATGAAAATAATAATAACAAAGATGGAATTGAGATGTAATGACCATTCTTGTTCTCTGTCCTGGAGAAAACATAAAAAAACCCTTTCTGAGTGAGTTTTGGACCCACAAGCAAAGACCCCCCCTCCCCCTCCCCCTCCCCCTCTCCCTCTCCCCTCTCCCTCTCCCCTCCAATGAATTATGATCTGGTACAGTGACTAAATGGTCATTGCAAGAAATAGTGTGTTTCTAAGTGACATGTGATCAGAATCCAAATTCTCCTCCAGAATTCAAAGAGTACACATGAGAAGTTAGATTTTGATCAGAGATCACTTCTATTTTACCAGTATCTGCATATGCCTCTGCTATGTCCAGGTATAAAGTCTCCAACCTCTTCTATATTCTCTTTAAAAAGTGATGACATCAATGTCTGGAAAAGGCATGCATTTAGTATCTCAATGTACATGTATTCTTGGTGGGCACCGAAGTCAAACAAACTTATCCAACAAAAAAAACCATGGTGGCCACCCTAGGAAAATGGCAAGGGGTTGGCTGCTTAATTAGGAGGAGTTTTAGGGCAAGCAATTAGTTTTGAGACTTTGTTGGTTAACAAAATCACTGATAAAGAATTGTGATAAGTATAGAAATGGAAACTAATGAGGAATAGACAGAACAAATGTTCGGGAAAAAATCAGACCCTCGAGCGGGATTCGAACCCATGACACCCCGATTTCATGCCAGGTGCTCTACCCACTGAGCTACCGAGGGCAACTCGAGGTGTTTGATTTTTTCCAAACATTTGTTTTGTCTACCGGAATTCCTCATTAGTTTCCATTTCTATATAAAAAATCATGATATGTATTTTTTCTAATATTATGGGGATTAGGGGTTGGACACGTAACGGGTGGCTGCTTAATTAGGGGTTTGACTGTAATGCAAGGGTCAACTGTCTGAATATACTTTCTCTCTCTCATTCTTTAATCTTTAAAACCTGCGTTCCAGAGCTTAGCTCAGTGACTATTTGAACACTAGGATTTCCTATCAGTAAAGACTTTGAGATGACAGTACAATCCTATCTCACCTTAACGGGATGCAGTTGATGGATGTAGATCAAACACACCACAGCTTTGACTCTGATATCAATAGGCACAGCTTTCTGGTATGATCCACTTGTCCCTTGAGATCAAACTGGGAATTGTAGACTTTGGAGCTAGGGACTAATAAAAGGATTTTTTTTAACAACTGAGGCAATGACTGAATGAGAGTTTATCACATAATTTCAAAACTCATAGGACAAACAAATGATTATCATAGCTGGAAAGAGCTCGTTGAAATTAGTAAAAATGTGAAGTTTGGAAAAGATCGCTCCACAAATTACGAAGATATGAATTTTCAAAAAATCGAAATTTTGTATGAAAACCTATGTTGGAGGCAAGAGTTGCCTACCAGCGTAAATTTCCAAAGGTTTTCATATAAAATATCGATTTTTGAAAATTCATATCTTCGTAATTTGTGGATGGAGCGATCTTTTTCCAAACTTCACATTTTTACTAATTTCAATGAGCTCTTTCCAGCTATGATAATCATTTTTTGTCCTATGAGTTTTGAAATTACATGATAAAACCCTCATTGTTGAATGAGCTGAAAACATACAGACTAGAAATGGTTGATTTGTTTGGTACATTTGTACAATGTAGCATGATGATGATGATGACGATTATGATGTTATGATGATGACTATTTCTAAGCAGCTGTGCTCCTTATCCTGCAGTTTTTTATCTTTGTAATCTTCTCACTGTCAGTAAATGACATCAGAGTATTGAATAAACAGTTGTTGTCTATGACAACCTAAGCCTGAATTAACTTATGGCCCTCGAATTATATTATATAGAGAACGAGTTTATATTTTATAATCAGACTTTTGAATGTGTTCTCTGTGGACCAATATGCTCAAGCAATACTGTACATTACACACCCGACCCTTATCCTCCTTGACATTCCAGCTTGTACTATTACCTACTATCACACAGCCTATTACATTCCTAATAGAGTCGTTTTCATATGAGTGGGAAACCTACGGTACAGGGTTACGGTCACGGTACGGAATCAAAGACATCTATTCAACCAATCACAGTGCACAAAATCATTTCTCGACCAATCAGAATGCTTGGACATGGCACAGTCACCGCTTCCCACTCATATGAAAATGACTCTACCTGCAGGTAACTGTAACAAGAGAGCCTCTGGAACAAAAGGACCATTTTTACCCCTGATTAAAGCATTCAGTCAAAGTTCTTACATTTTGTTTTCTGTGGCGAGTGCTGGATGTCAAAACCCAACATTTTTGAAAAGGAAGAAAGTGGTTCTTCTGAACTACTCTCATCATCAGTAGATTGTTGAGTGAAATTGCAGAGTGTGCAAATATTCTGGAAGAGATCAAGTAATGAACATTTACAATAAAAGCATCAAGATTTGCAGTCACTTTCGGTACGCGCGCAATGCATCATGAGATTATTACAAAGGAAAAGTGAGCACCAATTCTAGACACAGGGAGCCCAAGCTATGTTTTTGCTCACTTGATGCTCACTTTTCCTTTGTAATAATCTCACAATGCATTGCGCGCATGCCGGAACTCTGGAACTCTTGATGTTTGTATGTACCTGTATATCATGTCAGCCTTAATAGACATACGGGCCAAGAAATTATTAAATTATTATTTTTATTATATTTCGTTATCTTAGTTTAAGTTCTCCCAGTATTAGGTATATACTATTTTGGGAGTATTTCTTCCAAGTTCCAAGTATAATCAACATAACCTATATAATCAACATTTATGGAAGCTACAGCGGATAATCAAAATAATTCTGGAAAATTTTCAAACAACATGTAAAATCAAGAACATTTCTATCGATATTGTGGGGTTCTAGGCTGAACTATTCTTGGATTTTGCAAAAATATGAGATGATGAATTTCATCTGCATGATTCATTTACTGCTTTCCCAGAAACATTAACACAAACTAAAGTGACAAGTCTAACCTTTAACGCTACAGAATACTGCTTTGATGTCATGTTCAGCTCGGCTAATAAATTAATGGCTGCAACATACAAGACAATATTGCAATGACTATGCACACTGTGTTTATCTGGTCGGTCATTATAAAGTAAGGATATAAAGTGCCAGGTACATGTAGCTGTTGGTATGAGGGTATTGTTCACATCGTTGTTGCAGATCATTGTATATCTAATTGTGCTTTGCGTGCAGTTGTTGTCTACTTAGGGGTGGATCATTAGAAATTAGAAATGTTGGGGGGGGGGGGGGGGGGGGGGGTGACAATTTCCAAAAAAAAATTCCTGCCCCAAAAAAAATTGCCCCAAAAAAATTCAATTTTTTTAAAAAAAAAAATTTTTTATCAAGTACCCTACCACCTAAAACAAATCCTGCTTGAAGCTGCCTTTCTATACATTTTGCCTCCAGATAGCATGTTGTCAACTGTCTTGCTTGCTTGCAGGAATTTTTTTTTTAGGTGGTCATTTTTTCTTTGCAGGAATTTTTTTTGGGAATTGTCACCCCCCTCCCAACATTTCTAATGGTCCACCCCTTACGTACCTCTATAGTCCAAATGGTTGGGGTATTTTTCAAAAGTTGCATTCATTACTTCTATGGCTTTATCAATAGATGCATCCTCATGATAGATCTACATATAATAATAAAAATAATAATAGCAGCAACAGCAGCAGCAGCAGTAGTTGTAATAGTAGTAATAATAATAATAATAATATGCAACTTATATATTGCTATTTCATATTACATGTAAAACAGCAAATAAATCAACTAAATATCCATGATATCCACAACGAGACAGATGGAACTAAAGACTGATGGTTTCAACATTCATTCAACCATCACTGTTGTTCGCAATGTTGATATTGTAACTAAAGATAATAGTAATTTGTCGCTTGGTAATAGTTCGTAAACTTAAATAGTTGGTAGAGTTTCGTCAAGCATAAATAAAAACTCGGAAAACAATCGAACGCTGACGGGAATTGAAATAAATTAGACAGTCTTTATTACACTTGACGAAACCCTACAAACTACTTTATAAATGTTGATATTGTTTTTACCTACCATTGATATTTCAATTGACAAATCAAAGAACTTGTCTGGGGAGTCTAGTGGAAGAAGCTAGAAAAGATGGGATTCAATGTTCACTATTTTACACACCGATATTATTACACATGTCAACTAGTTTACCAAAAAAATGAATATATATATATTGCATCAATAGTTTGTATCATCAACCTGTGGTATTTTATTTTAACCGAGCTTTCGAGCAACTTGCTCATCTTCAGGGTTACAGATGTTTCAAGTGTAATTCCAAAAATACACGTAAGCAAATACATAGCGCGAGGAATAACGAACATAATAGAGCGAGAGCAAAATAAAAGGCAATTGTGCGCACGAGCTGTTTACATATAAGTCGACTAATAATCAAGTTGGACTAAAGAGAGAGCAAAATAAATAAATAAATAAACAAATAAACAAATAAATAACGACTAACAATAGCAGCAGTAGACCTATAATAAGCTAAGGTAACTTGACGGTAGAATTCTCCCGCTGTCTCTATTAAATAACGTATTGTGTCCATGTTTCGCGATGTGCCATGCCTCCGTCCACTTTCTCTGGTGCCATCGATTGTCTTTTGCAAGTATGGAAGTTTCCAACCAATTGATGTTGTGTCCAGAGGAGAGAGCGTGATTAGCTAATGCTGACTTCTCTGGTTGGTTGAGCCGTACCGCAGCTTGATGTTCTTTCTGTCTTGTACGCAAAGCCCTTTTTGTTTCTCCAATGTACACCGTGTCACACTCATGGCAAGGGATAGAGTAAACCACACCTGTTTGCTGCTGTTTTTTCGACTGGGTCTTTAGGTTTAGAGAGGAAGTCACGTAACGTCTTATATGGTTTTATACACGTTTTGACTTTGTAACGCGATAAGACACGTGAGATCCTTTAGGTTGTTTCTTTGACGTATGGCAGTATAGCTATGCCTTTTGGTTCTTCGTTATCATCATTCGCAGACTTCTTTTTGTTGGTTGATGTTTCGGAATAATTCCTGATAAAACGTCGCGGATAACCGTTCTTAGCTAAGGACTTGTTGATATGCATACGTTCATCACTCTTCAACTTGTCATCTGTCAATAAGTTATCACTTCTATAGGCTAATGTGCGTACCACAGCTGCCTTGTGACGGGTAATTGGGTGGTGGCTAGTAAAGTTCAGGTATCTGTCTGTATGAGTCGTCTTGCGGTAGATAGAAATTTTAATAGTACCATTCTCACATATTTTGTTGAGTGTCCAGAAAAGGTAGGCCAGCATTTGAATATCTCTCTAGTGTGAACTTGATGTTATCGTTCTGTTTGTTTAGATGGTCATGAAAAGCGTTGATTTTATCCTGCTTTATAATACAGATGGTGTCATCGACATATCGTTTGAAGATTCGTGGAGCAGCAACGAACGTAGCAAGTGCTTTACTTTCTATCACTTCCATAACCAGATTAGCAACAACGACAGATACTGGCGATCCCATTGCTGTACCATGTATTTCTCTTTAGTCCAACTTGATTATTAGTCGACTTATATGTAAACAGCTCGTGCGCACAATTGCCTTTTATTTTGCTCTCGCTCTATTATGTTCGTTATTCCTCGCGCTATGTATTTGCTTACGTGTATTTTTGGAATTACACTTGAAACATCTGTAACCCTGAAGATGAGCAAGTTGCTCGAAAGCTCGGTTAAAATAAAATACCACAGGTTGATGATACAAACTATTGATGAATCTTCACACAACCTACAAGAATCTTCTTGATATATATATTTATTTTTGTTTACAACAGTATACAGTATAGAGAGTTCAATAATAAAACACACACATACATGTAGAACATCATGGTGTAATAGTTTAGTAGTGTCCAATGCTCAGAATAGATCAAACTACTTTACAAATAAAGTGCTTGTTTTTAATTTGACTTTTCACAGGCAGCCCAAGCAATACATTTGTGGAGTGTGCGAACGTGATTTACAGTGAATGTATGGGGCGAAAAATACGTATTTTTTGTTTTAATAAATTTGGACATACCTTGGTCCTGTGTTGTTGTTAATGCTATTTAACGTCATTCTGGCTGGTTTTTTAGCCGTTTTAGAGCGGTTTTTGAAAATTAACAACAACACAGGACCAAGGTATGTTCAAATTTATTTAAAACAAAAAAATACGTATTTTTCGCCCCATACATTCACTGTAAATCACGTTCGCACACTCCACAAATGTATTGCTTGGGCTGCCTGTGGACTTTTTAGCTTGAAGGACCTTTAATGACATGCACATGTACCTTAAGTATAGTTTCATATCCTTCAGTAGCTTTCTTGTGATCCTTCATCTGGTAGTTCAAAGCTGCTCTATCCCACAGCACACTGATATTTTCAGGCTCACACTTTAATGCTGACAAACACAACACATGAAGTGACACAGTACAATTAACTCCAGATTGTAAAACCCATCTGTTTCGGCAATTTGTTTTGCATGATTGATTAATGAACTCCCAATTCTCATGAGCTAGCAGCGACCTCACTGATAAATCACAGACAGGCAATGTACTGTTGCAATGTATAATGTGTACAGTATACATGTATGCTGCACCACAAATTGGCTTCGTTTATAACAGTACATGTACTGGCCCAGATGTGATGCAAGCTGTTTTAGGGTGGAAAGAAAAACATCTCAGTTCCTGCTGTACATCTGTACTTCAATCAGTCAATCAATCAGTCAATCAATCAATCAATCAAACAATCAATCAATCAATCAATCAATCAACCAACCAATCAATCAATCAATTTATTAACGTCATAAACGTACATTGTGTAGGATAGGATTGCGGCAAAGCACAATCTCCTGGACAAAATAGTTACTTTCTATATTCATGAATACACTGTGGCTCACTGACCAACCTTTATTATAGCAGACCATTGCTTGTTTGTAATCATTCTGTTCAAGTGACATTCCAGCAAGTTTAAGCCATTCTTCTACATCTTGAGACTTACTGAGATACGCAGTTATGAGAAAGAACTACATGTACATGTAGTGGATCAAAGAAATAGTTTAGTTTTCAATGTCAATATCCACAAATGATTACCATAAAACAAGTTAAGATAAATTGTAAAGATGCTTTGTTTGCACGGAGAATAAAGTGCATTAGTACATGTACCTGGAGTGCCTTTTCCATATGACCTTGCATTTCGTACACCATCCCCAGAGTTTGAAAGGGTTCAGGACATTTCGGAACTACATGAAGAAATGAAAGAGTATAGAAAACTGTCTAAAAAATGAACTAGAAGTTCTTGGAGATGTGTAACACTGTACTTTCTAGATTAAATAATGGTAACAAATTTCTTCAAAGTGTCAGTTTATTGTAGTTTTAACAAATGCTTTGGGCATAGCCCTTCATCAGTGTGATCAACCATTATTATCAACCACCATCATTATTAACTTACTGACTGTCAGCCAAGAGCCTACTGACTGTCAACAAACAAACTGCTGACTGTCAGCCAAGAGCCTACTGACTGTCAACAAACAAACTGCTGACTGTTAGCCAAGAGCCTACTGACTGTCAACAAACAAACTGCTGACTGTCAGCCAACAGCCTACTGACTGTCAACAAACAAACTGCTGACTGTCAGCCAACAGCCTACTGACTGTCAACAAAAACAAACTGCTGACTGTCAGCCAACAGCTACTGACTGTCAACAAACAAACTGCTGACTGTCAGCCAAGAGCCTACTGACTGTCAACAAACAAACTGCTGACTGTCAGCCAACAGCCTACTGACTGTCAACAAACAAACTGCTGACTGTCAGCCAAGAGCCTACTGACTGTCAACAAACAAACTGCTGACTGTCAGCCAACAGCCTACTGACTGTCAACAAACAAACTGCTGACTGTCAGCCAACAGCCTACTGACTGTCAGCCAATAAGAGCCTACTGACAGTCAACAAACAAACTGCTGACTGTCAGCCAATAAGAGCCTACTGACAGTCAACAAACAAACTGCTGACTGTCAGCCAATAAGAGCCTACTGACTGTCAACAAACAAACTGCTGACTGTCAGCCAACAGCCTACTGACTGTCAACAAACAAACTGCTGACTGTCAGCCAATAAGAGCCTACTGACAGTCAACAAACAAACTGCTGACTGTCAGCCAATAAGAGCCTACTGACTGTCAACAAACAAACTGCTGACTGTCAGCCAATAAGAGCCTACTGACTGTCAACAAACAAACTGCTGACTGTCAGCCAACAGCCTACTGACTGTGGGTTTGAGTAACAGCCAACAAACTACCTGGCAACTGTAGCCAAGAGCCTCTTGTTGGCCGAATGGTGGCCGATAACTGACCTTGGTATGCAATATTATTCTTTACAATTACCACAGGGGTATTTGATTTTGTTTATTAAAGTTCTCTACTTTAAGTACAATACTTACCCTGTTTAATAATATAAATACAAATGCCCTTCGCCTTGTCATACTCTCCTTTGGCACATAAAATATTTGCCTCTCCCATTTGTTGCCTCAATTTGTGTGGAACATCATTTCTTCTTGTTCTTCCAACCTTACGTTTCCGTGAGATTGGAATATCAGCAAGGAATTCGTCTACACTAGTTCCTCCATGTTTTTTTCACATGTTTAGCAGCAGGGTAGGTCGAGTAGAAGTTCTGTCATCTTTCTTGGTACTACTGCCACTGGTACTACTGAGCTGCTGTCTTGTTGAGGAGTGGTAGCATCAGATGCTGATTCATTCTGATCTGGTTCTGCTGTTTCTTCATTTTCTGAGTGCAATATACGTAGTACATTAGAGAAAATATAATGAAAGTGTTTAAAAAATACACATTTACAAAATGTTAATTTTATGAAAACCAATACATTTATTAGTAACACGCCGCGTAGGCGCATAGGCCTCATAGGCACACAGGGTTAGGGTTCGGTAAGATACTACTCTCTGAACGTCCTCCGTGATTGGCTAATTTCGTTTCGTGGTTGCAAAGGTCGCAACCAATCACGTTACAGCTCTATGAAACTCAATCGTTGGCGCTTTCATTCGAACAAACATACCGAGAGAGAAGCAGAAGTATAAATACGAAGCCTTCATTAAATCGATTTTTAAAATACGATTCATGATAACTAGAGTATCATTAATCCTTTTCGATTTTTTAACTTTCATTTGTATAAATCGTTGTACGATATATATAAATAACCTCCAGTCGTCGATCTACGAAATTTATCACGGTTCTTTTACGCTGGTGATACGACTTTGAGTCAACAGGGAAGACCGAAACCGAAGGAGGTCCGCGATGTCGGTGAGTAATGCTAGTAATAAGTTTTTTATTAATCATGTGAATTTATGATTTATAATCATCCCATTTAATTTTGAAAAAATACGATTTTCTATATTTTTGTATTATGTTTCTAGTCTTGAAACAGCACGTATGTCGGTATGTTCAGCCACATGAAATGCGTTTGACATATCACGGAATCCACATCTCGGGATGCTGTTACGTGTTCATTCAGAACTTTATTTTATTGCATTCAAATACTGTTTGCAAAATATATTTTTTCATCTATTTATAAACTGGAATAGTTAAAAGATCATAAATAATCTTTTGGCGTCGTTATAAAGTCTCATTTCACACATATCGTGACCGCGGTTTTGACCCTTGAATCACGCCACACGTTAGGTAGTCGTCTATATGATCAGATATCAAATCACTAACCTAAAACATTTCCTCCCTAAATTAAACATTTAAAATTGTATTATCAAATCTGAAGGAAGGGAAAAGATTTCATAAAAGAGTATCAAATCCATAATCAATCACTGTTATTGCTTGATAACAAAACTGTTTTAAAAATAATGCTCGTTAACGGGGCCCGTCCATACTTATAACCATTCACGCTTTTCAGAGTGATCATTTTCCCAAAGTGGACTAAAAGAGGGACAGGAAAATGTGCAGTTTGCAATTCTCCATATAATACTGCATGGAAACCTAAACATTGTGCATCCTGTGGGACGGAGATTGGAGGGAGCTATGTTCCTAAAAGCCAAGAAAGCAAAGTTGGAGAACCCAGATTGTGTATCCATTTGCCAGGACGAATGTGTAGACTCTGTAGGCAAGATTTACTCATGCAAAACCAGCCCAAGGGGAGACAGGTGTTTTGTAGTTTCAGGAGAAACTGGAAACTTTTGTCATTATGACCAATGCAAGCAAAACAGGGCTGTTTTCTGTTATTAGTAATGAGCTAAGTGTAGCCAACCGTTGTCAACACATCAAGATGGTAGACAAGTGATGAGTCCAATGGAACAGTCCCTGTGATGTTCAAGTTAAGGTGGCTCCATATAGTTTAAGCAAGCGCGCGCAAGACCATGAGCATGCGCAATACTGGAACTTGAATAATTTTTATTTTGATGACGTCACGCACGGGCGATCTTTTTGAAAAGAAACTCCAAAACTACACGGTAAATTCTTTTCATAATTTTACATTTTTTTTGTAATATAAAGCTACAGTAATTAACATAATATGAAAAAAAATTGGTACTACAGATTTTTCTTTATTTTGCAAAATCGATACTTTGCAATATTTTGGATTCTGTAGTAGAATGTTTCAGTTCTTTGTCAAATGAAAGGTGAAGTGTAGAATTTTCATAATAAAGAGTATTAAAAAGATTCACCGTGTAAACCGTGCGTTTTCATTGATTTTATGAGAAAAATGACCTTCATTAAAGCTGGCATGGCATTGCTATGGTAACCTTTCGAGTGATCATTTTCATATAAAATGATTCCCCAACTCATGATCTGTCATATGGTTGGCTGAACGGGTGTCAAATTATACATCTGTATTAGCTATAAGACGCTTTTTTACATTTGGTATAAAGGCCCTTAAAACTATATGGAGCCACCTTAAGGAAATTATGTTTTTTTGTAATCGACTGGTTATTCCAGAGCGATAGAGCTAACAAGGTATTCGGACCATCACAAGGAATGGGATATGGAAAAGTGGGAAACGGATGAGGGAGAACGGTTGGTATGGAAAGCTGAAGGCTGGGGTATGGATGATATCGAAAGGAGAAAGAGGTGGAGTGTGGGTGGATCAATAGAGTGACAAGTGGAGGGAAAAATAAATTAAAAATTAAAAAATTAAATTTAAATTTAAATAAAAAATATAATAAAAAAATATTTTTTTAAAAAATAAATAATAAAAATAAATAAAAAATATAAATATAATTAATTAATTAATTAAAATAAATAAATAAATAAATATAATTCTTTATTAAAAAATAAATAAAAATAAATAAATAAAAATAAATAAATTTAATAAATTAATAAAATAAATTAATAAATTAATATAAAATTTAATAAATTAATAAAAATAAATAATAAATAAATAAAAATAATAATTAAATTATGGATGATCACCAAGGTAGAAGTGTGGTGTATGGATGTGGAGGGGCTGAGGTGACAAGTGGAGAACTTGGAACACGGGACTGAATATTGTGTGGAAAGGGTGGAAATGATAAGGTGGAGATTCTTAAAATACCTTCTGTACAATAAACATAGATAATAGTGGAATACAACTGATGCTTATGCTGTAGGGGAGTATATGTGAACTAAAGTGTATAGAAGATTTAAGCTTTTGAGTTGAAGAATTAAATAGTGAAAATCGCGCATAGTTGGAAGAGAGATAAGTGCGTAGACATGCTTGGAGATACGGGCGGGTTGACTGGTGAAATATGGTTTCTAAACTTCATTAATAATTCATGAGCAATTGATCCAACCAGGTTGGTTGAATCGGTCACATGCATGGATCTGTATACCCCGATACAGACACTGATGGAATAAAACATCAGTGCTGTATCAGTGATACAGACCTAATGAATAAAACATTAATGCTGTATCACTGATACAACACTAATGTTTTATTCATCAATTCTATATCAGTGATATAGAACTGACACAGGTCATGCAAAGGTCTCATTTACTCGTATCATTGACCTTTGCATAGCACCGACAGCAAGTTACGAATATCATTACGGCTTCCTATTTACAAATACAAAAGCTCTTTCCAATGTGGGATGACTTTAGGTGTATCCTGCGCATGACAGTGACGTCAAAAGTACCTTTACAAGAAAGTTCTGTAATTTTCTTGTGTTATTTGCTTAGATTTCGTGTAATGCTGTTTTTAAATCAAGGTAAATTGGGATGGAGGTTTAGAAACCATTTACAGCATTCGCGTCTGTGTTGTATCGGAAATATAGATCCTCGCCGTATCTACCGATACAACACGGCCGCTCATGCAGTCAATATCACATAAATGCATAGGTAAAGTAAAGAGATGCCGAGCAGCAGAATGGGGTGAAATATAAAGAGAACTACAGGCGGCAGTAAGGAGTAAATTGGTCCGACTAAATTGGGCCAATTTAGTCATTTCTTTATTAATCTTAAAACCAGACGCTCTACTAGTGTGAAGTCGGGCTACTAACTGATATGTAGCCTATTTGAACTAAATATAGATATCCGGCTTAGTGCGATTAAAGCAGTGTTTGGTTAAACGCCAACTCATATTCAATTGTCAATAAAGACCATGTACCAGCTTCTACGAAGCCTAGCAGTCAACTCTCTCTCAATCGACCATATCTTCGCTTGTGGAGAACACCTAAAGTATCAAACAAAAAAAGCCCCCAAAAGCTCGCTTACGAGGGAGTTTTCGAAACAGTATTTGACTAAAAAACAGAAATGGTCGCTCGCAACGCTGGAACCGTCAGAACCCTTGCATTGCAACCCCTACAACCTTTTTATACAACCCTTGCAACCCCTGCAACCCCTACAACCCTTTATACAACCCCTGCAACCCTTGCAACCCCTACAACCCTTGCAACCCCTGCAACCCTTGCAACCCTTGCAACTCCTGCAACCCTTGCAACCCCTACAACCCCTGCAACCCCTACAACCCTTGCAACCCTTGCAACCCCTGCAACCCCTACAACCCTTGCAGGGAATCCCTACAACCCCTGCAACCCTTGCAACCTCTACAACCCTTGCAACCCTTGCAACCCCTACAACCCTTGCAACCCCTACAACCCTTGCAACCCCTACAACCCTTGCAACCCTTGCAACCCTTACAACCCTTGCAACCCTTGCAACCCCTACAACTCTTGCAACCCTTACAACCCCTGCAACCCTACAACCCCTGCAACCCTTACAACCTCTACAACCCTTGCGACCCTTACAACCCTCGCAAACCCATAACACACACGGTTCTCCCATGACCCCGACTCACGCTCGTACCGACCACCCCTGTTCAGCATATCCCCAATCCTACTATTTCCACTACTCCTTGATTCCCCCGCCCAGTCCCCCTTTCCCCAGTCATCGGCACAGGCAATCCTAAACCTAAAACCTTCCTAAAAGTTACCCTAAGACAATTACTTTGTGCATTTAATGTTTGTCATGTTGTTTTAATAATTTGTTAGAAGGCAAAAGCGATTTACAAAATATTCAGTAAATTTATCACGTGGAAGGAAATCGGCCAATCACGAGCAGCATTCAGAGAGTAGTGTATGACTCTTAGGGTTAGGGTTAGGGTTAGCCACGTAGGCGCGTAGGCCACATAGGCCACTGTACTATACTTAAATAATTTATACAGCTAATATATGCACTAACGGGTCACGTGACCCAACTTTCTCAAATCAAGCAGCAGTGTCAAAATGAACTCCAGAAATGAAAAGAGCAGCTCGATATTAGTAAGAAGGCGAAATTTCAGGTCATAACGTCTGACACAGGAGAAATGACATGAAATATAAAATCGAGTGTTTTCTAATAATTTGTTTGGAAAATGCATTGGATGGCATTTTTTGCCATCCAGCACATTTTTCCATACAAAATCTTAATAAAATTTGCAATTTTATATTTCATGCCATTTCTGCTGTGTTAAACATTATAAGCTGAAATTTCGCCTTTTTTACTAATATCGAGCTGCTCTTTTTTCATTTCTGGAGTTCATTTTGACACTGCTGCTTGATTTGAGAAAGTTGGGTCACGTGACCCGTTAGTGCATATGGCCTATTAGCTGTAATAAATTATTTAAGTATAGTACAGTGGCCTATGTGGCCTACGCGCCTACGTGGCTAACCCTAACCCTAACCCTAAGAGTCATACACTACTCTCTGAATGCTGCTCGTGATTGGCCGATTTCCTTCCACGTGATAAATTTACTGAATATTTTGTAAATCGCTTTTGCCTTCTAACAAATTATTAAAACAACATGACAAACATTAAATGCACAAAGTAATTGTCTTAGGGTAACTTTTAGGAAGGTTTAGGTTTAGGATTGCCTGTGCCGATGACTGGGGAAGAGGGAGGACTGGGCGGGGGAATCAAGGAGTAGTGGGAAATAGTAGGATTGGGGATATGCTGAACAGGGGTGGTCGGTACGAGCGTGAGTCGGGGTCATGGGAGAACCGTGTGTGTTATGGGTTTGCGAGGGTTGTAAGGGTCGCAAGGGTTGTAGAGGTTGTAAGGGTTGCAGGGGTTGTAGGGGTTGCAGGGGTTGTAAGGGTTGCAAGAGTTGTAGGGGTTGCAAGGGTTGCAAGGGTTGTAAGGGTTGCAAGGGTTGCAAGGGTTGTAGGGGTTGCAAGGGTTGTAGGGGTTGCAAGGGTTGTAGGGGTTGCAAGGGTTGCAAGGGTTGTAGAGGTTGCAAGGGTTGCAGGGGTTGTAGGGATTCCCTGCAAGGGTTGTAGGGGTTGCAGGGGTTGCAAGGGTTGTAGGGGTTGCAGGGGTTGTAGGGGTTGCAAGGGTTGCAGGGGTTGCAGGAGTTGCAAGGGTTGCAAGGGTTGCAGGGGTTGCAAGGGTTGTAGGGGTTGCAAGGGTTGCAGGGGTTGTATAAAGGGTTGTAGGGGTTGCAGGGGTTGCAAGGGTTGTATAAAGGGTTGTAGGGGTTGCAATGCAAGGGTTCTGACGGTTCCAGCGTTGCGAGCGACCATTTCTGTTTTTTAGTCAAATACTGTTTCGAAAAACTCCCTCGTAAGCGAGCTTTTGGGGGCTTTTTTTGTTTGATATTTGTTCTCCACAAGCGAAGATATGGTCGATTGAGAGAGAGTTGACTGCTAGGCTTCGTAGAAGCTGGTACATGGTCTTTATTGACAATTGAATATGAGTTGGCGTTTAACCAAACACTGCTTTAATCGCACTAAGCCGGATATCTATATTTAGTTCAAATAGGCTACATATCAGTTAGTAGCCCGACTTCACACTAGTAGAGCGTCTGGTTTTAAGATTAATAAAGAAATGACTAAATTGGCCCAATTTAGTCGGACCAATTTACTCCTTACTGCCGCCTGTAGTTCTCTTTATATTTCACCCCATTCTGCTGCTCGGCATCTCTTTACTTTACCTATGCGTTTATGTGATATTGACTGCATGAGCGGCCGTGTTGTATCGGTAGATACGGCGAGGATCTATATTTCCGATACAACACAGACGCGAATGCTGTAAATGGTTTCTAAACCTCCATCCCAATTTACCTTGATTTAAAACAGCATTACACGAAATCTAAGCAAATAACACAAGAAAATTACAGAACTTTCTTGTAAAGGTACTTTTGACGTCACTGTCATGCGCAGGATACACCTAAAGTCATCCCACATTGGAAAGAGCTTTTGTATTTGTAAATAGGAAGCCGTAATGATATTCGTAACTTGCTGTCGGTGCTATGCAAAGGTCAATGATACGAGTAAATGAGACCTTTGCATGACCTGTGTCAGTTCTATATCACTGATATAGAATTGATGAATAAAACATTAGTGTTGTATCAGTGATACAGCATTAATGTTTTATTCATTAGGTCTGTATCACTGATACAGCACTGATGTTTATTCATCAGTGTCTGTATCGGGGTATACAGATCCATGCATGTGACCGATTCAACCAACCTGGTTGGATCAATTGCTCATGAATTATTAATGAAGTTTAGAAACCATATTTCACCAGTCAACCCGCCCGTATCTCCAAGCATGTCTACGCACTTATCTCTCTTCCAACTATGCGCGATTTTCACTATTTAATTCTTCAACTCAAAAGCTTAAATCTTCTATACACTTTAGTTCACATATACTCCCCTACAGCATAAGCATCAGTTGTATTCCACTATTATCTATGTTTATTGTACAGAAGGTATTTTAAGAATCTCCACCTTATCATTTCCACCCTTTCCACACAATATTCAGTCCCGTGTTCCAAGTTCTCCACTTGTCACCTCAGCCCCTCCACATCCATACACCACACTTCTACCTTGGTGATCATCCATAATTTAATTATTATTTTTATTTATTTATTATTTATTTTTATTAATTTATTAAATTTTATATTAATTTATTAATTTATTTTATTAATTTATTAAATTTATTTATTTTTATTTATTTATTTTTATTTATTTTTTAATAAAGAATTTATTTATTTATTTATTTATTTTAATTAATTAATTAATTATATTTATATTTTTTTATTTATTTTTATTATTTATTTTTAAAAAAAATATTTTTTTATTATATTTTTTATTTAAATTTAAATTTAATTTTTTAATTTTTAATTTATTTTTCCCTCCACTTGTCACTCTATTGATCCACCCACACTCCACCTCTTTCTCCTTTCGATATCATCCATACCCCAGCCTTCAGCTTTCCATACCAACCGTTCTCCCTCATCCGTTTCCCACTTTTCCATATCCCATTCCTTGTGATGGTCCGAATACCTTGTTAGCTCTATCGCTCTGGAATAACCAGTCGATTACAAAAAACATAATTTCCTTAAGGTGGCTCCATATAGTTTTAAGGGCCTTTATACCAAATGTAAAAAAGCGTCTTATAGCTAATACAGATGTATAATTTTGACACCCGTTCAGCCAACCATATGACAGATCATGAGTTGGGGAATCATTTTATATGAAAATGATCACTCGAAAGGTTACCATAGCAATGCCATGCCAGCTTTAATGAAGGTCATTTTTCTCATAAAATCAATGAAAACGCACGGTTTACACGGTGAATCTTTTTAATACTCTTTATTATGAAAATTCTACACTTCACCTTTCATTTGACAAAGAACTGAAACATTCTACTACAGAATCCAAAATATTGCAAAGTATCGATTTTGCAAAATAAAGAAAAATCTGTAGTACCAATTTTTTTCATATTATGTTAATTACTGTAGCTTTATATTACAAAAAAAATGTAAAATTATGAAAAGAATTTACCGTGTAGTTTTGGAGTTTCTTTTCAAAAAGATCGCCCGTGCGTGACGTCATCAAAATAAAAATTATTCAAGTTCCAGTATTGCGCATGCTCATGGTCTTGCGCGCGCTTGCTTAAACTATATGGAGCCACCTTAACTTGAACATCACAGGGGACTGTTCCATTGGACTCATCACTTGTCTACCATCTTGATGTGTTGACAACGGTTGGCTACACTTAGCTCATTACTAATAACAGAAACAGCCCTGTTTTGCTTGCATTGGTCATAATGACAAAAGTTTCCAGTTTCTCCTGAAACTACAAAACACCTGTCTCCCCTTGGGCTGGTTTTGCATGAGTAAATCTTGCCTACAGAGTCTACACATTCGTCCTGGCAAATGGATACACAATCTGGGTTCTCCAACTTTGCTTTCTTGGCTTTTAGGAACATAGCTCCCTCCAATCTCCGTCCCACAGGAAGCACAATGTTTAGGCTTCCATGCAGTATTATATGGAGAATTGCAAACTGCACATTTTCCTGTCCCTCTTTTAGTCCACTTTGGAAAATGATCACTCTGAAAAGCGTGAATGGTTATAAGTATGGACGGGCCCCGTTAACGAGCATTATTTTTAAACAGTTTTGTTATCAAGCAATAACAGTGATTGATTATGGATTTGATACTCTTTTATGAAATCTTTTCCCTTCCTTCAGATTTGATAATACAATTTTAAATGTTTAATTTAGGGAGGAAATGTTTTAGGTTAGTGATTTGATATCTGATCATATAGACGACTACCTAACGTGTGACGTGATTCAAGGGTCAAAACCGCGGTCACGATATGTGTGAAATGAGACTTTATAACGACGCCAAAAGATTATTTATGATCTTTTAACTATTCCAGTTTATAAATAGATGAAAATATATATTTTGAAAACAGTATTTGAATGCAATAAAATAAAGTTCTGAATGAACACGTAACAGCATCCCGAGATGTGGATTCCGTGATATGTCAAACGCATTTCATGTGGCTGAACATACCGACATACGTGCTGTTTCAAGACTAGAAACATAATACAAACAATAGAAAATCGTATTTTTTCAAAATTAAATGGGATGATTATAAATCATAAATTCACATGATTAATAAAACTTATTACTAGCATTACTCACCGACATCGCGGACCTCCTTCGGTTTCGGTCTTCCCTGTTGACTCAAAGTCGTATCACCAGCGTAAAAGAACCGTGATAAATTTCGTAGATCGACGACTGGAGAGTTATTTATATATATCGTACAACGATTTATACAAATGAAAGTTAAAAAATCGAAAAGGATTAATGATACTCTAGTTATCATGAATCGTATTTTAAAAATCGATTTAATGAAGGCTTCGTATTTATACTTCTGCTTCTCTCTCGGTATGTTTGTTCGAATGAAAGCGCCAACGATTGAGTTTCATAGAGCTGTAACGTGATTGGTTGCGACCTTTGCAACCACGAAACGAAATTAGCCAATCACGGAGGACGTTCAGAGAGTAGTATCTTACCGAACCCTAACCCTGTGTGCCTATGAGGCCTATGCGCCTACGCGGCCTACATGTAGGCGTGTTACTAATAAATATATTGGTTTTCATAAAATTAACATTTTGTAAATGTGTATTTTTTAAACACTTTCATTATATTTTCTCTAATGTACTACGTATATTGCACTCAGAAAATGAAGAAACAGCAGAACCAGATCAGAATGAATCAGCATCTGATGCTACCACTCCTCAACAAGACAGCAGCTCAGTAGTACCAGTGGCAGTAGTACCAAGAAAGATGACAGAACTTCTACTCGACCTACCTGCTGCTAAACATGTGAAAAAACATGGAGGAACTAGTGTAGACGAATTCCTTGCTGATATTCCAATCTCACGGAAACGTAAGGTTGGAAGAACAAGAAGAAATGATGTTCCACACAAATTGAGGCAACAAATGGGAGAGGCAAATATTTTATGTGCCAAAGGAGAGTATGACAAGGCGAAGGGCATTTGTATTTATATTATTAAACAGGGTAAGTATGTACTTAAAGTAGAGAACTTTAATAAACAAAATCAAATACCCCTGTGGTAATTGTAAAGAATAATATTGCATACCAAGGTCAGTTATCGGCCACCATTCGGCCAACAAGAGGCTCTTGGCTACAGTTGCCAGGTAGTTTGTTGGCTGTTACTCAAACCCACAGTCAGTAGGCTGTTGGCTGACAGTCAGCAGTTTTGTTTGTTGACAGTCAGTAGGCTCTTATTGGCTGACAGTCAGCAGTTTGTTTGTTGACAGTCAGTAGGCTCTTATTGGCTGACAGTCAGCAGTTTGTTTGTTGACTGTCAGTAGGCTCTTATTGGCTGACAGTCAGCAGTTTGTTTGTTGACAGTCAGTAGGCTGTTGGCTGACAGTCAGCAGTTTGTTTGTTGACAGTCAGTAGGCTCTTATTGGCTGACAGTCAGCAGTTTGTTTGTTGACTGTCAGTAGGCTCTTATTGGCTGACAGTCAGCAGTTTGTTTGTTGACTGTCAGTAGGCTCTTATTGGCTGACAGTCAGTAGGCTGTTGGCTGACAGTCAGCAGTTTGTTTTGTTGACAGTCAGTAGGCTGTTGGCTGACAGTCAGCAGTTTGTTTGTTGACAGTCAGTAGGCTCTTGGCTGACAGTCAGCAGTTTGTTTGTTGACAGTCAGTAGGCTGTTGGCTGACAGTCAGCAGTTTGTTTGTTGACAGTCAGTAGGCTCTTGGCTGACAGTCAGCAGTTTGTTTGTTGACAGTCAGTAGGCTGTTGGCTGACAGTCAGCAGTTTGTTTGTTGACAGTCAGTAGGCTGTTGGCTGACAGTCAGCAGTTTGTTTGTTGACAGTCAGTAGGCTGTTGGCTGACAGTCAGCAGTTTGTTTGTTGACAGTCAGTAGGCTCTTGGCTAACAGTCAGCAGTTTGTTTGTTGACAGTCAGTAGGCTCTTGGCTGACAGTCAGCAGTTTGTTTGTTGACAGTCAGTAGGCTCTTGGCTGACAGTCAGTAAGTTAATAATGATGGTGGTTGATAATAATGGTTGATCACACTGATGAAGGGCTATGCCCAAAGCATTTTGTTAAAACTACAATAAACTGACACTTTGAAGAAATTTGTTACCATTATTTAATCTAGAAAGTACAGTGTTACACATCTCCAAGAACTTCTAGTTCATTTTTTTAGACAGTTTTCTATACTCTTTCATTTCTTCATGTAGTTCCGAAATGTCCTGAACCCTTTCAAACTCTGGGGATGGTGTACGAAATGCAAGGTCATATGGAAAAGGCACTCCAGGTACATGTACTAATGCACTTTATTCTCCGTGCAAACAAAGCATCTTTACAATTTATCTTAACTTGTTTTATGGTAATCATTTGTGGATATTGACATTGAAAACTAAACTATTTCTTTGATCCACTACATGTACATGTAGTTCTTTCTCATAACTGCGTATCTCAGTAAGTCTCAAGATGTAGAAGAATGGCTTAAACTTGCTGGAATGTCACTTGAACAGAATGATTACAAACAAGCAATGGTCTGCTATAATAAAGGTTGGTCAGTGAGCCACAGTGTATTCATGAATATAGAAAGTAACTATTTTGTCCAGGAGATTGTGCTTTGCCGCAATCCTATCCTACACAATGTACGTTTATGACGTTAATAAATTGATTGATTGATTGGTTGGTTGATTGATTGATTGATTGATTGATTGTTTGATTGATTGATTGATTGACTGATTGATTGACTGATTGAAGTACAGATGTACAGCAGGAACTGAGATGTTTTTCTTTCCACCCTAAAACAGCTTGCATCACATCTGGGCCAGTACATGTACTGTTATAAACGAAGCCAATTTGTGGTGCAGCATACATGTATACTGTACACATTATACATTGCAACAGTACATTGCCTGTCTGTGATTTATCAGTGAGGTCGCTGCTAGCTCATGAGAATTGGGAGTTCATTAATCAATCATGCAAAACAAATTGCCGAAACAGATGGGTTTTACAATCTGGAGTTAATTGTACTGTGTCACTTCATGTGTTGTGTTTGTCAGCATTAAAGTGTGAGCCTGAAAATATCAGTGTGCTGTGGGATAGAGCAGCTTTGAACTACCAGATGAAGGATCACAAGAAAGCTACTGAAGGATATGAAACTATACTTAAGGTACATGTGCATGTCATTAAAGGTCCTTCAAGCTAAAAAGTCCACAGGCAGCCCAAGCAATACATTTGTGGAGTGTGCGAACGTGATTTACAGTGAATGTATGGGGCGAAAAATACGTATTTTTTTGTTTTAATAAATTTGAACATACCTTGGTCCTGTGTTGTTGTTAATTTTCAAAAACCGCTCTAAAACGGCTAAAAACCAGCCAGAATGACGTTAAATAGCATTAACAACAACACAGGACCAAGGTATGTCCAAATTTATTAAAACAAAAAATACGTATTTTTTTCGCCCCATACATTCACTGTAAATCACGTTCGCACACTCCACAAATGTATTGCTTGGGCTGCCTGTGAAAAGTCAAATTAAAAACAAGCACTTTATTTGTAAAGTAGTTTGATCTATTCTGAGCATTGGACACTACTAAACTATTACACCATGATGTTCTACATGTATGTGTGTGTTTTATTATTGAACTCTCTATACTGTATACTGTTGTAAACAAAATAAATATATATATCAAGAAGATTCTTGTAGGTTGTGTGAAGATTCATCAATAGTTTGTATCATCAACCTGTGGTATTTTATTTTAACCGAGCTTTCGAGCAACTTGCTCATCTTCAGGGTTACAGATGTTTCAAGTGTAATTCCAAAAATACACGTAAGCAAATACATAGCGCGAGGAATAACGAACATAATAGAGCGAGAGCAAAATAAAAGGCAATTGTGCGCACGAGCTGTTTACATATAAGTCGACTAATAATCAAGTTGGACTAAAGAGAAATACATGGTACAGCAATGGGATCGCCAGTATCTGTCGTTGTTGCTAATCTGGTTATGGAAGTGATAGAAAGTAAAGCACTTGCTACGTTCGTTGCTGCTCCACGAATCTTCAAACGATATGTCGATGACACCATCTGTATTATAAAGCAGGATAAAATCAACGCTTTTCATGACCATCTAAACAAACAGAACGATAACATCAAGTTCACACTAGAGAGATATTCAAATGCTGGCCTACCTTTTCTGGACACTCAACAAAATATGTGAGAATGGTACTATTAAAATTTCTATCTACCGCAAGACGACTCATACAGACAGATACCTGAACTTTACTAGCCACCACCCAATTACCCGTCACAAGGCAGCTGTGGTACGCACATTAGCCTATAGAAGTGATAACTTATTGACAGATGACAAGTTGAAGAGTGATGAACGTATGCATATCAACAAGTCCTTAGCTAAGAACGGTTATCCGCGACGTTTTATCAGGAATTATTCCGAAACATCAACCAACAAAAAGAAGTCTGCGAATGATGATAACGAAGAACCAAAAGGCATAGCTATACTGCCATACGTCAAAGAAACAACCTAAAGGATCTCACGTGTCTTATCGCGTTACAAAGTCAAAACGTGTATAAAACCATATAAGACGTTACGTGACTTCCTCTCTAAACCTAAAGACCCAGTCGAAAAAAACAGCAGCAAACAGGTGTGGTTTACTCTATCCCTTGCCATGAGTGTGACACGGTGTACATTGGAGAAACAAAAAGGGCTTTGCGTACAAGACAGAAAGAACATCAAGCTGCGGTACGGCTCAACCAACCAGAGAAGTCAGCATTAGCTAATCACGCTCTCTCCTCTGGACACAACATCAATTGGTTGGAAACTTCCATACTTGCAAAAGACAATCGATGGCACCAGAGAAAGTGGACGGAGGCATGGCACATCGCGAAACATGGACACAATACGTTATTTAATAGAGACAGCGGGAGAATTCTACCGTCAAGTTACCTTAGCTTATTATAGGTCTACTGCTGCTATTGTTAGTCGTTATTTATTTGTTTATTTGTTTATTTATTTATTTATTTTGCTCTCTCTTTAGTCCAACTTGATTATTAGTCGACTTATATGTAAACAGCTCGTGCGCACAATTGCCTTTTATTTTGCTCTCGCTCTATTATGTTCGTTATTCCTCGCGCTATGTATTTGCTTACGTGTATTTTTGGAATTACACTTGAAACATCTGTAACCCTGAAGATGAGCAAGTTGCTCGAAAGCTCGGTTAAAATAAAATACCACAGGTTGATGATACAAACTATTGATGCAATATATATATATTCATTTTTTTGGTAAACTAGTTGACATGTGTAATAATATCGGTGTGTAAAATAGTGAACATTGAATCCCATCTTTTCTAGCTTCTTCCACTAGACTCCCCAGACAAGTTCTTTGATTTGTCAATTGAAATATCAATGGTAGGTAAAAACAATATCAACATTTATAAAGTAGTTTGTAGGGTTTCGTCAAGTGTAATAAAGACTGTCTAATTTATTTCAATTCCCGTCAGCGTTCGATTGTTACCGAGTTTTTATTTATGCTTGACGAAACTCTACCAACTATTTAAGTTTACGAACTATTACCAAGCGACAAATTACTATTATCTTTAGTTACAATATCAACATTGCGAACAACAGTGATGGTTGAATGAATGTTGAAACCATCAGTCTTTAGTTCCATCTGTCTCGTTGTGGATATCATGGATATTTAGTTTGATTTATTTGCTGTTTTACATGTAATATGAAATAGCAATATATAAGTTGCATATTATTATTATTATTATTATTACTACTATTTACTAAGCTGCTGCTGCTGTGTTGCTATTATTATTTTTATTATTATTATGTAGATCTATCATGAGGATGCATCTATTGATAAAGCCATAGAAGTAATGAATGCAACTTTTGAAAAATACCCCAACCATTTGGACTATAGAGGTACGTAAGGGGTGGACCATTAGAAATGTTGGGAGGGGGGTGACAATTCCCAAAAAAAATTCCTGCAAAGAAAAAATGACCACCTAAAAAAAATTCCTGCAAGCAAGCAAGACAGTTGACAACATGCTATCTGGAGGCAAAATGTATAGAAAGGCAGCTTCAAGCAGGATTTGTTTTAGGTGGTAGGGTACTTGATAAAAAAATTTTTTTTTTTAAAAAATTGAATTTTTTTGGGGCAATTTTTTTGGGGCAGGAATTTTTTTTTTGGAAATTGTCACCCCCCCCCCCCCCCCCCCCCTCCCAACATTTCTAATGATCCACCCCTAAGTAGACAACAACTGCACGCAAAGCACAATTAGATATACAATGATCTGCTGCAACAACGATGTGAACAATACCCTCATACCAACAGCTACATGTACCTGGCACTTTATATCCTTACTTTATAATGACCGACCAGATAAACACAGTGTGCATAGTCATTGCAATATTGTCTTGTATGTTGCAGCCATTAATTTATTAGCCGAGCTGAACATGACATCAAAGCAGTATTCTGTAGCGTTAAAGGTTAGACTTGTCACTTTAGTTTGTGTTAATGTTTCTGGGAAAGCAGTAAATGAATCATGCAGATGAAATTCATCATCTCATATTTTTGCAAAATCCAAGAATAGTTCAGCCTAGAACCCACAATATCGATAGAAATGTTCTTGATTTTACATGTTGTTTGAAAAT
The DNA here is from genome assembly GCA_033675265.1 of Actinostola sp. cb2023. Taxonomy (NCBI): domain Eukaryota; kingdom Metazoa; phylum Cnidaria; class Anthozoa; order Actiniaria; family Actinostolidae; genus Actinostola; species Actinostola sp. cb2023. Next base: position 25,907 of record JAUJYZ010000325.1, read on the forward strand.
TTTCCAGAATTATTTTGATTATCCGCTGTAGCTTCCATAAATGTTGATTATATAGGTTATGTTGATTATACTTGGAACTTGGAAGAAATACTCCCAAAATAGTATATACCTAATACTGGGAGAACTTAAACTAAGATAACGAAATATAATAAAATAATAATTTAATAATTTCTTGGCCCGTATGTCTATTAAGGCTGACATGATATACAGGTACATACAAACATCAAGAGTTCCAGAGTTCCGGCATGCGCGCAATGCATTGTGAGATTATTACAAAGGAAAAGTGAGCATCAAGTGAGCAAAAACATAGCTTGGGCTCCCTGTGTCTAGAATTGGTGCTCACTTTTCCTTTGTAATAATCTCATGATGCATTGCGCGCGTACCGAAAGTGACTGCAAATCTTGATGCTTTTATTGTAAATGTTCATTACTTGATCTCTTCCAGAATATTTGCACACTCTGCAATTTCACTCAACAATCTACTGATGATGAGAGTAGTTCAGAAGAACCACTTTCTTCCTTTTCAAAAATGTTGGGTTTTGACATCCAGCACTCGCCACAGAAAACAAAATGTAAGAACTTTGACTGAATGCTTTAATCAGGGGTAAAAATGGTCCTTTTGTTCCAGAGGCTCTCTTGTTACAGTTACCTGCAGGTAGAGTCATTTTCATATGAGTGGGAAGCGGTGACTGTGCCATGTCCAAGCATTCTGATTGGTCGAGAAATGATTTTGTGCACTGTGATTGGTTGAATAGATGTCTTTGATTCCGTACCGTGACCGTAACCCTGTACCGTAGGTTTCCCACTCATATGAAAACGACTCTATTAGGAATGTAATAGGCTGTGTGATAGTAGGTAATAGTACAAGCTGGAATGTCAAGGAGGATAAGGGTCGGGTGTGTAATGTACAGTATTTGCTTGAGCATATTGGTCCACAGAGAACACATTCAAAAGTCTGATTATAAAATATAAACTCGTTCTCTATATAATATAATTCGAGGGCCATAAGTTAATTCAGGCTTAGGTTGTCATAGACAACAACTGTTTATTCAATACTCTGATGTCATTTACTGACAGTGAGAAGATTACAAAGATAAAAACTGCAGGATAAGGAGCACAGCTGCTTAGAAATAGTCATCATCATAACATCATAATCGTCATCATCATCATCATGCTACATTGTACAAATGTACCAAACAAATCAACCATTTCTAGTCTGTATGTTTTCAGCTCATTCAACAATGAGGGTTTATCATGTAATTTCAAAACTCATAGGACAAAAAATGATTATCATAGCTGGAAAGAGCTCATTGAAATTAGTAAAAATGTGAAGTTTGGAAAAGATCGCTCCACAAATTACGAAGATATGAATTTTCAAAAATCGATATTTTATATGAAAACCTTTGGAAATTTACGCTGGTAGGCAACTCTTGCCTCCAACATAGGTTTTCATACAAAATTTCGATTTTTGAAAATTCATATCTTCGTAATTTGTGGAGCGATCTTTTCCAAACTTCACATTTTTACTAATTTCAACGAGCTCTTTCCAGCTATGATAATCATTTGTTTGTCCTATGAGTTTTGAAATTATGTGATAAACTCTCATTCAGTCATTGCCTCAGTTGTTAAAAAAAATCCTTTTATTAGTCCTAGCTCCAAAGTCTACAATTCCCAGTTTGATCTCAAGGGACAAGTGGATCATACCAGAAGCTGTGCCTATTGATATCAGAGTCAAAGCTGTGGTGTGTTTGATCTACATCCATCAACTGCATCCCGTTAAGGTGAGATAGGATTGTACTGTCATCTCAAAGTCTTTACTGATAGGAAATCCTAGTGTTCAAATAGTCACTGAGCTAAGCTCTGGAACGCAGGTTTTAAAGATTAAAGAATGAGAGAGAGAAAGTATATTCAGACAGTTGACCCTTGCATTACAGTCAAACCCCTAATTAAGCAGCCACCCGTTACGTGTCCAACCCCTAATCCCATAATATTAGAAAAAATACATATCATGATTTTTTATATAGAAATGGAAACTAATGAGGAATTCCGGTAGACAAAACAAATGTTTGGAAAAAATCAAACACCTCGAGTTGCCTCGGTAGCTCAGTGGGTAGAGCACCTGGCATGAAATCGGGGTGTCATGGGTTCGAATCCCGCTCGAGGGGTCTGATTTTTTCCGAACATTTGTTCTGTCTATTCCTCATTAGTTTCCATTTCTATACTTATCACAATTCTTTATCAGTGATTTTGTTAACCAACAAAGTCTCAAAACTAATTGCTTGCCCTAAAAACTCCTCCTAATTAAGCAGCCAACCCCTTGCCATTTTCCTAGGGTGGCCACCATGGTTGGATAAGTTTGTTTGACTTCGGTGCCCACCAAGAATACATGTACATTGAGATACTAAATGCATGCCTTTTCCAGACATTGATGTCATCACTTTTTAAAGAGAATATAGAAGAGGTTGGAGACTTATACCTGGACATAGCAGAGGCATATGCAGATACTGGTAAAATAGAAGTGATCTCTGATCAAAATCTAACTTCTCATGTGTACTCTTTGAATTCTGGAGGAGAATTTGGATTCTGATCACATGTCACTTAGAAACACACTATTTCTTGCAATGACCATTTAGTCACTGTACCAGATCATAATTCATTGGAGGGGAGAGGGGAGAGGGGAGAGGGAGAGGGGGAGGGGGAGGGGGAGGGGGGGTCTTTGCTTGTGGGTCCAAAACTCACTCAGAAAGGGTTTTTATGTTTTCTCCAGGACAGAGAACAAGAATGGTCATTACATCTCAATTCCATCTTTGTTATTATTATTTTCATATAAATTTTGTTTCAGGTGAACATATTGAAGCTCTACCCATCCTAGATACTCTAGTCTTGTCTCCTAAGTACAACCAGGTAACAAACAAACACATTGTAGCTGTACCCATCCTAGATACTCTAGTCTTGTCTCCTAAGTACAACCAGGTAACAAACAAACACATTGTAGCTGTACCCATCCTAGATACTCTAGTCTTGTCTCTAAGTACAACCAGGTAACAAACAAACACATTGTAGCTCTACCCATCCTAGATTACTCTAGTCTTGTCTCCTAAGTACAACCAGGTAACAAACAAACACATTGTAGCTCTACCCATCCTAGATACTCTAGTCTTGTCTCCTAAGTACAACCAGGTAACAAACAAACACATTGTAGCTGTACCCATCCTAGATACTCTAGTCTTGTCTCCTAAGTACAACCAGGTAACAAACAAACACATTGTAGCTGTACCCATCCTAGATACTCTAGTCTTGTCTCCTAAGTACAACCAGGTAACAAACAAACACATTGTAGCTCTACCCATCCTAGATACTCTAGTCTTGTCTCCTAAGTACAACCAGGTAACAAACAAACACATTGTAGCTGTACCCATCCTAGATACTCTAGTCTTGTCTCCTAAGTACAACCAGGTAACAAACAAACACATTGAAGCTCTACCCATCCTAGATACTCTAGTCTTGTCTCCTAAGTACAACCAGGTAACAAACAAACACATTGTAGCTCTACCCATCCTAGATACTCTAGTCTTGTCTCCTAAGTACAACCAGGTAACAAACAAACACATTGTAGCTGTACCCATCCTAGATACTCTAGTCTTGTCTCCTAAGTACAACCAGGTAACAAACAAACACATTGTAGCTGTACCCATCCTAGATACTCTAGTCTTGTCTCCTAAGTACAACCAGGTAACAAACAAACACATTGTAGCTGTACCCATCCTAGATACTCTAGTCTTGTCTCCTAAGTACAACCAGGTAACAAACAAACACATTGTAGCTGTACCCATCCTAGATACTCTAGTCTTGTCTCCTAAGTACAACCAGGTAACAAACAAACACATTGTAGCTCTACCCATCCTAGATACTCTAGTCTTGTCTCCTAAGTACAACCAGGTAACAAACAAACACATTGTAGCTGTACCCATCCTAGATACTCTAGTCTTGTCTCCTAAGTACAACCAGGTAACAAACAAACACATTGTAGCTGTACCCATCCTAGATACTCTAGTCTTGTCTCCTAAGTACAACCAGGTAACAAACAAACACATTGTAGCTGTACCCATCCTAGATACTCTAGTCTTGTACAACCTCCAAACAAGTACAACCACTCTAGTCTTGTAAGTACAACCAGGTAACAAACAAACACATTGTAGCTGTACCCATCCTAGATACTCTAGTCTTGTCTCCTAAGTACAACCAGGTAACAAACAAACACATTGTAGCTGTACCCATCCTAGATACTCTAGTCTTGTCTCCTAAGTACAACCAGGTAACAAACAAACACATTGTAGCTGTACCCATCCTAGATACTCTAGTCTTGTCTCCTAAGTACAACCAGGTAACAAACAAACACATTGTAGCTGTACCCATCCTAGATACTCTAGTCTTGTCTCCTAAGTACAACCAGGTAACAAACAAACACATTGTAGCTGTACCCATCCTAGATACTCTAGTCTTGTCTCCTAAGTACAACCAGGTAACAAACAAACACATTGTAGCTCTACCCATCCTAGATACTCTAGTCTTGTCTCCTAAGTACAACCAGGTAACAAACAAACACATTGTAGCTGTACCCATCCTAGATACTCTAGTCTTGTCTCCTAAGTACAACCAGGTAACAAAACAAACACATTGTAGCTGTACCCATCCTAGATACTCTAGTCTTGTCTCCTAAGTACAACCAGGTAACAAACAAACACATTGTAGCTGTACCCATCCTAGATACTCTAGTCTTGTCTCCTAAGTACAACCAGGTAACAAACAAACACATTGTAGCTGTACCCATCCTAGATACTCTAGTCTTGTCTCCTAAGTACAACCAGGTAACAAACAAACACATTGTAGCTGTACCCATCCTAGATACTCTAGTCTTGTCTCCTAAGTACAACCAGGTAACAAACAAACACATTGTAGCTGTACCCATCCTAGATACTCTAGTCTTGTCTCCTAAGTACAACCAGGTAACAAACAAACACATTGTAGCTGTACCCATCCTAGATACTCTAGTCTTGTCTCCTAAGTACAACCAGGTAACAAACAAACACATTGTAGCTGTACCCATCCTAGATACTCTAGTCTTGTCTCCTAAGTACAACCAGGTAACAAACAAACACATTGTAGCTGTACCCATCCTAGATACTCTAGTCTTGTCTCCTAAGTACAACCAGGTAACAAACAAACACATTGTAGCTGTACCCATCCTAGATACTCTAGTCTTGTCTCCTAAGTACAACCAGGTAACAAACAAACACATTGTAGCTGTACCCATCCTAGATACTCTAGTCTTGTCTCCTAAGTACAACCAGGTAACAAACAAACACATTGTAGCTGTACCCATCCTAGATACTCTAGTCTTGTCTCCTAAGTACAACCAGGTAACAAACAAACACATTGTAGCTGTACCCATCCTAGATACTCTAGTCTTGTCTCCTAAGTACAACCAGGTAACAAACAAACACATTGTAGCTGTACCCATCCTAGATACTCTAGTCTTGTCTCCTAAGTACAACCAGGTAACAAACAAACACATTGTAGCTGTACCCATCCTAGATACTCTAGTCTTGTCTCCTAAGTACAACCAGGTAAACAAACAAACACATTGTAGCTGTACCCATCCTAGATACTACTCTAGTCTTGTCTCCTAAGTACAACCAGGTAACAAACAAACACATTGTAGCTGTACCCATCCTAGATACTCTAGTCTTGTCTCCTAAGTACAACCAGGTAACAAACAAACACATTGTAGCTGTACCCATCCTAGATACTCTAGTCTTGTCTCCTAAGTACAACCAGGTAACAAACAAACACATTGTAGCTGTACCCATCCTAGATACTCTAGTCTTGTCTCCTAAGTACAACCAGGTAACAAACAAACACATTGTAGCTGTACCCATCCTAGATACTCTAGTCTTGTCTCCTAAGTACAACCAGGTAACAAACAAACACATTGTAGCTGTACCCATCCTAGATACTCTAGTCTTGTCTCCTAAGTACAACCAGGTAACAAACAAACACATTGTAGCTGTACCCATCCTAGATACTCTAGTCTTGTCTCCTAAGTACAACCAGGTAACAAACAAACACATTGTAGCTGTACCCATCCTAGATACTCTAGTCTTGTCTCCTAAGTACAACCAGGTAACAAACAAACACATTGTAGCTGTACCCATCCTAGATACTCTAGTCTTGTCTCCTAAGTACAACCAGGTAACAAACAAACATTGTAGCTGTACCCATCCTAGATACTCTAGTCTTGTCTCCTAAGTACAACCAGGTAACAAACAAACACATTGTAGCTGTACCCATCCTAGATACTCTAGTCTTGTCTCCTAAGTACAACCAGGTAACAAACAAACACATTGTAGCTGTACCCATCCTAGATACTCTAGTCTTGTCTCCTAAGTACAACCAGGTAACAAACAAACACATTGTAGCTGTACCCATCCTAGATACTCTAGTCTTGTCTCCTAAGTACAACCAGGTAACAAACAAACACATTGTAGCTGTACCCATCCTAGATACTCTAGTCTTGTCTCCTAAGTACAACCAGGTAACAAACAAACACATTGTAGCTGTACCCATCCTAGATACTCTAGTCTTGTCTCCTAAGTACAACCAGGTAACAAACAAACAAACACATTGTAGCTGTAGCTGTACCCATCCTAGATACTCTAGTCTTGTCTCCTAAGTACAACCAGGTAACAAACAAACACATTGTAGCTGTACCCATCCTAGATACTCTAGTCTTGTCTCCTAAGTACAACCAGGTAACAAACAAACACATTGTAGCTGTACCCATCCTAGATACTCTAGTCTTGTCTCCTAAGTACAACCAGGTAACAAACAAACACATTGTAGCTGTACCCATCCTAGATACTCTAGTCTTGTCTCCTAAGTACAACCAACAACAAACAAACACATTGTAGCTGTACCCATCCTAGATACTCTAGTCTTGTCTCCTAAGTACAACCAGGTAACAAACAAACACATTGTAGCTGTACCCATCCTAGATACTCTAGTCTTGTCTCCTAAGTACAACCAGGTAACAAACAAACACATTGTAGCTGTACCCATCCTAGATACTCTAGTCTTGTCTCCTAAGTACAACCAGGTAACAAACAAACACATTGTAGCTGTACCCATCCTAGATACTCTAGTCTTGTCTCCTAAGTACAACCAGGTAACAAACAAACACATTGTAGCTGTACCCATCCTAGATACTCTAGTCTTGTCTCCTAAGTACAACCAGGTAACAAACAAACACATTGTAGCTGTACCCATCCTAGATACTCTAGTCTTGTCTCCTAAGTACAACCAGGTAACAAACAAACACATTGTAGCTGTACCCATCCTAGATACTCTAGTCTTGTCTCCTAAGTACAACCAGGTAACAAACAAACACATTGTAGCTGTACCCATCCTAGATACTCTAGTCTTGTCTCCTAAGTACAACCAGGTAACAAACAAACACATTGTAGCTGTACCCATCCTAGATACTCTAGTCTTGTCTCCTAAGTACAACCAGGTAACAAACAAACACATTGTAGCTGTACCCATCCTAGATACTCTAGTCTTGTCTCCTAAGTACAACCAGGTAACAAACAAACACATTGTAGCTGTACCCATCCTAGATACTCTAGTCTTGTCTCCTAAGTACAACCAGGTAACAAACAAACACATTGTAGCTGTACCCATCCTAGATACTCTAGTCTTGTCTCCTAAGTACAACCAGGTAACAAACAAACACATTGTAGCTGTACCCATCCTAGATACTCTAGTCTTGTCTCCTAAGTACAACCAGGTAACAAACAAACACATTGTAGCTGTACCCATCCTAGATACTCTAGTCTTGTCTCCTAAGTACAACCAGGTAACAAACAAACACATTGTAGCTCTACCCATCCTAGATACTCTAGTCTTGTCTCCTAAGTACAACCAGGTAACAAACAAACACATTGTAGCTGTACCCATCCTAGATACTCTAGTCTTGTCTCCTAAGTACAACCAGGTAACAAACAAAAAACACATTGTAGCTGTACCCATCCTAGATACTCTAGTCTTGTCTCCTAAGTACAACCAGGTAACAAACAAACACATTGTAGCTGTACCCATCCTAGATACTCTAGTCTTGTCTCCTAAGTACAACCAGGTAACAAACAAACACATTGTAGCTGTACCCATCCTAGATACTCTAGTCTTGTCTCCTAAGTACAACCAGGTAACAAACAAACACATTGTAGCTGTACCCATCCTAGATACTCTAGTCTTGTCTCCTAAGTACAACCAGGTAACAAACAAACACATTGTAGCTGTACCCATCCTAGATACTCTAGTCTTGTCTCCTAAGTACAACCAGGTAACAAACAAACACATAGCTGTACCCATCCTAGATACTCTAGTCTTGTCTCCTAAGTACAACCAGGTAACAAACAAACACATTGTAGCTGTACCCATCCTAGATACTCTAGTCTTGTCTCCTAAGTACAACCAGGTAACAAACAAACACATTGTAGCTGTACCCATCCTAGATACTCTAGTCTTGTCTCCTAAGTACAACCAGGTAACAAACAAACACATTGTAGCTGTACCCATCCTAGATACTCTAGTCTTGTCTCCTAAGTACAACCAGGTAACAAACAAACACATTGTAGCTGTACCCATCCTAGATACTCTAGTCTTGTCTCCTAAGTACAACCAGGTAACAAACAAACACATTGTAGCTGTACCCATCCTAGATACTCTAGTCTTGTCTCCTAAGTACAACCAGGTAACAAACAAACACATTGTAGCTGTACCCATCCTAGATACTCTAGTCTTGTCTCCTAAGTACAACCAGGTAACAAACAAACACATTGTAGCTGTACCCATCCTAGATACTCTAGTCTTGTCTCCTAAGTACAACCAGGTAACAAACAAACACATTGTAGCTGTACCCATCCTAGATACTCTAGTCTTGTCTCCTAAGTACAACCAGGTAACAAACAAACACATTGTAGCTGTACCCATCCTAGATACTCTAGTCTTGTCTCCTAAGTACAACCAGGTAACAAACAAACACATTGTAGCTGTACCCATCCTAGATACTCTAGTCTTGTCTCCTAAGTACAACCAGGTAACAAACAAACACATTGTAGCTGTACCCATCCTAGATACTCTAGTCTTGTCTCCTAAGTACAACCAGGTAACAAACAAACACATTGTAGCTGTACCCATCCTAGATACTCTAGTCTTGTCTCCTAAGTACAACCAGGTAACAAACAAACACATTGTAGCTGTACCCATCCTAGATACTCTAGTCTTGTCTCCTAAGTACAACCAGGTAACAAACAAACACATTGTAGCTGTACCCATCCTAGATACTCTAGTCTTGTCTCCTAAGTACAACCAGGTAACAAACAAACACATTGTAGCTGTACCCATCCTAGATACTCTAGTCTTGTCTCCTAAGTACAACCAGGTAACAAACAAACACATTGTAGCTGTACCCATCCTAGATACTCTAGTCTTGTCTCCTAAGTACAACCAGGTAACAAACAAACACATTGTAGCTGTACCCATCCTAGATACTCTAGTCTTGTCTCCTAAGTACAACCAGGTAACAAACAAACACATTGTAGCTGTACCCATCCTAGATACTCTAGTCTTGTCTCCTAAGTACAACCAGGTAACAAACAAACACATTGTAGCTGTACCCATCCTAGATACTCTAGTCTTGTCTCCTAAGTACAACCAGGTAACAAACAAACACATTGTAGCTGTACCCATCCTAGATACTCTAGTCTTGTCTCCTAAGTACAACCAGGTAACAAACAAACACATTGTAGCTGTACCCATCCTAGATACTCTAGTCTTGTCTCCTAAGTACAACCAGGTAACAAACAAACACATTGTAGCTGTACCCATCCTAGATACTCTAGTCTTGTCTCCTAAGTACAACCAGGTAACAAACAAACACATTGTAGCTGTACCCATCCTAGATACTCTAGTCTTGTCTCCTAAGTACAACCAGGTAACAAACAAACACATTGTAGCTGTACCCATCCTAGATACTCTAGTCTTGTCTCCTAAGTACAACCAGGTAACAAACAAACACATTGTAGCTGTACCCATCCTAGATACTCTAGTCTTGTCTCCTAAGTACAACCAGGTAACAAACAAACACATTGTAGCTGTACCCATCCTAGATACTCTAGTCTTGTCTCCTAAGTACAACCAGGTAACAAACAAACACATTGTAGCTGTACCCATCCTAGATACTCTAGTCTTGTCTCCTAAGTACAACCAGGTAACAAACAAACACATTGTAGCTGTACCCATCCTAGATACTCTAGTCTTGTCTCCTAAGTACAACCAGGTAACAAACAAACACATTGTAGCTGTACCCATCCTAGATACTCTAGTCTTGTCTCCTAAGTACAACCAGGTAACAAACAAACACATTGTAGCTGTACCCATCCTAGATACTCTAGTCTTGTCTCCTAAGTACAACCAGGTAACAAAACAAACACATTGTAGCTGTACCCATCCTAGATACTCTAGTCTTGTCTCCTAAGTACAACCAGGTAAACAAACAAACACATTGTAGCTGTACCCATCCTAGATACTCTAGTCTTGTCTCCTAAGTACAACCAGGTAACAAACAAAAACACATTGTAGCTGTACCCATCCTAGATACTCTAGTCTTGTCTCCTAAGTACAACCAGGTAACAAACAAACACATTGTAGCTGTACCCATCCTAGATACTCTAGTCTTGTCTCCTAAGTACAACCAGGTAACAAACAAACACATTGTAGCTGTACCCATCCTAGATACTCTAGTCTTGTCTCCTAAGTACAACCAGGTAACAAACAAACACATTGTAGCTGTACCCATCCTAGATACTCTAGTCTTGTCTCCTAAGTACAACCAGGTAACAAACAAACACATTGTAGCTGTACCCATCCTAGATACTCTAGTCTTGTCTCCTAAGTACAACCAGGTAACAAACAAACACATTGTAGCTGTACCCATCCTAGATACTCTAGTCTTGTCTCCTAAGTACAACCAGGTAACAAACAAACACATTGTAGCTGTACCCATCCTAGATACTCTAGTCTTGTCTCCTAAGTACAACCAGGTAACAAACAAACACATTGTAGCTGTACCCATCCTAGATACTCTAGTCTTGTCTCCTAAGTACAACCAGGTAACAAACAAACACATTGTAGCTGTACCCATCCTAGATACTCTAGTCTTGTCTCCTAAGTACAACCAGGTAACAAACAAACACATTGTAGCTGTACCCATCCTAGATACTCTAGTCTTGTCTCCTAAGTACAACCAGGTAACAAACAAACACATTGTAGCTGTACCCATCCTAGATACTCTAGTCTTGTCTCCTAAGTACAACCAGGTAACAAACAAACACATTGTAGCTGTACCCATCCTAGATACTCTAGTCTTGTCTCCTAAGTACAACCAGGTAACAAACAAACACATTGTAGCTGTACCCATCCTAGATACTCTAGTCTTGTCTCCTAAGTACAACCAGGTAACAAACAAACACATTGTAGCTGTACCCATCCTAGATACTCTAGTCTTGTCTCCTAAGTACAACAGGTAACAAACAAACACATTGTAGCTGTACCCATCCTAGATACTCTAGTCTTGTCTCCTAAGTACAACCAGGTAACAAACAAACACATTGTAGCTGTACCCATCCTAGATACTCTAGTCTTGTCTCCTAAGTACAACCAGGTAACAAAACAAACACATTGTAGCTGTACCCATCCTAGATACTCTAGTCTTGTCTCCTAAGTACAACCAGGTAACAAACAAACACATTGTAGCTGTACCCATCCTAGATACTCTAGTCTTGTCTCCTAAGTACAACCAGGTAACAAACAAACACATTGTAGCTGTACCCATCCTAGATACTCTAGTCTTGTCTCCTAAGTACAACCAGGTAACAAACAAACACATTGTAGCTGTACCCATCCTAGATACTCTAGTCTTGTCTCCTAAGTACAACCAGGTAACAAAAACAAACACATTGTAGCTGTACCCATCCCTAGATACTCTAGTCTTGTCTCCTAAGTACAACCAGGTAACAAACAAACACATTGTAGCTGTACCCATCCTAGATACTCTAGTCTTGTCTCCTAAGTACAACCAGGTAACAAACAAACACATTGTAGCTGTACCCATCCTAGATACTCTAGTCTTGTCTCCTAAGTACAACCAGGTAACAAACAAACACATTGTAGCTGTACCCATCCTAGATACTCTAGTCTTGTCTCCTAAGTACAACCAGGTAACAAACAAACACATTGTAGCTGTACCCATCCTAGATACTCTAGTCTTGTCTCCTAAGTACAACCAGGTAACAAACAAACACATTGTAGCTGTACCCATCCTAGATACTCTAGTCTTGTCTCCTAAGTACAACCAGGTAACAAACAAACACATTGTAGCTGTACCCATCCTAGATACTCTAGTCTTGTCTCCTAAGTACAACCAGGTAACAAACAAACACATTGTAGCTGTACCCATCCTAGATACTCTAGTCTTGTCTCCTAAGTACAACCAGGTAACAAACAAACACATTGTAGCTGTACCCATCCTAGATACTCTAGTCTTGTCTCCTAAGTACAACCAGGTAACAAACAAACACATTGTAGCTGTACCCATCCTAGATACTCTAGTCTTGTCTCCTAAGTACAACCAGGTAACAAACAAACACATTGTAGCTGTACCCATCCTAGATACTCTAGTCTTGTCTCCTAAGTACAACCAGGTAACAAACAAACACATTGTAGCTGTACCCATCCTAGATACTCTAGTCTTGTCTCCTAAGTACAACCAGGTAACAAACAAACACATTGTAGCTGTACCCATCCTAGATACTCTAGTCTTGTCTCCTAAGTACAACCAGGTAACAAACAAACACATTGTAGCTGTACCCATCCTAGATACTCTAGTCTTGTCTCCTAAGTACAACCAGGTAACAAACAAACACATTGTAGCTGTACCCATCCTAGATACTCTAGTCTTGTCTCCTAAGTACAACCAGGTAACAAACAAACAAACACATTGTAGCTGTACCCATCCTAGATACTCTAGTCTTGTCTCCTAAGTACAACCAGGTAACAAACAAACACATTGTAGCTGTACCCATCCTAGATACTCTAGTCTTGTCTCCTAAGTACAACCAGGTAACAAACAAACACATTGTAGCTGTACCCATCCTAGATACTCTAGTCTTGTCTCCTAAGTACAACCAGGTAACAAACAAACACATTGTAGCTGTACCCATCCTAGATACTCTAGTCTTGTCTCCTAAGTACAACCAGGTAACAAACAAACACATTGTAGCTGTACCCATCCTAGATACTCTAGTCTTGTCTCCTAAGTACAACCAGGTAACAAACAAACACATTGTAGCTGTACCCATCCTAGATACTCTAGTCTTGTCTCCTAAGTACAACCAGGTAACAAACAAACACATTGTAGCTGTACCCATCCTAGATACTCTAGTCTTGTCTCCTAAGTACAACCAGGTAACAAACAAACACATTGTAGCTGTACCCATCCTAGATACTCTAGTCTTGTCTCCTAAGTACAACCAGGTAACAAACAAACACATTGTAGCTGTACCCATCCTAGATACTCTAGTCTTGTCTCCTAAGTACAACCAGGTAACAAACAAACACATTGTAGCTGTACCCATCCTCCTAGATACTCTAGTCTTGTCTCCTAAGTACAACCAGGTAACAAACAAACACATTGTAGCTGTACCCATCCTAGATACTCTAGTCTTGTCTCCTAAGTACAACCAGGTAACAAACAAACACATTGTAGCTGTACCCATCCTAGATACTCTAGTCTTGTCTCCTAAGTACAACCAGGTAACAAACAAACACATTGTAGCTGTACCCATCCTAGATACTCTAGTCTTGTCTCCTAAGTACAACCAGGTAACAAACAAACACATTGTAGCTGTACCCATCCTAGATACTCTAGTCTTGTCTCCTAAGTACAACCAGGTAACAAAACAAACACATTGTAGCTGTACCCATCCTAGATACTCTAGTCTTGTCTCCTAAGTACAACCAGGTAACAAACAAACACATTGTAGCTGTACCCATCCTAGATACTCTAGTCTTGTCTCCTAAGTACAACCAGGTAACAAACAAACACATTGTAGCTGTACCCATCCTAGATACTCTAGTCTTGTCTCCTAAGTACAACCAGGTAACAAACAAACACATTGTAGCTGTACCCATCCTAGATACTCTAGTCTTGTCTCCTAAGTACAACCAGGTAACAAACAAACACATTGTAGCTGTACCCATCCTAGATACTCTAGTCTTGTCTCCTAAGTACAACCAGGTAACAAACAAACAAACACATTGTAGCTGTACCCATCCTAGATACTCTAGTCTTGTCTCCTAAGTACAACCAGGTAACAAACAAACACATTGTAGCTGTACCCATCCTAGATACTCTAGTCTTGTCTCCTAAGTACAACCAGGTAACAAACAAACACATTGTAGCTGTACCCATCCTAGATACTCTAGTCTTGTCTCCTAAGTACAACCAGGTAACAAACAAACACATTGTAGCTGTACCCATCCTAGATACTCTAGTCTTGTCTCCTAAGTACAACCAGGTAACAAACAAACACATTGTAGCTGTACCCATCCTAGATACTCTAGTCTTGTCTCCTAAGTACAACCAGGTAACAAACAAACACATTGTAGCTGTACCCATCCTAGATACTCTAGTCTTGTCTCCTAAGTACAACCAGGTAACAAACAAACACATTGTAGCTGTACCCATCCTAGATACTCTAGTCTTGTCTCCTAAGTACAACCAGGTAACAAACAAACACATTGTAGCTGTACCCATCCTAGATACTCTAGTCTTGTCTCCTAAGTACAACCAGGTAACAAACAAACACATTGTAGCTGTACCCATCCTAGATACTCTAGTCTTGTCTCCCTATCCTAGTAAGTACAACCAGGTAACAAACAAACACATTGTAGCTGTACCCATCCTAGATACTCTAGTCTTGTCTCCTAAGTACAACCAGGTAACAAACAAAACACATTGTAGCTGTACCCATCCTAGATACTCTAGTCTTGTCTCCTAAGTACAACCAGGTAACAAACAAACACATTGTAGCTGTACCCATCCTAGATACTCTAGTCTTGTCTCCTAAGTACAACCAGGTAACAAACAAACACATTGTAGCTGTACCCATCCTAGATACTCTAGTCTTGTCTCCTAAGTACAACCAGGTAACAAACAAACACATTGTAGCTGTACCCATCCTAGATACTCTAGTCTTGTCTCCTAAGTACAACCAGGTAACAAACAAACACATTGTAGCTGTACCCATCCTAGATACTCTAGTCTTGTCTCCTAAGTACAACCAGGTAACAAACAAACACATTGTAGCTGTACCCATCCTAGATACTCTAGTCTTGTCTCCTAAGTACAACCAGGTAACAAACAAACACATTGTAGCTGTACCCATCCTAGATACTCTAGTCTTGTCTCCTAAGTACAACAGGTAACAAACAAACACATTGTAGCTGTACCCATCCTAGATACTCTAGTCTTGTCTCCTAAGTACAACCAGGTAACAAACAAACACATTGTAGCTGTACCCATCCTAGATACTCTAGTCTTGTCTCCTAAGTACAACCAGGTAACAAACAAACACATTGTAGCTGTACCCATCCTAGATACTCTAGTCTTGTCTCCTAAGTACAACCAGGTAACAAACAAACACATTGTAGCTGTACCCATCCTAGATACTCTAGTCTTGTCTCCTAAGTACAACCAGGTAACAAACAAACACATTGTAGCTGTACCCATCCTAGATACTCTAGTCTTGTCTCCTAAGTACAACCAGGTAACAAACAAACACATTGTAGCTGTACCCATCCTAGATACTCTAGTCTTGTCTCCTAAGTACAACCAGGTAACAAACAAACACATTGTAGCTGTACCCATCCTAGATACTCTAGTCTTGTCTCCTAAGTACAACCAGGTAACAAACAAACACATTGTAGCTGTACCCATCCTAGATACTCTAGTCTTGTCTCCTAAGTACAACCAGGTAACAAACAAACACATTGTAGCTGTACCCATCCTAGATACTCTAGTCTTGTCTCCTAAGTACAACCAGGTAACAAACAAACACATTGTAGCTGTACCCATCCTAGATACTCTAGTCTTGTCTCCTAAGTACAACCAGGTAACAAACAAACACATTGTAGCTGTACCCATCCTAGATACTCTAGTCTTGTCTCCTAAGTACAACCAGGTAACAAACAAACACATTGTAGCTGTACCCATCCTAGATACTCTAGTCTTGTCTCCTAAGTACAACCAGGTAACAAACAAACACATTGTAGCTGTACCCATCCTAGATACTCTAGTCTTGTCTCCTAAGTACAACCAGGTAACAAACAAACACATTGTAGCTGTACCCATCCTAGATACTCTAGTCTTGTCTCCTAAGTACAACCAGGTAACAAACAAACACATTGTAGCTGTACCCATCCTAGATACTCTAGTCTTGTCTCCTAAGTACAACCAGGTAACAAACAAACACATTGTAGCTGTACCCATCCTAGATACTCTAGTCTTGTCTCCTAAGTACAACCAGGTAACAAACAAACACATTGTAGCTCTACCCATCCTAGATACTCTAGTCTTGTCTCCTAAGTACAACCAGGTAACAAACAAACACATTGTAGCTGTACCCATCCTAGATACTCTAGTCTTGTCTCCTAAGTACAACCAGGTAACAAACAAACACATTGTAGCTGTACCCATCCTAGATACTCTAGTCTTGTCTCCTAAGTACAACCAGGTAACAAACAAACACATTGTAGCTCTACCCATCCTAGATACTCTAGTCTTGTCTCCTAAGTACAACCAGGTAACAAACAAACACATTGTAGCTGTACCCATCCTAGATACTCTAGTCTTGTCTCCTAAGTACAACCAGGTAACAAACAAACACATTGTAGCTGTACCCATCCTAGATACTCTAGTCTTGTCTCCTAAGTACAACCAGGTAACAAACAAACACATTGTAGCTGTACCCATCCTAGATACTCTAGTCTTGTCTCCTAAGTACAACCAGGTAACAAACAAACACATTGTAGCTCTACCCATCCTAGATACTCTAGTCTTGTCTCCTAAGTACAACCAGGTAACAAACAAACACATTGTAGCTGTACCCATCCTAGATACTCTAGTCTTGTCTCCTAAGTACAACCAGGTAACAAACAAACACATTGTAGCTGTACCCATCCTAGATACTCTAGTCTTGTCTCCTAAGTACAACCAGGTAACAAACAAACACATTGTAGCTGTACCCATCCTAGATACTCTAGTCTTGTCTCCTAAGTACAACCAGGTAACAAACAAACACATTGTAGCTCTACCCATCCTAGATACTCTAGTCTTGTCTCCTAAGTACTAAGTACAACCAGGTAACAAACAAACACATTGTAGCTCTACCCATCCTAGATACTCTAGTCTTGTCTCCTAAGTACAACCAGGTAACAAACAAACACATTGTAGCTGTACCCATCCTAGATACTCTAGTCTTGTCTCCTAAGTACAACCAGGTAACAAACAAACACATTGTAGCTCTACCCATCCTAGATACTCTAGTCTTGTCTCCTAAGTACAACCAGGTAACAAACAAACACATTGTAGCTGTACCCATCCTAGATACTCTAGTCTTGTCTCCTAAGTACAACCAGGTAACAAAAAAACACATTGTAGCTGTACCCATCCTAGATACTCTAGTCTTGTCTCCTAAGTACAACCAGGTAACAAACAAACACATTGTAGCTGTACCCATCCTAGATACTCTAGTCTTGTCTCCTAAGTACAACCAGGTAACAAACAAACACATTGTAGCTCTACCCATCCTAGATACTCTAGTCTTGTCTCCTAAGTACAACCAGGTAACAAACAAACACATTGTAGCTCTACCCATCCTAGATACTCTAGTCTTGTCTCCTAAGTACAACCAGGTAACAAACAAACACATTGTAGCTGTACCCATCCTAGATACTCTAGTCTTGTCTCCTAAGTACAACCAGGTAACAAACAAACACATTGTAGCTGTACCCATCCTAGATACTCTAGTCTTGTCTCCTAAGTACAACCAGGTAACAAACAAACACATTGTAGCTGTACCCATCCTAGATACTCTAGTCTTGTCTCCTAAGTAACAAACAAACCAGGTAGATAACTAAGTACAACCAGGTAACAAACACATTGTAGCTGTACCCATCCTAGATACTCTAGTCTTGTCTCCTAAGTACAACCAGGTAACAAACAAACACATTGTAGCTGTACCCATCCTAGATACTCTAGTCTTGTCTCCTAAGTACAACCAGGTAACAAACAAACACATTGTAGCTGTACCCATCCTAGATACTCTAGTCTTGTCTCCTAAGTACAACCAGGTAACAAACAAACACATTGTAGCTGTACCCATCCTAGATACTCTAGTCTTGTCTCCTAAGTACAACCAGGTAACAAACAAACACATTGTAGCTGTACCCATCCTAGATACTCTAGTCTTGTCTCCTAAGTACAACCAGGTAACAAACAAACACATTGTAGCTGTACCCATCCTAGATACTCTAGTCTTGTCTCCTAAGTACAACCAGGTAACAAACAAACACATTGTAGCTGTACCCATCCTAGATACTCTAGTCTTGTCTCCTAAGTACAACCAGGTAACAAACAAACACATTGTAGCTGTACCCATCCTAGATACTCTAGTCTTAGTCTTGTCTCCTAAGTACAACCAGGTAACAAACAAACACATTGTAGCTGTACCCATCCTAGATACTCTAGTCTTGTCTCCTAAGTACAACCAGGTAACAAACAAACACATTGTAGCTGTACCCATCCTAGATACTCTAGTCTTGTCTCCTAAGTACAACCAGGTAACAAACAAACACATTGTAGCTGTACCCATCCTAGATACTCTAGTCTTGTCTCCTAAGTACAACCAGGTAACAAACAAACACATTGTAGCTCTACCCATCCTAGATACTCTAGTCTTGTCTCCTAAGTACAACCAGGTAACAAACAAACACATTGTAGCTGTACCCATCCTAGATACTCTAGTCTTGTCTCCTAAGTACAACCAGGTAACAAACAAACAAACACATTGTAGCTGTACCCATCCTAGATACTCTAGTCTTGTCTCCTAAGTACAACCAGGTAACAAACAAACACATTGTAGCTGTACCCATCCTAGATACTCTAGTCTTGTCTCCTAAGTACAACCAGGTAACAAACAAACACATTGTAGCTGTACCCATCCTAGATACTCTAGTCTTGTCTCCTAAGTACAACCAGGTAACAAACAAACACATTGTAGCTGTACCCATCCTAGATACTCTAGTCTTGTCTCCTAAGTACAACCAGGTAACAAACAAACACATTGTAGCTGTACCCATCCTAGATACTCTAGTCTTGTCTCCTAAGTACAACCAGGTAACAAACAAACACATTGTAGCTGTACCCATCCTAGATACTCTAGTCTTGTCTCCTAAGTACAACCAGGTAACAAACAAACACATTGTAGCTGTACCCATCCTAGATACTCTAGTCTTGTCTCCTAAGTACAACCAGGTAACAAACAAACACATTGTAGCTGTACCCATCCTAGATACTCTAGTCTTGTCTCCTAAGTACAACCAGGTAACAAACAAACACATTGTAGCTGTACCCATCCTAGATACTCTAGTCTTGTCTCCTAAGTACAACCAGGTAACAAACAAACACATTGTAGCTGTACCCATCCTAGATACTCTAGTCTTGTCTCCTAAGTACAACCAGGTAACAAACAAACACATTGTAGCTGTACCCATCCTAGATACTCTAGTCTTGTCTCCTAAGTACAACCAGGTAACAAACAAACACATTGTAGCTGTACCCATCCTAGATACTCTAGTCTTGTCTCCTAAGTACAACCAGGTAACAAACAAACACATTGTAGCTGTACCCATCCTAGATACTCTAGTCTTGTCTCCTAAGTACAACCAGGTAACAAACAAACACATTGTAGCTGTACCCATCCTAGATACTCTAGTCTTGTCTCCTAAGTACAACCAGGTAACAAACAAACACATTGTAGCTGTACCCATCCTAGATACTCTAGTCTTGTCTCCTAAGTACAACCAGGTAACAAACAAACACATTGTAGCTGTACCCATCCTAGATACTCTAGTCTTGTCTCCTAAGTACAACCAGGTAACAAACAAACACATTGTAGCTGTACCCATCCTAGATACTCTAGTCTTGTCTCCTAAGTACAACCAGGTAACAAACAAACACATTGTAGCTGTACCCATCCTAGATACTCTAGTCTTGTCTCCTAAGTACAACCAGGTAACAAACAAACACATTGTAGCTGTACCCATCCTAGATACTCTAGTCTTGTCTCCTAAGTACAACCAGGTAACAAACAAACACATTGTAGCTGTACCCATCCTAGATACTCTAGTCTTGTCTCCTAAGTACAACCAGGTAACAAACAAACACATTGTAGCTGTACCCATCCTAGATACTCTAGTCTTGTCTCCTAAGTACAACCAGGTAACAAACAAACACATTGTAGCTGTACCCATCCTAGATACTCTAGTCTTGTCTCCTAAGTACAAAACCAGGTAACAAACAAACACATTGTAGCTGTACCCATCCTAGATACTCTAGTCTTGTCTCCTAAGTACAACCAGGTAACAAACAAACACATTGTAGCTGTACCCATCCTAGATACTCTAGTCTAGTCTTGTCTCCTAAGTACAACCAGGTAACAAACAAACACATTGTAGCTGTACCCATCCTAGATACTCTAGTCTTGTCTCCTAAGTACAACCAGGTAACAAACAAACACATTGTAGCTGTACCCATCCTAGATACTCTAGTCTTGTCTCCTAAGTACAACCAGGTAACAAACAAACACATTGTAGCTGTACCCATCCTAGATACTCTAGTCTTGTCTCCTAAGTACAACCAGGTAACAAACAAACACATTGTAGCTGTACCCATCCTAGATACTCTAGTCTTGTCTCCTAAGTACAACCAGGTAACAAACAAACACATTGTAGCTGTACCCATCCTAGATACTCTAGTCTTGTCTCCTAAGTACAACCAGGTAACAAACAAACACATTGTAGCTGTACCCATCCTAGATACTCTAGTCTTGTCTCCTAAGTACAACCAGGTAACAAACAAACACATTGTAGCTGTACCCATCCTAGATACTCTAGTCTTGTCTCCTAAGTACAACCAGGTAACAAACAAACACATTGTAGCTGTACCCATCCTAGATACTCTAGTCTTGTCTCCTAAGTACAACCAGGTAACAAACAAACACATTGTAGCTGTACCCATCCTAGATACTCTAGTCTTGTCTCCTAAGTACAACCAGGTAACAAACAAAACATTGTAGCTGTACCCATCCTAGATACTCTAGTCTTGTCTCCTAAGTACAACCAGGTAACAAACAAACCATTGTAGATACCCATCCTAGATACTCTAGTCTTGTCTCCTAAGTACAACCAGGTAACAAACAAACACATTGTAGCTGTACCCATCCTAGATACTCTAGTCTTGTCTCCTAAGTACAACCAGGTAACAAACAAACACATTGTAGCTCTACCCATCCTAGATACTCTAGTCTTGTCTCCTAACTACAACCAGGTAACAAACAAACACATTGTAGATACCCATCCTAGATACTCTAGTCTTGTCTCCTAAGTACAACCAGGTAACAAACAAACACATTGTAGCTGTACCCATCCTAGATACTCTAGTCTTGTCTCCTAAGTACAACCAGGTAACAAACAAACACATTGTAGCTGTACCCATCCTAGATACTCTAGTCTTGTCTCCTAAGTACAACCAGGTAACAAACAAACACATTGTAGCTGTACCCATCCTAGATACTCTAGTCTTGTCTCCTAAGTACAACCAGGTAACAAACAAACACATTGTAGCTGTACCCATCCTAGATACTCTAGTCTTGTCTCCTAAGTACAACCAGGTAACAAACAAACACATTGTAGCTGTACCCATCCTAGATACTCTAGTCTTGTCTCCTAAGTACAACCAGGTAACAAACAAACACATTGAAGCTCTACCCATCCTAGATACTCTAGTCTTGTCTCCTAAGTACAACCAGGTAACAAACAAACACATTGTAGCTGTACCCATCCTAGATACTCTAGTCTTGTCTCCTAAGTACAACCAGGTAACAAACAAACACATTGTAGCTGTACCCATCCTAGATACTCTAGTCTTGTCTCCTAAGTACAACCAGGTAACAAACAAACACATTGTAGCTCTACCCATCCTAGATACTCTAGTCTTGTCTCCTAAGTACAACCAGGTAACAAACAAACACATTGTAGCTCTACCCATCCTAGATACTCTAGTCTTGTCTCCTAAGTACAACCAGGTAACAAACAAACACATTGTAGCTGTACCCATCCTAGATACTCTAGTCTTGTCTCCTAAGTACAACCAGGTAACAAACAAACACATTGTAGCTCTACCCATCCTAGATACTCTAGTCTTGTCTCCTAAGTACAACCAGGTAACAAACAAACACATTGTAGCTGTACCCATCCTAGATACTCTAGTCTTGTCTCCTAAGTACAACCAGGTAACAAACAAACACATTGTAGCTCTACCCATCCTAGATACTCTAGTCTTGTCTCCTAAGTACAACCAGGTAACAAACAAACACATTGTAGCTGTACCCATCCTAGATACTCTAGTCTTGTCTCCTAAGTACAACCAGGTAACAAACAAACACATTGTAGCTCTACCCATCCTAGATACTCTAGTCTTGTCTCCTAAGTACAACCAGGTAACAAACAAACACATTGTAGCTGTACCCATCCTAGATACTCTAGTCTTGTCTCCTAAGTACAACCAGGTAACAAGCAAACACATTGTAGCTCTACCCATCCTAGATACTCTAGTCTTGTCTCCTAAGTACAACCAGGTAACAAACACGGTGCTAGTTGTTCTTGCCTGGCAACTCTTCTGTCTCACTAATGCCACTACTACCGGTAGTAATACTCTAATAAATAGTCCCTTTTCGCGTTCACAGATCCTGTTGTAAAACCGCTGTACTTATTGACATCAGACGCATTTGTACAGGGTTAGCCTCAAGTCAGTGTAAATTATTCACAAATATCAACAAGAACACGAAAAAATGTTGACACCAAATAATAGAAACATTTTTGAATTTCATGGACTGGTTTCTGAATCGAGGCTAAGCCTGTACAAATGCGTCTTTTGTCAAGGACAGTGGTCATCTCTAAGCAACGCGAAACTGGAGTATTAGCCTGCATAGTATTCCTGACCCCCTCTGTGCCCCTCCCTCTCCTCCTCCCCAAACTTGATGAGTAGTTCATGAAGGCTATACTGGAGACTATGTTGAGGCCTACACAAATCAGGCTATATTTAGAATTTTAAATTTTGGTGTGAAAATGGTTTCCAAAGAGGTTAGAATGTGAGTAACAAATAGTAAATAAATGCAGCGAGGTGATAAAATTGACAGCTCCTTACTGTTACAGTATGGACACTCGAACTGTGAACACTTAGGTTTTTTCTAACACCTATATATAAATTATCAATCGAGCAAATTGATCAGAAAAATGATTTATTTTGATCACTAAGTGTATTTAAACTCAATGCTCCATTTGCGAGGCTGTGAGGCAATAGAAAGTTCGGAAAAAAAAGTTCGAAAAAAACTTGAAGTGTTCACGGTTCGAGTGTCCACACTGTAAACAAGGGGTCATTAATATGTTAATTAATTAAATTAATTAATGATTATTAAATTCTAATGATTAGAAGTCTGTCTGTAGCCATATGATCTTTTCTCTGAGTTTTTGAGTTTTTCTCTTTTCGAGTTTTGTTAGGGCCACAAGTTTATCAGTTTACTTTTATACTGTCACGTGTCACCCTCTTTAAATAAAGTCTTGCTACTATTGCTACTACTTTTCAGGCTGCAGTCTGGCTCAAGAAAGCACAATGTCTCATGTCGTTAGGTCGACTTGAAGAAGCCATCATGGCCTACAATCAGGTTGTGACCCTGGCTCCCAACCACTTAGAAGCAAAAATAACTTTATCTTCACTACACCAGCAGCTTGGCCAACCAGACCAGGCACTTGATATTCTTACTGGTAAGGTTGTATCCATACGACAGGGGTGAGGTGGGGTGAAAATAACATTATTTCACTAAACCAGCAGCTTGGCCAACCTGACCAGGCACTTGATATTCTTACTGGTAAGGCTGTATCCATACAACAGGGGTGGGGTGGGGGTGAAAAGAACATTATCTCACTACACCAGCAGCTTGGCCAACCAGACCAGGCACTTGATATTCTTACTGGTAAGGTTGTATCCATACAACAGGGGTGGGGTGGGGTGAAAATGGTAGCTGATTTTGATGGAATATTGAAGTCTGGTTTATAGTCTAGACTAGAACGACCTCATTAACACTATAGTCATTTTTCCGTATCAAAAATGCCAACTGCTGGCCCCAGTTGCATGAAAGGTGAATATCGCTATCCACCGGATAAGTCCTATCCAACTGATATATTTTATTGGATAACTGCATCAGTTTTATCCTTTGGATAAGACTTATCCAATGGATAGCGCTATTCACCTTTCATGCAACCAGGACCAGGTGTTTCCCTATGATTATTAAAACAGGAATATAATACTGTCATTCTGTCCTCTCATTGGATTTATAGCAAAAGTTTGTATTTAATCTTACAGAAAGATCAAATGACCATGGACTTTTTACTCCCATAACATCAGAAGCTACTTCGTCAGGTAAATCAGATGATCCAATGGATGTTGATCAGCCAAAAGATGACCTCAAGCCACAGGTACGGCATGTATATAAATTATACATTATTATTATTATGATGATGATGATGATGATGATGATGATGATTATAAACAAGATAAATGACTCTGAAAAGAAATGATGTACTGTACTCTTTGTGAAGTGAGAGACAAAACTAGTCCAAGATAGACATTACGTTATGAACCGAGCTGAAAATACAGGGATTTGACAAGGAGCACTATATATTCAACTGGTCATATTTCGGCTTCTATTCAACCGATTCCTGTGAAACTTTTGAAATTTTGTGTCCCAAATTGTCATTATTAGCCATTCTTGATGTTCTATCAAAATTGGGAACCAAATCAAAAGGCACTTCAGCCGTTGGCCAAAGATGTCTATTTCCCCGTACAAATGTAAATATTTGACGTTGTCCAGCCAAACCCCTGGACAGCCCCAAAAGTTGTGAGCTTGCGATGTACTTCAGCGGCAACGTAATGAAATTTTACAGCAGAGTGATCCCATGTAATCCACTAGTTAAAAATGATACAGCAAAAATTATTTTTGTGTGATCGACGTCATCACATAAGACTTAAGGTGGCTCAAAGTAGTTTTTAACTGACCACACTTTTACTTTTCATTCAGAGAATTGATAGACTTATATGTATCCTAGACCAATCAGAACAACTTTTGCACCAGTTATCGGGCAAAGATGGAAATTTAGAATTATGTCAATTTCAGCTCAATCGAGGTTTCCTTGGCAACGATAAACAAAGATCGTTGAAATCAGTTTTTCTAAAATATCTCAAGATTTCGATGAGCTCTAGACAAGTGACTATGTGCGTGATAAACTACATTATACTAAGGCAACATAGCTGAGACAGAATTCAAACATTTTGATCAGAGTGATTTTGAATAATTCGCCTAAAGGATATAGTCGCTTGTCTAGAGCTCATCAAAATCTTGAGATATTTTAGAAAAACTCATTTCAACGATCTTTGTTTATCTTTGTTTATCGTTGCCAAGGAAACCTAGATCGAGCTGAAATTGACATAATTCTAAATTTCCATCTTTGCCCGATAACTGGTGCAAAAGTCGTTTTGATCGGTCTAGGATAAGTCTATCAATTCGCCAAATGAAAAGTGTAAGTGTGGTCAGTAAAAAACTACTCTGAGTCACATTAAGTGCTGTATTGTATTAAAAATGTCTTTATCCAATTGCACTAAGCTTTTACTGACGATGTTGCAGGACTACCGTTTGATGTTCCACAAGTGTGTTTTGCTGGAATCTCAAAATCGCACCATGGATTTTGTTGATGCAGGTCTTCAGCTATTCTCCATGTACTTTCATGATGTGTATTATAACATTCCTGATGAAAACGAGAGTAAGTTAACACAGTCAAAGTATTCTAGTTTGACAAGAAGTGACATTTACTAATACCATGCAGAAATGAACAAATGAAATGAACAAACTTGCGACAGCGATTCCTCTCCATGTCGTGTTGTGTTGCTAAATCTTTTTGTGTATTCATTACTTGGTTTGATGTCTCTACTAACATACCCCTCACTGGTGTTGCAAATAATATCAGACTTGTGATATTGGAACTGTTTTTGTCTTTAGAATATCTTGGTTTGAAACTTAGAAAAAAATCAAACGCCAGACCCAGAAAAGATAAAGAAGACCTAGGTACATCTATAGAATCAAAATAATGATTGTATAAAAGTACTAAAACTTTACCTATAACCGGCTTTATACTGACACCTTACCAACCACTTACTGACACCTTACCAACCACTTACTGACACCTTACCATCCACTTACTGACACCTTACCAACCACTTACTGACACCTTACCAACCACTTACCAACCACTTACTGACACCTTACTAACCACTTACTGACACCTTACCAACCACTTACTGACACCTTACCAACCACTTACTGACACCTTACTAACCACTTACTGACACCTTACCAACCACTTACTGACACCTTACCAGCCACCTACTGACACCTTATCAACCACTACTGACACCTTACCAATCACTTACTGACACCTTACCAACCACTTACTGGCACCTTACCAACCACTTACTGACACCTTACCAATCACTTACTGACACCTTACCAACCACTTACTGACACCTTACCAATCACTTACTGATACCTTATCAACCACTTACTGACACCTTTCCAACCACTTACTGACACCTTACCAACCACCTACTGACACCTTACCAACCACTTACTGACACCTTACCAACCACTTACTGACACCTTACCAACCACTTACTGACACCTTACCAACCACTTACTGGCACCTTACCAACCACTTACTGGCACCTTACCAACCACTTACTGACACCTTACCAGCCACTTACTGACACCTTACCAACCACTGTACTGTATTCATGATATTTGCAGACGTTGGTGGTCGTAAACTCAGAAGGCGTACTTTACGATCCAAGCGAAGAAGCGACAAAGACGAAACAGGTACTGTAAAGCCATTGTGTATAATATTGCTAGAAGTATGTGCGCTGTGCACGTCTGCATTTGATGCACGCAATGAAAATCCCAAACTTCTTTGAACGACAACATTGAAGTTGATGTGCTATTGTTCTGAGCGTTATCCCTGGAAATGAGAGGAGAGAAAAATTATCTGCCCCGATGGTTTCTGAAATATTCGTTTCGTTTCGTTTCAAGTTTCGTTTTGTTTCAAGTTTCGTTTTGTTTCAAGTTTCGTTTCAAGTTTCGTCTCATGTCAAGTTTCGTCTCATGTCAAGTTTCGTTTCGTTTCAAGTTTCGTTTTGTTTCGTTTTGTTTCAAGTTTCGTTTTGTTTCAAGATTCGTTTCAAGTTTCGTTTCGTTTCGCGTTTTGTTTCAAGTTTCGTTTCGCTTGAAGTTTCGTTTCAATGACGCTTTTCTCGTGTTGTGTTTCATACGTGCGAATGGGACTTTATTTTGTAAAATCAAATGTGTTTCAGGTGTACCCTCATCACGATCTAAAGACGATACTGGAATACGTGTAGAGGAATGGTGGGACATGTTGAAGAAGGTACTAATAGACTGGTATAATAGCATGGTTGTTGTGATTGTAGTGATGGTGATGATGATGGTTAGATGATGGTGTTGATGATGATGATGGTTAGATGATGCTGGGGATGATCATAATGATTTCATAATGATGGTGATGATGATGTTGATGATGATGATTTCATGATGTTGGTGTTGATGCAGCTGATGATGGTTAGATGATGTTGATGATGGTGTTGTTGATGATGATGATGATTTCATGATGCTGGTTAGATGTTGATGCTGATGATGGTTAGATGATGCTGATGATGATCATAGTGATTTCATGAAGCTGGTGATGCTGGTTAGATGATGGTGATGATGTTGTTGATGATGATGCTGGTTAGATGATGTTGATGATTTCATAATGATGTTGTTGATGATGATGCTGGTTAGATGATGTTGATGATTTCATAATGATGATGTTGATGATGATGCTGGTTAGATGATGTTGATGATGATGCTGGTTAGATGATGTTGATCATGATGCTGGTTAGATGATGTTGATGATGATGATGATGGTTAGATGATGCTGGTGGTGATGCTGGTTAGATGATGTTGATGATGATGCTGGTTAGATGATGATGATGATGGTTAGATGATGCTGGTGATGATGATGCTGGTGGTGATGTTGATGTTGATGATGATGGTGATGGTGATGATGGCGTTGATGATGACGATGATTAAATGATGCCGATCATGATCATGATAGCCATGCTCTATTCTCAGGTAATAGTCCAAGCGTCGTCCATCAAGCGTCACCACGATGCAGAACACCTCGTCCTATGTGGTCTGAACTCAAGCCGCTTGACTAACTGCAAAGAGTACCAACACGAACTCGAATTCATGAGCGTGTTAGCGTCCTGTCTAAACAAGAAATATAAACTGGCTTTTGATTACGTTCGAAACGTGATGAACACTCAGATGGCCAAACAGATGATGTGGAATATTCTATCAGCAGTAGTCTGCAAGACCGAGGACTTACGACATCATCGCTACTGCATGAGATTATTAACAAAACATCCAGATAACGTCAGCCTATTAATATTGAATGGACATAATGCATTCGTGGCCGGAAGTTACAAGTTCGCGGTCGGTAAGGACGCCGGAAATGGCTGTTATTACTGTTAGCATGAAAGCGAGGCTATCGGACCAAATGCTCGAAAAATTCGTATGTGGGTTTCCTCTGGTTTTTTTTACAGGCCTCGTTCTCATGCTAATAGTCATAACGCTCTCTTTTGGGTTCCCTGTGGCAGAGCAGCAGAGAGAGGACGTGAAACGATATTTTTCTTCTACTGGCACAGGAAGCCCACGCATGTTTTATTTCAAGGCTAAGAAAGTCATTTACTTGTAGAAGACTTGAACTGAATTATAGTCGTCACCAGCCCTTTTCATATCCTGCTCGAGCTACAGGAAGCCCATGTCATAATTGATTGTCCTGTGGCGGATTTAGGGGGGGGTTTATTGGGTGCCCGTGCACCCCCCTTGCTGCCCAGGAACAATTCAATAATACGATTTTTTTTAATACAAAAAATCGGTGCGCGTAACATTTCCTTCTGAACCCCCCACCTTAAAATCCTAGGAGTGAACACAGTGTTGTAAGTGACCCCCCCCCCCCCCCCCACACACCCTGAAAATCCTAGTTTTGATCAGAAACCCCAGTTGTCCGAGTAAGGACAGGGTTGTAAGTGACTTTTGATCTGAAAATCCAAATTCTCCTTTGAAAATCAAAGACCTGAAGAATAATTTAGGTTTTGATCAGAGATCACTTATGCTGTTCTTGTACGGACACTGGTGCTGGTAATACTTTCTTTAATCATAAAATAACACGCCAGCCCCGACAACATCAAGCTGATTTCAACGAGGGGCGTGTTACATACAAAGTATAATATAAAAGGTTAACTAAGTTAACTACTCTTTAATGTTGTAATATCTGTGTGTAGAGAGGAGGAGGCCGACTTACACTGGCCAATATGTTGCTAGAATTCAAAATGGTCGTTAACAAGCCTGTGTATGTTTCACCTTTTGACAGCTGAGTATATCAACGCGTTTCGTCAAAACCCAGAAGATCCAATGATAAGCCTGTGTCTGGGAGTACAGTACATACACCTGGCCTGTCAAAAGTTCCCCCGTGGACGGCATATGATCGTAGTGCAGGTAAAACTAGACTTGACGCCAGCGTACACTTGGGCTTTCTGAGGACTACTAGGCACTGTTGGTCCCTTGGACCAGGTTTATCTCTACCAGGCGAGACAACTTTAGCGAGCCTTTACGTAAACTTGCTCGCACATTCGATTCCCGATCATTTTGAGAAAATCGGTGCTGCTGCCGCTTCTGCTCCTTGTTGCTCCTTGCTATTCCTCCTGGCTGCTCCTTGCTGCTCCTTGCTGCTCCTTGCTGCTCCTTGCTGCTCCTTGCTGCTCCTGCTGCTCCTGCTGCTCCTTGCTGCTGCTCCTTGCTGCTCCTTGCTGCTCCTTGCTGCTCCTGCTGCTGCTCCTGGCTGCTGCTCCTTGCTGCTCCTGCTGCTGCTCCTGGCTGCTGCTCCTTGCTGCTTCTTGCTGATGCTGCTGCTGCTCTTTGCTCCTCCTCCTCCTGCTGCTCCTGGCTGCTGCTGCTGCTCATTGCTGCTGCTCCTTGCTGCTGCTCCTGCTCCTTGCTGCTCCTGCAGCTGTACCTTGCTGCTGCTGCGGCTGCTGCTGCTGCGGCTGCTCCTCCTGCTGCTGCTGCTCCTTGCTGCTCCTGCTACTGCTCATTGCTGCTCCTGATACTACTCCTGCTGCTCCTGCTGCTGCTGGCTGCTGCTCCTGCTGCTGCTCCTTGCTGCTCCTGCTACTGCTCCTTGCTGCTACTGCTCCTTGCTGCTCCTGCTGCTGCTCCTGCTACTGCTCCTTTCTGCTCCTGCTACTGCTGCTGCTCCTGCTACTGCTCCTGATGCTATTGCTTCTGGCTGCTGCTCCTGCTGCTGCTCCTTGCTGCTACTGCTCCTTGCTGCTCCTGCTACTGCTCCTTGCTGCTCCTGCTCCTTGCTGCTCCTTGCTGTTGCTCCTCCTGCTGTTGCTCCTTGCTGCTGCTCCTTGCTGCTGCTCCTTGCTGTTCCTGCTGCTCCTTGCTGCTGCTACTTGCTGCTGCTACTTGCTGCTCCTGCTCCTTGCTGCTCCTGCTCCTTGCTGCTGCCGCTGCTCCTGTGTACATTGTGCTTATGATGATGAAGATGGCAGTGGTGTTAATAAACATGCATGTAGATGATCATCATCATTAACACCAGTCATCTATTGATGATATTATTATGTTAATATTTGGGAAAACATCTGACTATTGTAATGCGCATGTGTACATATTCACACGGAGCTTGCGCAACAGAAGTATACTATTTTATTATTATGTTTTGACTTTCCTGAGCCTGTTTATATCAAAACGTTTTGCATGTTTTTCAGGGAATTTTGTTTCTATTTCAATATCTTGCTCTGAGAGGTGAATGTCAAGAAGTGTACTACAACATTGGCAGAGCTTTTCATCAGTTAGGTAAGCAAACGACTGTGAATAGGTTATAAAGCTAGGCTCCAACTTGTTGAACTACGCAAATTAACACTGGAAAACAAACTGCTTTAAACCTTAGAAATTCGTTGGAAATTTTTTAAGTTTTGGACATTTCCAAATAAATTTCAAGGTTTCAAGAGCGTTTCATTATACACTAGTCAATGAGTCTCCTCCAGCTTTCCTTCGACTGTATACAGTACCGTACAGTTGGACCTCCAGTTGCGACCACTCTCGTAAGCGACCACCTCCTAAGCGATCAGTTTTCCTAAATACCAAAAGTTTCCAATTAAGTCAATTCACTATAGTTGGAACCTCTCATAAGCGACCAGCTCCCGTAGGCGACCACATGGCTTAACATTTTGGGTGGTCGCTTACGGGAGGTTCGACTGTATTTTCGAAACAGAGAACCATAAGCACTGAACTCGAATTACTTTGAGGAATGTGTGGCCTCAATGATTTTTGCGACCAAAAAATGCGTGTGACATCGCGGTGTATTGCATGTTTGAATTTTGTTAATTGTTTGTTACATTGTAGGACTTCCCCATTTTGCTGTACATTATTACAAGAAAGTCTTAGAATTCCCGTACCATCTAGCATCCACAGACAAAACATGGCACTACAAAGGTGAGATTTCATCCATGCATCAGCTCGCACAACGACAACGTTTTTATTGACTGTGCGACACACAATAGAGTCGTTTTCATATGAGCATGAAGTAGTTACGGTACTGTCCGTGCCGTGCCGTGCTGTGTCCAAACCGATTCTGATTGGTTGAGCAATGATTTCGCTCACTGTGATTGGTAGGTTTCCCACTCGTACGAAAACGACTCTAGCGAATACAGGAATCCCCACCGCACGCAACCCTCGTTGGGATCCCTTATTTTTTTTAGGCTGAGGAAGACTTGTCCTCTTTGAACGTTTTCGCTCCAATTCTCCCGTCTTCCATCTAACACAGGTATACTAGAGGGTATGGATGGGGTTAACAGTTAACTGACATTTGGCCTAAAATTTAGTAGTTAACTGACAAATGACTCAGAAATTAGTAGTTTACTGACAATTGAAAAATTAACAGTTAACTGACATTTTATTATTTTAGTTTAAAATTGTTGTTGCCATCATTCTTAGAACTGATGATCATTTTCTAAACAGTGATCTAAAGGCTTATTTAGACTTTGTATTCAATGTCACGCTATCTAAGGTCATCTAAGCTTGTAATCTCTTAAGACCTGGTGTAATATATTGACACATTTTTGTGTCTATTATTAATGTAACCTGAGCTGATGAACAGTTCGCTCTTGACCAGGCTACTCTTGACTCGGCCTCGAGTGGTATTGTCAAAGTTATTTTGAGCTTCTATAGAATTAGTGATGATGGGTCCACGTTCGAGCGTCACAGAGGCCTTCGGCCTGGGCACGAGTAATAAAACAAAGCAGAATGGTGTATACTGCATGTCACTTGATTGAATCTGATAGTAGACTTCTCGGCGAAGCTCATTGACATGACATTGATTCATGATCCGCCATCTTGAAGCACTGACAGTCATTTCACTGACAGTCATTTCATTTCATGTCCAATAAACTCAACATTTTACTGAAAATTGAGTTTTGTTGTGTTAATAAAACAACTCCAGATCTCTAAAAATTGCATTTTAGAGCTTGTAGATTTCAACATTTTCAGGGGGGCATGCCCCCTAGTACTTCGCGGTTTCGCCGCTCACACAACACAACCCCCTGTTTGACAAAAACCTGGATCCGCCCCTGCTTATAAATAGAGTCAGTGAGTGATATTTAATGGTTTTTTTATTACTTATTGTTTGATAATTAGTACTTCCCTTCCTATAATATCTATCATTTATAAAACTAAAGTTAATAATTAATTAAAATTAGACAAATTAGTAGTTAACTGACAATTGGCCTAAAATTTAGTAGTTTACTGACAATCGCATACCCCCATCCATACCCTCATACTAAACCATAGGGAAAAAGGAGTATTGAGGATAGACCATTTAGAGCGTTTGATTCCGCGAGGAAGGGACGGGTTACATTCTGCTTGTTAATAATAATAACAATAATAATGATAATAATAATAATAATGATGATGATGATAATAATAATAATAATAATAATCATGATGATAATAATAATAATAATCATGATGATGATAATAATAGTAATAATAATAATAATGATAATAATAATCATGATGATGATAATAATAGTAATAATAATAATAATGATAATAATAATAATCATGATGATGATGATGATAATATAATAATAATAATAATGATGATAATAATAATAATAATCATGATGATGATAATAATAGTAATAATAATAATAATGATAATAATAATCATGATGATGATGATAATAATAGTAATAATAATAATAATGATAATAATAATAATCATGATGATGATGATGATAATAATAATAATAATAATAATCATCATGATGATAATAATAATAAATCATCATGATGATGATAATAATAGTAATAATAATAATAATGATAATAATAATCATCATCATCATGATGATGATAATAATAATCATCATCATGATGATGATAATAATAATAATGATGATAATAATAATAATAATCATGATGATGATGATGATAATAATACTAATAATAATAATGATGATGATAATAATAACGATGATAACAATAATAATAATAATGATAATAATAATAATAATAATAATAATCATGATGATGATAATAATAATAATAATAATACTACTAATAATAATAATAATAATATTGGTTTGACCGAAGAGAAGTGAGTAAAGGAGATTATCAAAGATCAATAAATATATTTGGATAGCCTGTGTTACACCCGGATGTGACGCAGACAATCCACTGGCGAATTCCTTATATGGCAACGAAAGTCCATATTTGGTAGGCGACTCCTTTGTTTTCTCTGCTCGTTTCCAGTCTCCTAGCAACACTGATTGCTTGGCCACGATGAAAGCTAAAACAGTCTTGATTTCATCGATGACAATAGAATATAGATCTTATATTAATAGCATTGGGACGATGCGTCCAAACGCTTAGGCCTCATACGCACCTATACTCCTACCCTATGAACGTCTGCGTAGGAGGCTACCGAACGCTAGGTCAATATTAATCCAGTTCAAATTATTGGTCGATGAAGCAACTATAATACTCTATTATATCAGTTATATTCCCAACCTACAAAAACACTCTAACCATAATGGCACTCTTATTTATTTGCGATCAACAGTTTTCTGACAAGCATGATCTTCATCGAGAGGCTGCCTTCAATTTGTCTCTTATATACAGAGCAAGTGGTAACACTGCTTTAGCAAGACAGACATTATATCAGTACATCACAATATGATGGTATATCACAATCTCTTATATACAGAGCAAGTGGTAACACTGCTTTAGCAAGACAGACATTATATCAGTACATCACAATATGATGGTATATCACAATCTCTTATATACAGAGCAAGTGGTAACACTGCTTTAGCAAGACAGACACTATATCAGTACATCACAATATGATGGTATATCACAATCTCTTATATACAGAGCAAGTGGTAACACTGCTTTAGCAAGACGGACATTATATCAGTACATCACAATATGATGGTATATCACAATCTCTTATATACAGAGCAAGTGGTAACACTGCTTTAGCAAGACAGACATTATATCAGTACATCACAATATGATGGTATATCACAATCTCTTATATACAGAGCAAGTGGTAACACTGCTTTAGCAAGACAGACATTATATCAGTACATCACAATATGATGGTATATCACAATCTCTTATATACAGAGCAAGTGGTAACACTGCTTTAGCAAGACAGACATTATATCAGTACATCACAATATGATGGTATATCACAATCTCTTATATACAGAGCAAGTGGTAACACTGCTTTAGCAAGACAGACATTATATCAGTACATCACAATATGATGGTATATCACAATCTCTTATATACAGAGCAAGTGGTAACACTGCTTTAGCAAGACAGACATTATATCAGTACATCACAATATGATGGTATATCACAATCTCTTATATACAGAGCAAGTGGTAACACTGCTTTAGCAAGACAGACATTATATCAGTACATCACAATATGATGGTATATCACAATCTCTTATATACAGAGCAAGTGGTAACACTGCTTTAGCAAGACAGACATTATATCAGTACATCACAATATGATGGTATATCACAATCTCTTATATACAGAGCAAGTGGTAACACTGCTTTAGCAAGACAGACATTATATCAGTACATCACAATATGATGGTATATCACAATCTCTTATATACAGAGCAAGTGGTAACACTGCTTTAGCAAGACAGACACTATATCAGTACATCACAATATGATGGTATATCACAATCTCTTATATACAGAACAAGTGGTAACACTGCTTTAGCAAGACAGACACTATATTCAGTACATCACAATATGATGGTATATCACAATCTCTTATATACAGAACAAGTGGTAACACTGCTTTAGCAAGACAGACATTATATCAGTACATCACAATATGATGGTATATCACAATCTCTTATATACAGAACAAGTGGTAACACTGCTTTAGCAAGACAGACACTATATCAGTACATCACAATATGATGGTATATCACAATCTCTTATATACAGAGCAAGTGGTAACACTGCTTTAGCAAGACAGACATTATATCAGTACATCACAATATGATGGTATATCACAATCTCTTATATACAGAGCAAGTGGTAACACTGCTTTAGCAAGACAGACACTATATCAGTACATCACAATATGATGGTATATCACAATCTCTTATATACAGAGCAAGTGGTAACACTGCTTTAGCAAGACAGGCACTATATCAGTACATCACAATATAATATTAATATACTTAATCCCGGCTTATTGTGTTAGACTTGGTACCTCTTTAGGGGTGAAAATTATTTCATGCCACGCCCACTTGGAAGAGACTCGGGGTACCTTTTAGGGGTCATTTTTTTTAAATCGTTTCCAACGAATATCCCCACCACTTTCGTACAAAGCTATCCAACCACATTATTGTAAATCTGCTTTAATATCAAGTCAGCGGACAAAAATAAACGATTATCAAAGTCTTGATCCAATAACCTGAAAACGACGAATATTTGGAATTTTTTGTTAATTTGTATTCGTCGCCCAAGATGGCGGCCGATGCACATCCAGCAGCATAAAACATTTTCACTTCTGCAAATAACTACAGTGTATGTCACGCTGCAGCAGCAAGCGAACGTCATAATCCTTCTGGATGCTTCTCGTAGCTGTCACGTGACCCACTCGTAATGCTATGTCACGTGACCTACCACACATCAACACTCTCCGACATGCTGCATCACGCGGAAACAGTCTCGACATGTTTTTTTTTTAGCATGTTTTTTTTTAACTTATCAGTTGTAGATTTTAACACTGCACAATAATCGGTGTAATTTTTTGCCTTCGTCGTGCAAATTATACTTTAAGTTTATTGTGTTGATTATATTCAACACCAAATGAAGTTGAAGGAATTGGGATCAAAAAATTTTTTTCCCGGGAAAATGATGTGTTTGTTATTTTTGTATTTTGATGGGATTTCTTGGAAGGCTTAGAAGGCTCACATGACAAGGTCATGACTTATGGTGTTGCACAGAATAAAAGGAAGACAGGCCATCTCAGCAGTGACATTTCTCGTCTGGTTTTCTCAAACGATAGAGCGATGAATTTCCTTAGATATTTGTGCCTGGCTCTTCTGTGCGTTGCTACTTACGGAGCAGCCATCAACCATGCAACTACCGAATGCAGCCCAAGCGTCTGCAAGCTACCCAGCTGTTTCTGTAGTGGTACAGACATTCCCGGCAAACTAGAAGCGAAATCTATTCCACAAATTGTCATGATGTCATTTGACGATGCGATCAATGAGAAAGTGTACCCGTTCTACACTTCGTTGTTCGATGGTGAATTCAAGAACCCGCACGGCTGCGACATTGCCGCTACGTTCTTCGTCTCACACGAGTGGACCAACTACCAAATGCTGCAGACTCTGTACCATCAACGACACGAGATCGCCGACCATACCATCTCCCATCGTCTTCCTATACCGTGGTGGAAGAACGCCACTTCGTACGAATGGAGTCAGGAAATACTGGGGCAGAGGGAAATTCTCAGGAAATTTGGCAAAGTGAACGTAGAAGATGTGAAAGGTTTCCGCGCGCCGTTCATACAAATCGGAGGAGACAATGAGTTTGGAGTTTTACACGATAACAAGTTTACGTACGAGTCGTCTATGCCTTCGCCCAAGTTCAGAGACCATCCTATGTGGCCTTACACCCTAGACTACACTACAACACAAACCTGTGTGATTCCTCCGTGTCCAACTGGTAAGTAGTAGCCGTACCGTTCCCTCTCCCTCTCCCTCTCCCTCTCCCTCTCCCTCTCTAGCTTTACCTACAGGGAGGTGGGACTGGAGCGGGTGGATTCACTGGGGGGAAATGGACAGTTTCATTATAGTTGAAATACTGAGAAGAACTTGCACGAGTCTTGTAACTCTCTCTCCCTACTAACCATGTTTCATTTATTAGTTCATTCATTCATCCATATTATCCATCCATCTATTCATTCATTCATCCATATTATCCATCCATCTATCCATCCATTCATCCATTCATTCATCCATCTTCATCCATATTATCCATCCATCTATTCATCCATTCATTCCATATATTCATTCATCCGTTCATTCATCCATATATTCATTCATTCATTCATTCATTCATCCATATATTCATTAATCCATCCATCCATATATTCATTCATCCATATATTCATTCATCCGTTCATTCATCCATATATTCATCCATCCATTCATCCATATAGCTAATTGCATAATCATTGTCGGGTTGAAAATCATAAATCATAGAAGCTGAGACCACAAGGATGGATGGGAAATCAGTTCATGACCTGCATTACATGCAGATATATTCAATGTTCTCGTAGTTTTGAAGGTATATGAGCTATTTAACTAAGATCCTACAAGTCTTCATAAAAAGGTCGATGATTTGACGGTGTTATTTGAGCGTTTTAATTTCCCAGAATTCCTTTTGGTCATAGCTTTCATGATTTTCAACCCGACAACGATTATGCAATTAGCTATATATTCATTCATCCATTCATTCATCCATATATTCATTCATTCATCCATATACGGTATTGATTCATCCATTCATTCATCCATATATTCATTCATCCATCCATCCATTCATTCATCCATTCATTCAACCATATATTCATTCATCCATATACGGTATTGATCCATTCATCCATCCATTCATTCATCCATCCATCCATATATTCATTCATCCATTCATTCATCCATATATTCATTCATTCATCCATATACGGTATTGATTCATCCATTCATTCGTCCATATATCCATTCATTCATCCATTCATCCATCCATTCATTCATCCATACACTGTATTTAATATTTTGTTTTCAGCCTCGTACCCAGGCCTTTGGGAAGTGCCCTTAATTGACTACACAGACCTACAAGGCAAGTTGTGTGCTATGGTTGACGGATGTGGGAGCCCTGCGACTCGAGAAGAGACTTTCCAACTGATTTACAACAACTTTAAACGTCATTATGAGAGTAACAGAGCACCCTTTCCCATCTTTATGCACGCTTCTTGGTTTATTGGCCATCCAGAAAGACTTGAAGGTAAGTGATTCAACTCTATTTCTTGGTCACCCTGTGGTGACTGGTGACTAGGGAAAAAAAAAACAAAGATCGGCAGTTTCCCAGAATTCTTTCGGATTCTGCGTCCACAAGCGAGGCCTGGGAACAAATCGTGTTATAATATTGATCAAGAACATGAAAAGCTAACTTGAAAAGCTTGATTTTATCTCAATTTTGGAGCTGTCCTTGTATAATCTCTTTTTTACACTGAATTCCATTTTCTAGTGAATGTCTTCAATCCATCTCCTATATTTCATTTTGACCTTTGATATGCGGATCCCTAAAGAAATATAGTAAACCGAAAATAAGCCCCTTATCACGTGATTCTACTGTTCTTCTATTGTTCTAAGACCATAAAAGGCACGTAGGGCAAATATAAGCCCAGGCCCTATTTTCGGAGGTTTACCGGAATAGGTAGTACTGCCCACTGAGATAGATAGACAGACAGACAGACAGACAGACAGACAGACAGACAGACAGACAGACAGACAGACAGACAGACAGACAGACAGACAGACAGACAGACAGACAGACAGACAGACAGACAGACAGACAGACAGACAGACAGACAGACAGATAGATAGATAGCGGATAGATAGATTGTATTTCCGTAGTTCCTAGAACTTCCCTTCCTTCCAGGGACTGAATACCAACGATTTTTCGCAATGATGAGAGGGCTCTAGGTACGAGAATGATTGAGATATACGAAATTACTACGAGTTCGAGGTTTTATAAGGCAATAGTTAACGAGGCGGGATCCTCATAGAAAACGAGAACAAGTAGTCTAATTGTTTTAGCTCAAACCATCCAGTAGGTCAGTAGAAAATGACAGAAACAAGCCGAGTTGATCCAATAATTCGTCGAGAAACTCAGTCCGAAACAGTTAGCAAAACGCGACGACGAAGCCACCATTTTGTCAGTTTTGTTTGTTTTAATACCTCTACTCGGGGTCTTATGAGCTGATAGACCACTAGTAGCGAACCAATCAGATTGCAAGATTTGCGATAGACCACTGAATATGCTAACACTGAATAGACTAGGTTTGGAAAAACAACAAAAACACAAGAAAAACAGGCTTTATTGGACTAAAATTGAAAATGATGCCGTGCGCAGTAACACAGGAAACCCGTCATCGCGCATAATTGTCTCAGCAGAATGATTGGGTTACCTGTGGTTCTTTTGCACGGGTTTACTGACTGTACCAATTATTGTCGTTTTTAGGCGTGAAAGACTTCATAAGGGAAGTCCTTGGACTAAACGATGTCTACTTTGTGACGATCTCACAAGCAATCGAATGGATCCAATCGCCTACATCTCTTGACAAGATTGAAGATTTCAAACCCTGGAAATGCGACACACCCCCACCCCCTGCGGCCTGTACCACAGCAGAGGAGAATGTCTGTCATTATACACAAGAAGGTGATTTGATTGACGTAGTGACGTCAGGTTCCCCTCTGACTGAGCACTGGCTTCATACATGTACACGACCATGTCCTCGCCACTACCCTTGGGTTGGAAACCCTGATGGTAACTGAGGTCACGAAGTCTGCGCGAAAACCAGCCATACGCTGACAGTGACAACTAAACAAGACAATATAACATAAGCATAGGGAAGTACAGCAAAAACAAAAAAAACAAAAAAACAAAAACAACAACAACAACATAAGCATAGGGAAGTACAGCATAGTACATGCATGTAATACACTTTACTGTAATCTAAATAATAAATAAATAAATAAACAATTTTATTTAACGACAGTGGTACGTACAGTAAGTACCTTGGCAAAAACCGCAGCTTTTACATTTTACCACAATCCTTTGCGCACCACTATACCTAGTCTCCCTCGCAGCCGTTCTTAGTTTCGGTCCCATTCTCCTCCTCTGTGGATATAAAGCTAGACGCTCTTGTAGCGTTAAGTCGGGCTTCTTAAAGCAAGCAGTGGTTGCTGCGATCGGTACGGTAATCTCGACTGAATCTGATTTGCTCTCGACCATATATCCATTGTCAATGAAATATTGTCAATGGCAATAAAGCTCGAGCAAGAGCCCGCGCGCCGTAGACTAATGCATCAAACACATAGGCAAGGTAATTCATTAACGCACTATGGTTTAGAATGATCATAAAGTATTGTATATGTACAATAATCAAATCTCGATCCCAGCACAAGAATAACTTTTTCTAGAATATCACAATCATCAAGAGTATTTACCATGTCTTCTACTGAATACATGAAATTCCATACACAGGACGTGACGAGATAACGATCGCTTCTACAATACTAATGAAATGTAACCTATTTGAACTAAATATAGAATCTTATAGTGCGATTAAAACGAGCTCGATAGAACTTGCTTTCCTTGCAATACTCCCATTTCGAGTTTGTTTAGACACCGCTGTACTCCTTGACAAAAGACGCGTTTGCTCACTGCAGGCTTAGCCTCAATCCAGAGAATAACCCGTGCAATTAAAAATGGTTTCTATTGTTGAATGTCAACACTTTTCCGCGTTCTCGTCGGTATTTGTGAATAATTTACACTGAATTGAGGCTTAGCCTGAGCAAATGCGTCTTTTGTCAAGAACAGCGGTCATCGCTTAACAACTCGAAACTGGAGTATTTCAGTACTGCGATTTCACAAACTCAGCGGATCATGAATGACAATGACATAGTTTATTTGTTACCATAAACATATCCATACAAATACAAATACAAATACCGTATACATAAACTATTATCGGTCGGCTGAAAACCTCAGTTACAACTGTTCTCTTCTCTTCACGGCTGCGTGTATCAACGGCTCGCTTCGTTCTAAGTTCTGAAGATCTCTAAACCCTTTGCAGTACTAGTACTGGATTGATAAATCCATATCTCTATGAATTATTGTGGTTATTTTGACAAGATAACATAAATTGTGAATTCAGACTCGACCAGTCTCGTATTGATAAATCATGTTGTTTGAGCCTTCGGTGATTATCTTAGCGGCCGGCACAGGGCGCATGCGCTGTAGAACCCAGTATGCTTTTTGGGGTCGACGACGAACGCTTCTCATTTCTAGAGTCGGGTCTTCCACAGGAAGCCCGACTAAAAAAGAAGAAATCTAAGACAAAGTTAAACTTCCTGGAAACTACTCACAGAAGGCAGGAAAATGTTATTTTGGAGACCCTATCCCTCAAAATTTTTCGGGGAGCCTACTCCCGCATCCCCATACGAGCTCGCGCCTTCGTCGCTCGTCAGATTGTGTCCCCAATAAATTTTCCCTTGCAGTCAGTCATTGCAGGCCTGCATGTATATAATAATTAAGAAAGTCCGCTGGAAAACGAAGAAAATGGTATTTCCAAGGCTCTAGATTTCTAAATTTTCGGGGGGGGGGGGGGGGGGGCCCCTGCATGCCCCCTAACCCCCCTAGAAGCTCACGCCTTCGGCGTTCGTTGCTATGCATGTGCCTACATTGGAAAAAAAGCACGCTACGCCCCTGTCTACAAGTAAAAATGTTTCACGTGTCCAATCGCGTGACAACTCACCGCCAGTTGCCTGATGAAGACCGATGGTTTCAGTCGCAACGCAGCTTGTGTTGCAATTAATAAATATTCCAGTAAAATACATCAGTAGTATTGATCGAAGTGTCTTCTTTATTGCCACCGTGAATATCATGAATACATGCGACTGCGGTCCGAAATATCTCGAAGCAAACAAACATATCGCGATAAGTAACCGTATTAAAAGGAGTTCGGTTGCGCTCGTTGTACGATGTGAGCTGCACGAGACTGCGCAGTGCGAAAAATGAAATTCTGCGTTTCTCAGCTGGGAACCACGAGGTGCAGTAAGTCATTAAAATCGCGACAAGCTGGATTAAATAAACCAGAAATGCAATTGCGTGTCATCCACTAGTAGCGCATCTCCCAAGTGTTGCAACTTTTACACGGACAGGTCAGAGAACCCACTTGTTTTAATTCACTTATCTCGTCTGCGTTTGTACCGGGTTTGCTGCTCACCCTCCTTCCCTCCCTCCCTCTGTAAATGCAGAAATTAATTAAGACCCCCTCCCCTCCCCTCCCCTCCCAGAAAAATAAAGGAACACAATGGGGAGTTTGCAGGTCTTGCGTGACATTTAAAATTTTAATCCAACAAAAACAAAAATATAATATTTGAAAAGAGCATACCAAAGTTAGCAAAAATTGAAATTTTGAAGTAATTTCGATGAATAGAGCGAAAGTTATGGGCGACTGAAGTTGGCTGGTGGGCAACAGCTCTATTCATCGAAATTACTTCAAAATTTCAATTTTTGCTAACTTTGGTGTGCTCTTTTCAAATATTATATTTTTGTTTTTGTTGGATTAAAATTTAAAATGTCACGCAAGACCTGCAAACTCCCCATTACATTGTGAATATTTGAACTCGAGTACCCAAAAATAATGGTAACTCATTGATCAATTCAATCAACATTGAATTGCAAAGAGCATCAAACTTTATTTCTACTTTTCATGTTACTGTGCGTTGAATGAATACATGTACACCCTATTGACAGGGCTTAAATAGCCTGCATCGCATCTGACTAAATGAGTTTTTTTCAGATGCAATGTAGGGTTCAGGTTTATAAACGTTAGAAAGAAAACAAGACATCGATAGTTGCTGCCACTGTGTTGTTCTATTTATGTTTCTCCACTGCTGCTTTTACTTTGGATTCATTAGCTCCCACAACCTCATCAACCTAGAAAATTAAAGATAAAGATTACCATTTATACCTGAGAATATTAGTATCTTGTGGCTTCACTACTTCACTAAGCCACACATAGT
Source organism: Actinostola sp. cb2023 (assembly GCA_033675265.1). Lineage (NCBI taxonomy): Eukaryota > Metazoa > Cnidaria > Anthozoa > Actiniaria > Actinostolidae > Actinostola > Actinostola sp. cb2023. The sequence goes on from JAUJYZ010000325.1 coordinate 70,024, forward strand.
CCCCCTCGCATCCGTCAGTTCTGTCGCGTAACGCTCTCGGCCGAGAGCATTATGTGATGGAACTAAAAACGGCTGCGAAGGAGACTAAGCTGCACATGGCTCAACATCGTAATTCCCATAAAGTAGGGAAGCTCATTGTACATGTATCTATTATTTAAATGTGTATTCGAAATCTTATATGGTCCAGATACAAAGGATTTGGACATATCTATACAATAACAATGACAATCATCTTTACATACCTTTTTCCCTCCTTTGTAAAACTTAAAAGTTGGCATTGCAGAGATTCCCTCTGCTTCCGATGTATCCTAAACATGAGTAGTGTAAAAAGGTTTTTAATGTTCAGGGTCGGATTCAGGATTTTGCCAAGGAGGGTTCGAATTAGGAACTTGTTGCAGCTCATGCGCCATAATATAAATTCTAATTATTGAAGGACCCTTTCATTTAGGGGGTTTGATTACAGTTTAGGTCGAACCCCCCCGAACCACCCCTAGATCCGTACGCCACAGATGTTGGACACGAATAGCACATGACAGCATATCTAAAGACATTGCCATTATCAGACCTGTAGCAAGGGCCATACAAAAGTAAAAAAAGAGGATCCATAATAAGTGGTATATACAAATGGTGCAGGTCATCAGAGCACAGGGAGCCCAAGCATAAATTCATTAAAAAAATAAAATTGGAAAGAAAGTATTTTTTCCCCCTATACACCTTTGTTGTCTGTTAACTTAACCTGCCTGGTGATTTTTTTTCCGAAAATTTTTTTTTCTCAGACTCCCAATTTTATTTTGTTTACTGAATTTATGCTTGGACCCCTGTGATCAGAGTGCAATTATTACTAAAACCGTGAAACAGTACAAACTATTTAGGCCCCGTCTACACGGTATCAGATGAATTTTTAACCGTTCAAAAAGTTGTATGTTTAGGCGTTCCATTCACATGGAACTGCGGTATCCTGACAAAAATTCTATACAAAATTCAATACAATTTAAAGACGGTGTGTACTGGTCAACTTTTTGAACGGTTAAAAATTTGTCCGGTACCATGTGCAGGGGGGCCTTAGTGTCAAATATATATAGCACCAATGGAACAATAGAAAACAAAAGACATTGCAATATTTAGTGCTCGAGTGATTCCAATAGAGTGATTCTAATAAACCTGGGCATTACTAACTACACCAATACACACTATTAGACACTCACTCTTGTTTTCTTTTGTTCCTTTGCATCTAATAAACACTGACAGCTAATTAGTAGAGTGATTCCAATAAACCTGGGCATTACTAACTACACCAATACACACTATTAGACACTCACTCTTTTGTTTTCTTTTGTTCCTTTGCATCTAATAAACACTGACCGCTAATTAGTAGAGTGATTCCAATAAACCTGGGCATTACTAACTACACCAATACACACTATTAGACACTCACTCTTTTGTTCCTAAATGCAAAACAAAATATATATATATATATATAATAAACAATGACAGCTAATTTATAGTAGTGCCCACGTTTATTGGGATCACTCTAAACCTGGGCATTACTAACTCCACTAATACACACTATTAGACAGGGACTCACTTATTTTGTTCCTCTGCATCTAATAAACACTGACCGTTAATTAGTAGTGCCCAGGTTTATTTGGAACCACTTTACCGGTAATTTAAGTTTCAATCACGGTTTTATAGTGTTTGCGCTCTATTGATACATGGCATGAATAAAAAGGTAACACCTTACCGAATTATCATCAACATTTACTTTGACAAAAATAACATCAGTGAATTGTTTCTCAAATTCCTGAAAGGAGAAGAATTATGTAAAATTACTGCAGCACATCTGTTATATAAATAATGTTCATCAGGTTTAGATGCCGACTGTCAAATTTTCTTTCAGCACAGTTTTAACATTAGTTTTCTAATTTCTACCAAGGTTCGGTAACTTGTTTACTTCTGCAGTGTAAACCAAGTGTAAACTTGGCCTAAGCAACAGTGTACAGTGACCAAAGCAGCATGTACAGTATAAGTTGCAATTCACCCCAGTTTCATCGGTGAATAATTCACGCCTTGAAACTGGAACTTCCACATAAAAACATAAATTATTATAAGAAGAATGAAGTGTATATACCTCTATCTTTGGGCCAATGACCTTACAAGGGCCACACCAATCGGCATAGAAATCAACAACAACTAGCTTGTCACCACTTTCCTTCAACAGTTTGTCAAATTCCTCCTGTAAATATAGAATGCAGAGAAAATTAGTTTTGTTGGTGATTATATTCTGTGATAGTTGGTTTGGTGGCAGTAATAAATGAAATAAATAACTAGACGCTCTACTGGCATGAAGTTGGGGTTCTAACTGATACTGTATGTAGCCTATACAAGCATCAAGAGTTCCAGATCTAATAATCTCATAATGCATTGCGTGCGTACTGAAAGTCTGGAACTCTTGATGCTTGTATTTGAACTAAATATATATATCTTAGTGCGATTAAAACAGACTGTTTGGTCACTCGTTGTCTGACTCGGTAGAATCTGCTTTCCTTGCAATTTACTGCAATTTCACAAATTTCACAAACTGCTTTAGAGGGCTTTTCAAGGATTTAATTACCCATAATGCACCTGATATGTTTGGACATGAGATAATTTTTGCAAAGGGCTGTATGTATATTATGTGTATTATATATGTAACAACATTGTTTATGACATTCTAATCCTAACTATAATATATTTTTATCATTATATAAATAAATATCAGTACTAGCACACATACGTATTGAACTATATAGCACTGTCGGGGTGCTGAATGGTCAAGGCAAGACTTTGCGAGACACCCGAGACAAGGCATACCCAGGATGTTTGCGAGCCTGAGACGCTTTTTCACCGATTTCCTTTGTTTTCAAAATTCGAGACTGAGATGGCTTTTTGCGAAAAAACAAGACTTCGAGACCCACGAAATTTGACCTAAATTTTGCGTGACTGGCTTATTGTGGGGACCATTCGACACCCCTCACTGTCCATTGTTAGTAATGTGCCAACCAGAGATCAATATTGGTCGACAAAATAAAGCAACTAGGCAAGAGCTACTGTATTATAATACTGGTTGGTAAATTAACATTATATTACAAAGCAAATGGCAGACTATAAACATGAAGTAGTGCTATTAATATAGACCTGTGACTTATGCAAGCTACAAATGTATATATAGCTTGGTAATTGCATAATCGTTGTCGGGCTGAAAATCATGAAAGCTATGACCAAAAGGAATTCTGGGGAAATAAAACTCTCAAATAACCCTGTCAAATCATCAACCTTTTTATCCACACCTATTTCAATAAAGGTTGTCGAGGACATCGGTCCATAGGCAATAGGTTAATTAGGTTATACGTCGTTCCAAGACCGAATGGTAACAGCTTGAATGTCGTGGATGCCATGAGAAAATTTGATTCAAAATTTGTCTTGGCATGTTTGAAATCAAATACCGGTAGTTACATGTACGACTGTTATATACAGGAAGTGCTATTTTTGGCTATTCAAGCTGATACCATAATGCAGTTCGATCTTGGAACGACCTACAACCTATCGCCTATGGACTGATGTCCTCGACAACCTTCATTGAAATAGGTGTATACATATAATCTATAGAGGTCTATTGCTTGTCTCCTTTCCCGTAAAACACTTGCTATAAATTTTCAAAAGGAATAGAAATGTCTAAATTGCACGTAGAATACAAAAAAGTAATTGCTCATAGAATCATGCAATCGAATTAAAAAGTAAGCTTATGTGGAAGCTTTTCAAGTACAGTAAAAGAATTTTAAAAGTATAAATAAATTATTGAAGTAAGCTTATTCAAATTTTGTCAGTAAATATATTTCAGTATTCAGAATCATGTAAGCTTATTAATAAATAAGTACTGTGTATATGGCAGCAGTTCATTATAGAAACGCTAACCCTCCCGGGTAACCCTCTAAACTTAGGTTAATTTCTGAAGATCCAAAGTTTTGAAACAAAGAAAAAACTCATGGAATGTTAAGCTTAAATGTAAGCCGAAATTTTGTTTGGATGATTATAGCAGGACGAGACGCTTGCTACAGGTAGCTTTGTTAGTTTGTAGTCGATCATGTAAAGTGAACGGCATCGCGATAGAAATTGCTTGAGCATTTTATCCAGAACTTATTAAGTTTATGTAATCGATCATTGAAGCTTAATTTAGAGCAACTAAAGATAGTGCATGTTAAACTAGATGCGTAACTTAAGCATTAACTTTATCAAATACAAACATATGCCTAAAAGAGGCCTAAAGTGAGGGATTGAAACTCAAATAAAGACCAAACATCACCTTAGTTGCGATAATTTTGACCATGATGAATGATGAACCTTCCTTTACTGATCTGCCAAACCACCTACCTGAAATAGGCACCTCCCTTCCTGCTTTTATATGACACGTGAACTATCAACTATTCCCAGACTTACTCTACTTCTCTTGGTACAGGAAACCCAAAACATTTCCATTCGACACAATGTACCAATGTACCCCGTTATTACGGTGCCATATAGCCGTAATAATCGGGTTCGACTGCCTCAATCACAAGTTAGTAAATGTTGTGACTATTTTATCAAAATAAAAACTTGAAACTGTTCATGATAACAAGCGCTTATCAGACACAGGAAGCCCAACACACAGGAAGCCCAACACACAGGAAGCCCAACACACAGGAAGCCCAACACACAGGAAGCCCAACACACAGGAAGCCCAACACACAGGAAGCCCAACACACAGGAAGCCCAACTTGAATTTGAGTTAAAACACAGGAAGCCCAACTTTAGTCTCAATTTGAGTGAGTACGTTGATTATTTATTTATTTTTAAACATTTTGTTGTTTGCTGCTTTATCTGAGCATCAGTTAATCCAAAATCTGTTTTGCTCATTAATTGGTGGGCTGCCTGTGGCACGCAGAGTTGATAAATGGGCTTTCTTTAATATGGCCACAAATCGCCAACTGGGTAGTCCCGGTACCAAGGCACATGTACTCTGTGATGGCTGAGGAAACCAAAGGCTCATTGCTGAAGCCCACCAAGTGAACACTTACAGAGCGCTTTGTTTAGTGATATGCAAAGCTAACATTCTCTAATATGTGATCTGAGCTGTCTCTTATATATCCATTCCTGCATTACAGCCGATCCAATTCCGTACTAATAAGGATTTAATTGGATCAGCTGTAATACAGGCTATCTCTTATAGCTAATTCCATAATCGTTGTCGGATTGAAAATCATGAAAGCTATGACCAAAAGGAATTCTGGGAAATTGAAACTCTCAAATAACACCGTCAAATGATCGACCTAATTTATCCAGACTTGTAGGATCTTAGTTAAATAGCTCATATACCATAAAACTACGAGAACATTGAATATATCTACACGTAATGCAGGTCATGAACTGATTTCCCATCCATCCTTGCATTCTCAGCTTCTATGATTTATGATTTTCAACCCGACAATGATTATGCAATTAGCTATACAGCTATTTCAAAAAAGGTTGGTGAAGGTTTTGTTGCATCTTGCATGTTGCATACCAAGCCCGAAATGCACTATGGGTGATGTGAATGGAGTCAGCGAAAGGTCACAACAATATGGACTCTGGGAATTTTCCCAAACTTTATCTTCGCAATATGAAGTCAGCATATTTTCTTTTGTATGTGCATGCTGACATTATTTACATACGATCCATAATACATTTCGGGCTTGGTTTGCAACATGCAAGATGCAACAAAACTGGCACCAACCTTTTTTGAAATAGCTGTATATAACTGACCGTTGAAGTGAATTCTTGAAATTACAACCATTTCAGACAAACTCCAGCCATCAATCAAACTAGTCTAAAAACCAATACACACTTTAATTAAATATTTTCAATTATTTTCTATAATTATAATAACTTCTTTATTATTATTATTTAAAAATAGTTCTTACAACGATTTTGTGGTATTATAATTGTGAGTTAATTATGGTTTAATAAGTGAAGGCCTCCCTTCAAGAACAATGTAAATATGATGTCAGACAAATGTATTCTCAACCTGAAGTTTTATTAAAAAATGCCAAGCTTTCAGGCTAAGCGACCATCTTCAGGACTAAATGCTTTAAAAAAAATCTAATTGAAATCTAATTACATTACAATGGCTATAATGTAAATGATTTCTGCTCAAAATCTAAATTCTCCTCGAGATTCTTTGAATTTGGCTTTTGATCACAGGTCACTATACTCTGTTCTTGCATATCCTCGGGAACCCAGGGGTATATTCTGTCGCTCGTTACTCACTCCCAGAGAAATACCCCTGGGAACGAAGTCTGTTGGAACTTGTTCCGGAAGTCAAAATTACTCTTGTTTCTGATTGGTCGACCTAGGAAGGTCGACCAATCTCGACCAATCAGTATCAAGTATATTCTGGTTTGAATAGGACAGCCGCCATTTTGAATTTTGACTGTTGGAACAAGTTCCAACAGACTTCGTTCCCAGGGGTATTTCTCTGGGAGCGAGTAACGAGCGACAGAATATACCCCTGGGTTCCCGAGGATGTTCTTGCAGGGACCCCTAATCAAGTGTTTGGTTATGGCAATGGTAGCTGTAACTGGCAATTTACTCACACTGTTTTATTTAATTGTTCTTCTGTGTACATTGCCGCCTGTGCTATGCTATAATGAGATTCTGGATGTATAAGCAAGTGACTTCTAAGGCCAGTATCATGTCTGAACGCCTTGCTACAATGGGGGCATATGAAAGGTTTCTCTCCAGTGTGTCTTCGCACATGAACAATGAGATGTTGTTTCTGGCGAAAAGTCATATCACAGAGAGAACATTTATATGGCTTTTCTCCAGTGTGTGTTCGTAAGTGGAGAGTAAGACTACTGCCAAACTTAAACTCCTTGTCACAATATGAACATTTGTCTGCCTTTTTCCTGCAATGTGTTTGTTCATGATTATTTAGATGGGATTTTTGGGAAAAAAGCCTATCACAAGAAAGACATCTGTAGGGCTTCAGACCAGAATGCGATAGCAAATGAATGACAAGTTCACTGTTATGCCGAAATTCTTCATCACAATGAGAACATTTGTATCTGCACTGCTTCTCTGTAGTATGTGTTCGAAGATGGTTCCTAAGATGGATTTTTTGTCGGAACATCTTATCACAAGAGGAACATTTGTATGGCTTCTCTCCTGTATGTAACTTGAGATGCACAGTAAGGCTGCTGTTATGTCGAAATGTCTTATCGCAATAAGAACATCTATAAGGCTTCTCTCCAGTATGCATTCTTTGATGAACAAAAAGACTACCACTATACTGAAAGGTTTTATCACAATATGAACATTTATGTAGCCTCTCTTCTGTATGCGTTCGTAAATGAAGACTTAGCTGGACTCTAGAACTGAATGACTTATTACAATTTGAGCACTGGAATTCCTGCTTTACTACGCTACAATTTTGATCCACTGATTGGTCTTCCTTGTCTCCTTGTGTAGTGCCATGTAGTCTTTCTAGTGATGAGGATTGGTCTGTCTTGTCTCCTTGTGTAGTGCCATGTAGTCTTTCTAGTGATGAGGATTGGTCTGTCTTGTCTCCTTGTGTAGTGCCATGTAGTCTTTCTAGTGATGAGGATTGGTCTGTCTTGTCTCCTTGTGTACTACCTTGTAGTCTTTCTAGTGATGATGATTGGTCTGCCTTGTCTCTTTGTGTACTACCTTGCAGTCTTCCCAGTGATATTGCAAGGCTGCTTGGATGAGTTTGACCTTGTAGTGATATGACACTATCAATCCTTGGGAAGCAATCAGAAGGACCTCTCTTTTCTTCAGATCCCCTATCACCAATAGAGTACTGGACCTTTTGACTTTCTTGGTGTGTCACAAACACGTCACCAGTTGCATAACTGAAAACATTGGTAATTACCAAATGCTTAGGTTCATTGGCATGTGTTTCATGAGAATGTCCCACACTCTCAGAGGAATTTGGAAGACTTTCTGCACTTGGGACCTGAGTACCAACATTATTAACCAAACTCCTATGAATAACATTTGCACCATATTCAGCATTGACAGTACTGCCAATGACTAAAGGTGTAGTTCCATTAACATATCTTTCCTGAGAGCTATTTTCCATAATCTGTGGGCAAGTTGGAGCAATTGGGGTACGAGTGTCAACAGGATTGTTCACCAAACTCCTACCACTTTCTAAACGCGTAGTTCCATTGACATATCTTTCCTGAGAGCATTTTTCCATAATCTGTGGGCAAGTTGGAGCATTTGGGGCACGAGTGTCAACTGCAGGATTGTTCACCAAACTCCTACCACTTTCTAAAGGTGTAGTGCCATTAACGTATCTTTCCTGAGAGTGATTTTCTATACTCTGTGAGGAACTTGAATGACAATCTGCATTTGGGGCATGGATGTCATGATGTTCACTTAAGCTTTTGGAACCTGTACTGATATACATAGAAGAACACCCCTGACCACACCCATAATCATCTGTCTGTGTGGCCATGTTGCATTGCTCCTTGTGAAGTATGGGCTCACCATACCTGATATTATCTTGCAAAGACTCGCTATTGCACTTAGCAAGCCATCTGTGTTCTCCTGTTATCTTGTTGTAAATAAACAGAGTTTCTCCTGACTTACAAATGTATTTCGTCCATTCAGAAGCCATTACTGATCACTGGATGGGTCTCAGTTTCTTGAGAACTGCTTCAACCAGAGGCTTTAAAGCCTTAAATCACTGACATGTGAGAACTCTATCTGCTAACGATGTCAAACGTAGTATATTGAAATACTTTGCAGCACAGCAAGTATTGACGTTGTGTGCAATCTTCACTCCAAACACAATCAATGCCTGATGACATGTAGTTTGGAGTAATCTCAGTTGGATGCTTCACTACCAAACAATACTAAGACCGTGTATCACTGCAATCTAAGTTTCCAAACTCCAAATACCATTGAAAATCGCGAATGCGAAATGTATAAAATTGTACTCATACTCATAGTCATCGACTCATTCCTGCATTGTTGTGAACTCAAATGTTCTCAAACACGGCCAAACTTCATGATTTACAACTTCAGTATTACATCAGATAAACCAGCAGCTAATATGTGAGTTGTCATTCCTTTTCGTGACCACAGACACCAACGAAAGGCAGCACAAATCTTCGAAATCCAAAGATCACAACAACAAGATCGACTGATCGAGTCACGGAATGGTAGACACGCTGGCGTTGCCTCGGTATCAGGTTCTCTCCGTTAGTACACTCCTACCACAGGGAACCCACAGGCCTTTTTAACTCGTGGATTGAACATCCTCAGATCAGAGTTATTAGAGAGATTTAGCAAACACGACGCAACGTGAAAACACGACGTTAGATGACGAATATATCACATATGGTCATTGCGTGACTACCGTGACAACGTCGCGACGTCAAGTTCACGACGCCATTTCACTTGTTTTCACGTCCCCTTCATGACGTTGAAGACGCCAACGGTCGTTTCACAGTTATTCATCAGCGCGCGCGCCGTCCTCTTTCACGTCACATCGTGTTTGCTAAATCTCTCTATTGGCTTGGGACTTGTCACACACCATCCTCGGGAACCCAGGGGTATATTCTGTCGCTCGTTACTCGCTCCCAGAGAAATACCCCTGCTGGGAACGAAGTCTGTTGGAACTTGTTCCGGAAGTCAAAATTACTCTCGTTTCTGATTGGTCGACCTTATATGGTCGACCAATCAGTATCAAGTATTTCTGGTTTGAATAGGACAGCCGCCATTTTGAATTTTGACTCCAACAGACTTCGTTCCCAGGGGTATTTCTCTGGGAACGAGTAACGAGCGACAGAATATACTCCTGGGTTCCCGTCAAGAGACCATGGTCTCTTGTACTGATGTGATGTGTACACCACTTTAGAAATTTTAATTGATATCAATATGTAGCCTGATTAATTATAGTATTAATAGTATTATGGTCTCTTGATATTTAAGGGATTTTAGGGAGTGCCCGTTAGATTAGGGATAACATTTATATTTTACAACGACATTGTTTGTAGTTTTATATAGTATTATAGTTTTATATTGTATATAGTTAGTGTACACGTACGCGTTTTAACGAGTTTCTGTAAGCTCTTAAGTGCTACATGTCTAAATAAAGTATTGTAGAGTATTGGAAGATTAAATTTAGGAATATAAGCGAATGCTGTAGATAGACTGAATTGCATCTATATTGTTGCCTCTCCGATTCACGCATTGTTCTGTCCTTATTTCCCCGTTATATATATTTCCCATTTCTATTTCTATACATTACTCATGTTACTAATCCGTTCAAACACTGACCTTATTCAGCTCGATTTATAGCTTTCTCTAGCTATTTTAAGTAGCTGTGCTCGAATATTTTTATCTCTTTCTCTCAGTCTTTCTTGCAATATAAGTGTACCACAAAGAAAGCTGTTGTTGTTGTTGTTGTTCAGTTGTTGTACAACTTGTTCAAAAACGTTTCTTGTACCACGCCTTAATTGTCTTCAGCCGGGCGTTCATGCTATCACCACAGATGCGCATTTTCCATCGTTCACTGACGGAGAGGATAGAGTTGGGTCTTCAAAAGTATCCACTTTTGAGAGCGTTTTCACTATAAATGGTATCAGTTTTCAATGTATTTGTTCATGTCAGTAACAAGAAAGAAAAGACGTTACGTTATACTCAAGGGGAATGGTCACAGTACCAAGCTAAAAAGGGCTGTACACTGACCGGCGGGCATCAGGGATTGGTCATATACAGTCATTTGCAAAAATTCTGGCCGCCACGATATATCAATATATCAATATATCGGGTGCATTATGGGTAATTAAATAATCGAAAATTCCCCTTAAAGCGGGTTAACGCCAGCAAAGTTGGTAGAAATATTTAGTATAATGTTTATTTTAGTCTTACGTTTGTTGTTTGTAAATTTTGCTTCATTTAATAAGTTAGGAAACTCAAAATAGTATTATTTAATTACCCATAATGCACCCGATATATTGATATATTGATATTTCGTGGCGGCCAGAATTTTTGCAAATGACTGTATACATGTATATACCTTTGTTGAAATGACTCGCTATTTTTTGAAATCATCGGCTTTGCAAATACAACTAATTTAATTTAGATGTAATAGGCTGTTGTTGACATTTGGACTGGTAGACTAGAAGGCACAAGCAACGTCCAAGGTCGTCCAGCTCTAGCTTATAGATATATATAGCACCCTTTACAACCGGGTTTATGGGAACTCATCGATCTAATTGCATCCTCTTCATGATCCGTCTCTTCATCTAGACCTAACTGTCAACCTGACCGTAATAATTTGCTTCTCAAAACACAGCCAAGTTAAAAGCAGATTACAAAAGATTCATAATCCAAGTAAGCTATTGAGCAAACATTATAATTGCGAAATTTCTTTTATTCTTTTATTCTTTTATTCCAATGATTGCGCGCGTACAATGCATGACGTCATAGCTATTTGTTCACGTGACTAACAACGCCAAGAGAGCAGTAAATACTTTTCATGGCAACCACTAAAGTGCTTCGCAACGTGTTGGAAGATTTGATTGAAAAATAATGATTTCTTCACCTGAAACTCTTAAAATTTGTCAAAAGATTTAGCAATATGTCAGATGTAAGTTCTACGAGGTCGTTACACGCTAAAGTAAGTAGTTTTGAAGCTAAAATGTCTTTGATTGTTTTTCAAAAGGATTCGAGTTGTTCGATCATCATGACTTTTGAATTCTTTCAGCTTGCGGACTTGCATATTTTTGTTGTCCCCTTGGAGCTATGGCTCGACAAGTACCGAACAGCATTCAATAACATTGCTCTTGAGTCCGTGTCTGCCGGATTTGTGAGGTAAGTGTTACATTATTAGCGCACAAAATACCTCTTCCTCTTCAAGACTTCTGTAGTCATAACTTGACATGAGCAATGCAATGGCAGCTAATTAGCTTGAAGCTTTGTTTTGTATATAAGTATGAATTAAATAGCTAATAAGATGCTTTATCGTCCATCATCAGAGTTCATCCTGGCCTAAGCCTTCATCATCTAAGAGAAAGCCTAGAAGAACAACTCGGTGAAGAAGTGATTCCAGAAGAATTCATCTTTTTGAGGAGTGTTGGTCGATGTATGGCCGTTGTAAGTGATATCAAGCATATGGCGTGTCGATCATTAGTGAATTATTCTAGCAATGTGAAACTGTACTTGGATATTGTACTAGGATATTATACGCTAGAAGAGAATCATTTACAGCTTATTTGGGCCAATACTGAAAACTTTATAGGATTGCCGTGCTGTGTCAGAATCCGTTTTGTGTGTGACGAAAGATCGATTAGGATTAGTTTCCACGGTAGACTTCGATTATTTTAGTCACGGCATAAGCTTATAATATTTTATTTATTTGCTAGATGTTCATGGTTGGTATGATGTCAATTTAGTTTTAGAGTTATCTCGAAATTCCAAAATAAAAAAATGAAGAAAAAAAAGGAAGAAAAGAAAAGGGGAAAAAAGTTGATTGTACTAAAAAATAAAAAAAATTGTATCAGAATATTCCAAAATATTTTGAATTAGCTGATCGATTTGTAATTAAATTATCAGTAATAGTAACAGATTAATCTGTATCAATTTTATTTTTTAGGTGAAAGAAAATCAAGAGTATTTATTAAAAGCATCAGACTTTTTGCCACCCATTGTGAGTAGTAATAATTAACTAATTGCAGTCTATTCAGTCAATTAACCTTGGACTCACATTTAAACCTCTTACTTCACTCTTCTACTTTATGACAAAAACATTATAAAGGCCATTATATCCACTCTTCACTGAAAGCACTGCTGACAACTAGCAAGAGCCTGCCGATGTCTAGCAAGTGATTTTTGGAAAGCACTAGCAGAATCGATACAAAAATGTAACTTTTCAGGAGTGCTCACTATTCTAGTAGCTTGCAAAAATCACTCCCTTGAGTACTTGCCAGATGTCTCTAATTAGTGTTTTCTGTGAGGAGAGTATATAATGGCCACCGAATTCATTTTTACTGTAGTTTGGCGATATGATATGTTTCTGGTACAAATGATCACTGTCATCTAAAATAGTACCTAGAAATAAACATTCTTGGCAAGCTACGATCTTTGCTGTAGACAAAATATCATCCAAGTTATGACAGATCATGAATAATAGAGGGTTTTGTATGTATTTTTCAAGTAAGTCCTCACCAGCCTCGATTTGGTACAATTTCACAATTTCAAATGTTCATATCTTCTCAAGGATTTATTATTTGGTTTCAAAACACACACATAGTATTTAGATAATCACATTCTATCATATCAAAGATTTACTTTTCCAAAAATGATATTTTTTGGCTTTTATGCAAATTAGAAGCAGCTATTATGAATTCGGTCTATATCAGTACGTAGTGTTTTCAAAACAGTCATCACATTAAATGGCAACTTCTCAACATCATCAAAAAAACTCAATATTTTTATATTTTTAAATTGATTTGCTTGCAGGCTTATAGTCCAGAGATTTTCATTATTCCTGGTTCCCATGACACGTATGCAAGACCTGCATCTGATTCCAATCATGTAGTTATTGCTACACATGGTTATACAACAGGTAACACTACATTGTCAATGTTACGAATAGTAGGGGACCATGCAAGAACTTGTGATCAAAATCCAAAATCTCTTCTGAACTGCAAAGAACCAGAAGGAGAACTTGGATTTTGATCAGAGATCACAGCGCTTCAATAAATTTGGTAGCCGTTAAATGTAGAGGGAGATTCCAGGATTTATGTAAAGCTTCAAAAATAAAGGTTGCAGCAGTCTTTGACTGAACCCACCGTCTACATGTATGTCTGTCAGTGGACCAGACGTATTAGGGTGTGGTGGGTGCCAATACCCTATTAAAGGGCCGGGGAGGGGTTCTCCCTTATGCATGGTGTTACAGTACCCTAATCAAGGAGTACAGGCTTCTGATGTGCTGTAATATTATTATACAATGTCCTATATGTCTTCAATCACTTTTCCAGCTGGAATGTCATCAACCAATCCATTCCATCTACCCATGATTACCCAACAAAATCTGATCGCACAGCCTCAGTATATAAACCAACAAGATTACCATGGCAACCCTCAAAGACAGGATGAGGTCTATCAGCGGGGTGTCCATGGAAACATGCCTGCTGTTGATGGAGAGATGGATTACGATAACAATAAAATTAAACAGCAAACTCAAAGGGATAGTTTTGATGATGGAAATATAAATGGTAGTTTTGAAGAAAATGAAAGTGGCAAACACGATGGCAGCTACCATAACGGCAACTCACGTAGGATGAATAGAGAGTCTCAGGATGCGGACCTCACTCCAAGAGGACAAAGGAAGCTGTCTACTGGCTCAAAAGGCAATAAAAATAAAAACCAAAATGATAAAATGGACAACCAACTTGGAAGAACTTCACCACCAATAATCAAAACTGTCAAAATTATTGAACCAGAAGTTGTCCATAGTATGCCTTACCAGGGTCCTGATGGATATCTTATTGCCCCACCCACCCCTATACCCTCTGGCAGGGTTATTGCATCACCTGTACCAGGCCCACGCAAGAGTAAAGGTGAAAGAACAGACAATGCAACAAAAGAAAGTAAAAAGAAAAGTAAGACTAAAACAAAACACAAAGCTCGTTCAAGGTCACCATCTCTGGAGCGACAACAGAAGATTAAAATTACAGAAGAAATAGAGAAAGTTGAGGTTGTCCCTCTTGAAGAATACGTCATCCCTAGTTTTGAAGACATTGATGAGAGATCTAAATATGCACAGTTTCCATCACCTGCTAAAAGCACCAGATCACATCATCCGTTGTATGAGAATGAGATGGATTCTGGGATAGCTGATGACTTAGCAACACCACCATATGGACTGTAAGTACATCTGAACAACTTTAGTCGTTATATGTATTTACACTGGGCCATATTCGACATTTATAGCCTGAGTAAATATCCAACTGATTTAATAATACTGCAAGAAGATATGAATATACGTTAAAAATAGTCGATACTAGGGGCGGATCCAGGTTTTTGTCAAACAGGGGGTTGTTTTTTATTGTAAAGCGCTATTGGATAAATTAGAAAAGCCGCTAAGTACTAGGGATTGTGGGGGCATGCCCCCCCATTAAAATTTTAATACTGCAACAAGCTCTAAAATGCAATTTTTAGAGATCTGGAGTATGTTCGATTACATACAAAACTTACTTTTCATTAAAATTTTGAGTTTAATTATTGGACATCACAAAGATGCTTGGAAGTCTTCTTGGGTGAGCTTACAACGATTCTCTTCACATAACGTTTTTGACGCTAAATGGCAAAGACCAATTCGTTCTACTATCAGTCAAACCGGCATTGATGGAAAGTCGAACGGTCGTGTAAACATCAAAATGAATGAATTCATATTATTCTTACGAGACAAGAGAGCTGGCTACAGCGAGAGAGACCTACGGACAGACATATTTATACAAGCGGTATTACAAAAAATATCCATAAAAACGCCCCCAGAAAAGCCCCTGGAAAACGCCCCTGAGACATAAATACATTGATGATCATACATGTACTTACTTTAAATAGTTTAATGCACAGTCTATCCTTTAATAACTAGTTGATCTTTTGAAAGGGATTTCTTCCCAGAAACGATTCTCTCAATAACAGTAAGAATGGCAAGGAAACCAATTGCACTACAGAGGGAAAATAGCATGATGGAATAGGCGAATATATGGATCAGTTACACAATCAAAATGCAGAAACTGAACATCTTTTAAACAAAGACAATGCTGATGTCTGGCTCGCGGCTTGATGATGTCAGTAATAAACTATACAACATGAAAAAGATAGGGCAACAAAGCAAACTACGTCAGCAATGAAGGAAAAAAAGGCGCTCCCAAAAAGCTTTTGAAGAAAACTGGAAAGAAGACGGTTAAAAAGACAGCAGAAGATCTGGACGAAAAGTTAAAGAAATTCGAGAGTGTAGAGCCAAATGAAATAGTAGTACCAGACAAACTTCGGAAGTGTGTCTTTTGAAAGGGATACCCATTCGGCTAAGGACAGAAAGTTGAAGATCATCGAAGACAATCATGAATTGTTTTCTAGCTAAGGAAAGGGCCAAAAATGAAAGAGTTGACATGGAGAATCGAAGAGGGATGGAAGGCCAAAGTACGCAGGTCAAAATCACTGCAGATCTCAGACTCTGCAGAAACGAAATCAGGTAACTATAAATGGGGGAAATAATTCGATGTGATGAACGGATGATATTTGATTAAATATTGTTTCACGTCATTTCAAGGACGCCACTTGTGTTCACGTCAGAAAATGAGTGACTCTTGTTGAAAAACAAGTTTTTTAAAATTACTTTGTTCCATCTGAATCATTGATTACCCAGTAAGAACATATGGAAGAAGAAAGTGTCTTTGACGAAAAGAGAAAGACGGTCCCTCTAGAGGAACAGTTGATAGCCGACTTCGATTTGATCACGCTTCAACGAACTTTGCAACACAAAGTTTATCAGTTTGTTTTGAACTTCCCAAGTTCATTTCGAACTTCGTAACGAATGTTTGAAGTTCGCCGGCGACCGTCGTCTGGCTTAAACATATGAGCAAACTAGTCAATCATGTGTCAAAAAATATGTGAAAGCGCCTGTCAACCAAGTTTTAAAGAGACCGTACGTCTGTCAGCTAAGAACGATATGGAGAAGAAATTCGTGACGAAAACCGAAACGATCGACCGTCCCTCTGTTAGAACGAACGATCGACGTCGATATCAGTGTCAAGTACAACACAAAGTTATACTCTGTCAGACCGACACCGTACGTGTGTCTAGACCGAATGTCTGACCGTACGTCGGCTTAAACCATAAGCAGCGTACAATCTGTCAGATCCGAAAACGTACGTGTCTGTCAGATCCGAACGAGCGACCGTACGTCTGTCAGACCGAACGAGCGACCGTACGTCTGTCAGACCGAACGAACGACCGTATGTCTTTCAGACCGAACGAGCGACCGTATGTCTGTCAGACCGAACGAACGAACGTACGTCTGTCAGACCGAACGAGCAACCGTACGTCTATCAGACCGAATGGGCTACCGTTCCATCTGTCAGATCGAACCAGCGACCGTACGTCTGTCAGACCGAACGAGCGACCGTACGTCTGTCAGACCGAACGAGCGACCGTAAAATAAGATACTTTAAATAAATAAATTTATCAAATCTAAAATTTCTCTTCTTTCATACTCAGATGGTGACGGTAATAAGGGTGGTCAGGAGCAGGACAAAACACCTTCAGAAAAGGTATCATTGTAGTGAATGATATACTGTCTCTAATACTTGAGTTAACAAACACTGTTTCCTTACACAGACCAATCAGCTGATGCTTCTTGCACGGCTTCAAAACGAGGTTGAAAACTTGAAGCACAAGATTGAGGAAATTAAGATGAGACTGGCATCAGAAATGAAGGTATGAACAATTCGACTATCCCCTACCCCCTAAGGGCTGTTTGTGGGGGAAGCACATTTCAATGTTGTTGTTTTTTTACTTTTTAGCTGCGAGACAACGCCCAAAACGAACTGAAGCAGCTTCGCGAAGATTTATTGGACAAGAAAATCAATTTAACTTTGACAAAGAGTCAGAAAAGCTTAGTGGTGCTGAACAACCCTGAAAATATCACAGCTTGATAGGCGTCTAATTTATGCTTATTTATCAGTCACATGACCGAGTTAATGACGTCACTACAGAATTCCACCAATCACAGAAATTATAGCACGTGATCCCATATACAAGTTCCTAATGACTGGAGTTTCACTAAAGAAACAAAATTGTGTGCTTCAAAAAGCCAATAATTAGGTTTATATTTAATAATAAACTTATATTAGACAAATTGCAAAAAAACTCTTTTCATGAAAAAGAGAGAAAAGGTCGCGCGCGCCCAGTTCCATTGCATTTCGAATTTCAAATTCGCCTACACTGAAGTCAAATTGTCTGCACTTTTCTTGACACGGAAATACAGCTCAGCCCTGCGTCGTAGTGTGTCGTAAGTTTGATAACCCGGAAATAACTGTTGCCACGTTTGAACTTCTGAGCCCGCGTGATATTGAAAACCGCTGTACGCAAATAAGGCGAACCGCAAATTAATCCTCAAAAAGAAATCGATATTCATGTCACGTGTTTTACTCTATTGTAGCAGTTGACCGCCATCTTCATTGTATAAGCGGTAAACACGAGCGGTGTGTGTACTTTCTACGTCATGATCACAAGAAACACATTGAATACTGATTTCAATGCCGTTTTCACAGCGATCTCTATAAAGTGTACATTTCTGAAAACGTAGTTTTATTGTTTTGATGGTGAAAACAAATTTCAACGCACTGAAAATTCGCTTTTTAATTCGCCTCCAATTTCGCGGATCACGTGATTTTTTAGTAACTTACAATGCGGTCTCGTTCTGCCAAGAAACAGCAGTTTACAATCCAATAGAAACATATTCCCGAATGTCAAAAATTCAAATTTTTTTTTTCAAAAATATAAAACATTGTCGTACTTCCGGTCTAAAATAGGCTTCGTACTTAATTGTAGTCTTGCTTCGTACTTGTAGTCGTTTACCTTCTGATATCTAGATTCGTTTAAATCACAGCATTGTCATACTATCAAGATGCCACAAATATTATTAAAACTCTCAACCACAAACACCAAAAGTTTAACCAAATCATTCAAAGTGTTTTTGACTGATTTATGGCGGTGTAAATGCGGGGTTCGTCATTTAAAACTTAAATTATCGTTCTAATGAGACATATATCCATACTTGAGCACATATAGGTAAATATTTCACGTATGTGACGGTAGTCTTGGTCGCATAGTCCACGATCTATAAATAGTTAAGGATTTTGTGGCCACCTGCAGTTGTTGGTTGGTAATTAATTTTTTTGCAGTTCTGAGCAGTCTTCATTCAGCGATGGCTTTTAGCAGTACTTGAAAAAAAATAATTAGAACGCATTTCCTTCTAGTAGAGAAACCGGATGCCAAACCTTAGTTTCTGTAGCCACTCTTAGATATGTTTTGTCGGAAACTACGTTAAAATTAAGCGAGTTTGTGGATGTCTCGTCTCGCGTGGTCAACCAATTCACATTAGAATATATTATATAGTGTGGGCATAGCGCCAGAGTCGAGAACCGAGTTAAAAGCAGGTCCACGAAACTGATCTGGGAGAGGCTAGTCTCAAAGGAAACGTAAAATGACTGATCGCAGAAGATGGAAATAGAAAATTCTGCGAAAATCTCCCTGAAGCCTCCCAATGAACAAGGTAAATCCAAGCTCAACGCCGAGGCGACGAAGTTCAAATCCTTTGAAGAGCAAGTCAAATTCTATGAACGTCGCATAAGGACATGCCATAAGGACAAAGCAAAAAGAAAACGAAGGAGATGAACTGTGTAATCTAGGAATTCTCTACTACAAGGCAAGTAAATTACAAGAAGCAAAACACTGCCATGAAAGACATCTGCGCATCGCCAAAACAGTTGGTAATGCGAGAAGTGAAAAGAGAGCGTATTGTAATCTAGGATGTACATTTCGCAGATTAGGAAATATCGACCGTGCTATTGAATGCTATGAAGAGGGACTCAAACTCGCCAAGGAACTGGGCGACCGCCAAGGCGAAGGGAAGCTTATCAACAACTTAGCGAACATTTTTGAGCAGAAAGGAGACTTTGACCGTGCGATCCTCTACCATCAACGAAGGCTAAAACTCGCCAAGGAGTTGAATGATTTGGACGCTGAAAGCAAGTCCTGTGCAAGTATTGGCAATATCCATCATTTACTGGGGAATATCCGCGAGAGTATTGCCTACTATGAACGATTAGTCGCGAGCTTGAAGTTCAAACTAGGTAAGAAACGATTATGATGTATATAAGCTTATGTTTTTCATCGTCTATAAATTCAGCGTAAAAACGTAGTGTTGTTGTATGAATTATTGATTTGATTGAAATACCTGTTTAGCAATTTACTATGACGAAAATACGTTTCAAAATGTAAAATGGACATTTTTTTAACTAACATTTCTTCTTTTTCATCTGAAAACATATTCACCGTTTTCTTGCCTTTCTGACTGTCCCCAGTCACTCAAAATTACGCACAAGCCTCAGTAATGTTCAATGAACGCTAAATCATAGCAATGACGCAAAAGCATTATAACACAAAAAACTAGTTTTTAATATACAGCTATTTCAAAAAACGTTGTCTCGTGCTTCGTGCATATTGCATATGATTATACTGAGAATCATTTTTCTACTCACTGAGAATTCTCACTGAGCTCAAATGTCGACAAACCAAATAGCTTTCCATCGAAGCAAATCACTATATATGGTGGCGGCACACCTATAAGACACATTTCAATCATCGAATACACAATGCAATACGCAAAGTGCAATACGCAATGAAACACGAGACAACCTTTTTTGAAATTAATAGCTCTATAAACAATTTGAACAATCGCGGGCCGAACGGCTAGATGTTGAGGCGCGTCTCGCGATGTATATATTCCAAAAATTCGCCCAAGGGAACACTTGATACCTACTCACTTTGGAATTGTAAAACAAATCGATACACTTTCGTTCAAATCATGTCTAAAACATTTCAAACGCCTGTTAGAATTAATCAATATATGTTCGGATGGAACCAAATCATTAATACTTATAATATTAATTATCTTTGTTTCCTTTTCAAGCTCAAAAAGACAAGAAAGCCAAAACTGAAGTTTCATTTCAAAATGGCTGCAATGGTATCGACGAAGGCGACGTTTCATTGCCCGAAGTTTCGCCGAGTATTCGCCGAAACAGTGACTCGATTAGCATAAATAGCGCCAAAAGTGATGGCAGCAGCCGCGTCGAAACACCGCACAATGCAAAAGCTGGTTCTTCAAACGGATAGATAAAGTAACATCATGACAAGCAGTATAAGAATTAAAGTGGGAATATTCTTTTCAGTTTACTTATCATCCAAGTTAAGCAATCAAAAATTGTGAGGAGTCAGGCGCCTTTTGTGGAGAAGCATTAATTAGCCATCTGCCATATATGGAATTTCCTATGCAACTGATATTAAAGGTTTTTAATAAATATGGGATGTCTTTACCAAATATGGAATTTATTTACCAAATATGGGATTTCTTTACCAAATAAGGAATTTATTTACCAAATATGGGATGTCTTTACCAAATATGGAATTTCTTTACCAAAAATGGAATTTCTTTAGCAAATATGAAATTTCTATACCAAATATGGAATTTCTTTAGCAAATATGAAATTTCTTTAGCAAAAATGAAATTTCTTTAGCAAATATGAAATTTCTCTACCAAATATGGAACTTCTTTACCAAATATGGAATCTCTCTACCAAATATGGAATTACTTTCCCATGCAGTGGATTACTTTAGATAAGGAAAAACATTGGATAATAAACATCTAAAATGTATATATGTTAGATATAACCAGAAGTACATAACTAGTTATGTACTTCTGATATAACTAATTTTGTCATGTTGACGGGACCATGCAATACTGCATTTTAGTTTCCCGTAAACGTGCCAAGACAGATGTAACACGTGCTCATTCATGCTGACTATTAAATAAATAATAAATATAGTAACCTGGATGTACAAGAGTTATTCCGTGTTTTGTGTGTATTTTGTTTGTTGTTTTTCCCTTTTCGAGGAACTCCGACATTACGGAAATCCAAGATGGCGGTGGAACGGCCGGGGATATGGGGCGAGTCACGAGTTAACTAAAAACATTCCCAGCTATTCATTGGGTTGATTTGATTACCTTTGAAAATTGATCTGCATTTTACATTCCTGGCATATGACCATATGTAGTTTCAATGTGAGCAATTGTTATTCTAAGATCACTTGGCGGTTGAGCCTGTATCATCTCCAAACATCAGTTTTATTCAAACATTGTTGATAATAATATGGCATATTTTACTAGAAAATGTTTTACTCATCTACTACTATACGTATAAAAATATCAAATTGCAAGATTTGAGTGCAAAATTACGGTTTTTACCACAACTAGTCAGTTTCTCGCTCTCTGATTGGCTTAGAGCCGTGGTAAATAAGAGTACATACCACGGCAATTGCGTGTTCGCTCGCGCACGGATCTAGCGCGCGCTTGAATCAGTTTTTCTTTCAAAATTTATCGGCGTTTTCGGATGTTTTCTCCCTCTGTTGTGGTAAAAAACAAACTTACGATAGTTTCTTGTGGTATGTCCTCTTATTTACCACGGTTGGCGCCATCTCATCGTCAAAATTGTTAAGTGGATGCACTCGGCTACGCCTCGTGAATCCACAACAATTTTGACGATTCGATGACGCCAACCGTGGTAAATAAGAGGACATACCACGCGAAACTATCGTAAATTTGTTAAATTCATAGTCTAAATTGTGCAGTTCTATTCCAATACTGGCTGCAGATAACTACTATATATAGTCATCTTGCAGAAGTTTCCAGGATTCTGTGCTCGTTTAGGGTACATCGTAGACTGATTCCATAAGTCGGTCCCAGTTTGCTCTCTGTTGATCCTGATCTATGGAAAAGGAGCGAAAACAGCGACTTGTGGAATCAGTCTAGGTGCATCGTTGGGTACAATTATTATTGTAACTTATGCTTAGTTGCCGTCTTGCATAACATACTATTGACTGATTATTCCGGTACGAATGAAAAGAAGGTATTCGTAACCTATTCAGTTTTCAAAATAAACGGAATAATCTATTAACGCGGCAAAGGGAATAATGTTTATTTGGGAATTTTTTCTTCCTGGGCAACTTTTGCAAGGTCTTCGTGTAGCTGCACAAATTGTCCTGGCTGTTTTTTTTGTGTGTGTAAAAACAATACATAGAACGACAATAGAGTAATAGCCAGGACTTTTGTGCAGCTACACGAAGACCTGATCACAACTTTGGGCGCCGCCATTTTGCTCAGTTAAGTCACGCATGCGCTCAATACCGAATTAGTTTTCAGTTCCCCTCCGTCAGACCATTCATTCAGATTCTTTTGGGAATTAATATTTTGTATATTCTGTTATTCTCATCCTGGAATAGGAAGAAGCAGTTAGCCCAACTATTGCTTCTGAGGAATAAATAAAATTCGCGCCTTTTTTGATGGGTTTCCTGTGGTAGAGCGCGCGCGCATTTTATTTATTCCTGGTTGGGCTGCCTGTGTAGTTGTATCAAAAGAACGCGTTTGAAAGTCTTCTTGGCTCCAATGTTTTCATTTAGAATTTTCGACTATTTTGAATGTGCATACAAATACCATTGAATATTATATTCTATATATGTACAAGGTATTTAGTAGTTATAAGCTGATTAATTACAGTATTTGTTTTTGTGAACTGAGTTTTGGATCCAATATGGCGGCCGCACGACCAAGGAACTGGGACGGGGCATGAAAACGAGGATTGCCCGACAAGCAATGGCCGACCCGCGCGCAATGAAGGTCGAAAGCATAGAAATCTGTTTGAAATTTAGTTTTTGGACGATTACTCATCAGTACTATGACTGTTATGTGTTTTACTCTCAGTAAATAAAGTTTGTTAGTATTATTATTATTATTATTATTATTATTATTATTATTATTATTATTATTATTATTATTATTATTATTATTATTATTATTATTATTATTATTATTATTATTATATTATTATTATTATTATTATTATTATTATTATTATCTCTCATTTGTAATTTGTTTTGAAGAATAAAGTTATTATTATTATTATTATTATTATTATTATTATTATTATTATTATTATTATTATTATTATTATCATCATCTGTAAAAATTACTTCATTCTCTGTTGATAATGATGACATGTGGTCGTCGAAACGTCCAGTTCTTATCACTAATTTTTCTTATAAAATTCTTATTATTATTATTATAATTTTATTATTATTACTATTTTTATTACTACTACTCTTAGAATGAATGACGTAGCCTAGCACACACCATACGACATGGCCTCGACTCAACTGTCTCGCGGATGACGACTCGATCTACAATTGGGTCGTAGAACACTGCACATCAACGATTAATCCCCTGAGGACAGTCGAGTCGAATAGTGTGCACCCAGCGTATGCTAGACAGGAGGTGCAGCCGCCTCATATCGGGTGCCAAACATAATTAAGTCCCAGAGCGAAAGGTCTATCATTGAGGAGTACAAATTCCAGATATTTTCGAAATTGGTAGAAATTAAGGGAAATAGGATTATTTAAGTGTATAATATGTAGCGGTAATGTTGTATTGAATTATCCTTTCAATTTATAGATAATATTGCCAAGCGATTGCCACACACTTTTAAACGTTGGTCGGTCATCTTCCCTGTAAAATACACCATATGATTGGATGTATAAATAACCACACTGTGTTTTATTATCATTATACATTCGTTCATTCATTCGTTCATTCGTTCATTTGTTCGTTCATTCGTTCGTTCATTCATTCATTCCTTCGTTCATTAATTAATTCGTTAATTAATTAATTCGTTCGTTCGTTCATTCATTCGTTCACTCATTCATTCTTTTATTCACGGCATTCCTTCGTTCATTCGTTCGTTCATTCATTCGCTCATTAATTCATTCGTTTGTTCAATCACTCATTAGTTCATCCATTAATTGCAGTTTCGTTCATTCCTTCGTTCATTCATTCATTCGTTCGTTCATTCATTCATTCATTCATTCGTTTGTTCAATCACTCATTAGTTCATCCATTAATTGCTGTTTCGTTCATTCCTTCGTTCATTCATTCATTCGTTCGTTCATTCATTCGTTTGTTCAATCACTCATTAGTTCATCCATTAATTGCAGTTTCGTTCATTCCTTCGTTCATTCATTCATTCTTTCGTTCATTAATTAATTCGTTCGTTCATTAATTCATTCGTTTCTTCAATCACTCATTAGTTCATCCATTAATTGCAGTTTCGTTCATTCGTTCGTTCATTAATTCATTCGTTTGTTCATCCATACATTCGTTCAATCATTCATTTATTTATTCATTCATTGCTACTAATTCAATTATAAACTTACTGGTATTCCCAACAGCTTTTCATGATCTTGTAGACTTCCTTTGGTACGTTCGGTGGCGCTGGTAGTCGGTAGCCATTCTCCAGCTTCTGAATGATTATTTGTCCGTTCATTCCCTAAATAACATCATATATCGTAAGTACTTCACGCAAGCACAAGCAACTTTAACAACACCTTAATACTTGCGACGAAAGCATACACGCAAGCACAATAAATTCATCCATGTGCTGCTTGCGTCAGACCCGTTTTCACAGTGAAATGAGGCCTCTTGTATTTGCGTTTATGTTTGCGTCAGACCCGTTTTCACAGTGAAATAAGGCCTCATTATTATTATTCTTGTATTTGCGTTTATGCTTGTGTCGCTAGAGTGAAAACCAAGGCTTCCCGACGAAATTAATCACAAACTCGAAAGGAAAAAAAAATCCTTTATTGAGATGTTTAGTTTTGCTTTTGTGGTGAAGGTACTGTATTTACTCGTTTAAGCGCCGCGGCACCGAGGCGTTTAATCGGGGACGGCGCTTAAACGAGTAAATACTCTACATCCGGGTACCTGGTATGGACGAGAACCGTATGTCGTAGCTTCCCATAGTGTAACGCCATAACTCCATACGTCACTTTTACTCGAAAACTTTCTGAAGTAGATGCATTCGGGTGCGTACCACTTTAGGGGCCACTTGCCTGGTGTTTCAGCCTGAAATGTTCAATTAGAGATCTAGTATAAGTATAAGTATCTGAAGAATAGTGGAACAAAGATCAGGGCCACCTGAAAATTATCATTTTTGGTAACAGTGTTACCCTACCAGGAGAGGTGATATTTGAGGAGGGGAGTGCGGTGTATAGGTATGGATGCAGTATGATTATGTAAAGACGACAATACGTGAAGAAAGACGGCGCGACCTCTAATCCATTTGTTCGCGCTACGTCTGTTGGATTAAAAGGGTTCGTGAAACCACGCCCATATCTCTTAGAATCTAGCTTGCACTAGCAACGCAAGCATAAGAGCAAGCACAAGAATTCGTGTCAAGTGAAAACAAGCCCGTTGCTAGTTACCCAAGTATAAGAACAAGAAATGGAAACACTCAGAACCTTTTATACTTGCGTTAATGTTTGTGTCAGGCTTATTTTCACAATAAAATAAGGCGTCTTCCGTCATATGCTTGCGGCGCAAGTGAAAACTAGTTCTTTGGAAATACTGCATATCTGATTATTATTACCTCTTGAGGTGGCATAGGAGAGGTTTGACCACGTGACTTACCCTGTAGTAATCGCTCCCAGAACCCATGGCACGTGACATCCCGAAGTCACTAATTTTCACAAAACTTTCATTGACGACAAGAACGTTTCTAGCGGCTAAATCACGATGTACGAATTGTTGTGCTTCCAAATACTGCATGCCCTGAAAAACGGCAGAAATGTGTATTTGGATGAGCATCAAACCAATCGGAATGAGCAAATGTATTATAGGGTCCAAGAACTACCAGCATTCTGGGACCCTCTGTAGGTTACAACAAGGATGGGCTTCCTGTGGTATGAGAGGGATTGGACGAGCAACTTCATTCCCAGACTATTTCTATCTAATCTGTGCTCCATGGTCAGACATGGGTCATATGGTGGCAGTATAGTGCACCTTTATATGCCTTCGACTCAGCCTCATTGAGCTGCGTCCTTTGACTTTGTAATTCAGCAGTTCATTTCAGTTATTTATATTAATAAAATGTCATGTGACATGTTTAACGTACCTCTGCAACTTGCAACACTAGAATGAGGATATTCAGCATTTCCATTGTTCTGATGACAAATAGGAGACATTCAATAGATAATTAAGGTCCCTTTACCCATGGCCTTTGACATGGTCTATATCTTGAGAGCCTATAGCTATCGGTGGTAATAACTGGTTCTCGGTGTTAGACCTTCTTCAATAATAATAATAATAATAATAATAATAATAATAATAATAATAATAATAATAATAATAATAATAATAATAATAATAATAATAATAATAATAATAATAATAATAATAATAATAATAATAATAATAATAATAATAATAATAATAATAATAATAATAATAATAATAATAATAATAATAATAATAATAATAATAATAATAATAATAATAATAATAATAATAATAATAATAATAATAATAATAATAATAATAATAATGGAAAATCATGTATGTAAATATAGAGGTAATAATAATAATAATAATAATAATAATAATAATAATAATAATAATAATAATAATAATAATAATAATAATAATAATAATAATAATAATAATAATAATAAGTCGATCAGTTCTTATATTAATAGCGCATTTCACATAGTCTCAATGCGCTTTACAACCTATGGAGGACTTTTTCGGGCTGCATATGAAGGTGCCTACGGCAGCCGAGCAGCTTACAATCATGAGTTAGTATGTTAGTATGTTATGCCTCCAATTTGAAGTAGGCTGTTGAACTGGGTAACATTTTCTCTTATGAAGAGTTCAACAGGTTCTTTTAAAGCATGCATGCAATGGTTTCACTGTATCTGGACACTATTGTAGGATGGTAGGAAAGGAAAGAAAAACCCTGAAATATCTTCATGTGGAGCTATATATATACACATTAGTCAGTACATAGACAACTTATTAAAGTGCCTATGAAATGAAAAAACAGACCCCGTTTTTATTTGCTACTACGAAAGTTAACTATTTGCTTGTTTACATGGCATTAATAAAAAGTGAATTGAGCTAAGGGAACATTTTTTATTTTGCGCACGAAGTTGGGCATTTTGGGTTTCAAAGTGCGACAATTCCCGCTCGGTCAAACTATAGAATAATAATAATAATAATAATTTAATTCTTGAAAAAGCGCATTACATATAAATCTCAATGCTCTTTACAAGAAATGTGACGTCAAGAGTTGTGCAAACAAAGGCATGCACAACCTCTTGACGTCACCGAGCCATTGTCAAGAGCCCAGTCTCCTGTCGCACATTTTGGTTGAAAATGATAATTTTCGAACCGCGAAAAGAAAATGTTCGCATGTTCAGAGTCGATGTTTAAATACAGCAAATGTTCAGAGAAAGACCAAACAACAATAATGTACAATAAAACAAGGATCAACATTTTCGTTTCATAGGCACTTAAACATACTTGTGCTTTTTAAGGTATTTATTGAGTGGACCTTCAGCAGCCAGCTCCATGACAAGCATCATTGTTGGACTTGTACACATCCCTAAATAGATTATCACACAGAAAATAGATGAGAGAATTTACAATTTGATCAGTGATCACTGTACACTGTTATTGCACTGACTTGTGCCTGCAACAAAGGTGGTTGCTTACTGTATAACAGGTTTGAACCTGTTCTGTTTTCTAACTTACCTATAATCCTTACAATATACGGATGATCCAGTTTCATCATGACCTTAGCTTCATGCATTATCTCAGACTAAAGACAAAAGCAGCTCATGTCATCACAGAAAAACAAGAGCAAAAACAGTTTAACATTTATCAACACAAATTATTCCACTCGTGCATTATTTTATCATACATGTATAAGGGCAAGAGACCACGCAAAATATGCCAGCGTATTACACAGTAGCTCACGCGCACACGAAAAACATACCAAAAATGGCTCAAAATCTTCAGGAAACAATGAAACAAAATCAATTGTGGAATTAGTACAACCCTTATTTGATGGTTTGACAGATAATACTTGCAGACATTTTACTCATTGCTCGTATTTTTCCTTGCCCTACGCAACTTACGCTTAATACTACGCAACTTGTAAAATATCTGTGCATATTATCTGTCAAACCATCAAAAAAGCTGTAGGTATATATACGTACCAACAATGTTAGCAGAGATCTATATATAATATATGTGCATTGTTCATATAACTCATTTTTCATAGTCTTCTGGCACATGTTTGACTGACAATGTTTCTTGCGACAGTTGTATAATTATATAATAAATAATTATAATTCTATTAATGTATACCTTGGGATTGTTTAGTTCTTCAGACTTTAGTCTCTTTACTGCTACAGGTATTTGGTCACCATTAGGCAAAGTGTAGGTTCCCTTGAGAACTGATCCAAAATTACCATGGCCTAGAGAACGAGGAAAATAGCTTAGATACATTGTATGTTTCTGGATTTGCTTTGAAAATGCAAGTAATTGGGTACAGGAACAGGGAGGTAAAAGGTAAAGGTTTTAATATATTTAACGTCTGTGCCCCTTCAGCCGATTAACTGGTCTCCCAGGAGGTGGACGGTGTGCCCTTTTACCCCCTCCCTCCATCAGTACTTCGTCTTACGGGTATTTAAATCATTGTTAACCTGTCTTACGGGTATTTAAATCATTGTTAACCTGTCTTACGGGTATTTAAATCATTGTTAACCTGTCTTATAGGTATTTAAATCATTGTTAACCTGTCTTACGGGTATTTAAATCATTGTTAACCTGTCTTACGGGTATTTAAATCATTGTTAACCTGTCTTACAGGTATTTAAATCATTGTTAACCTGTCTTACGGGTATTTAAATCATTGTTAACCTGTCTTACAGGTGTTTAAATCATTGTTAACCTGTCTTACGGGTATTTAAATCATTGTTAACCTGTCTTACAGGTATTTAAAGGAGGGACCTTGCAACATTGCATGTAAAATTGTCACCATGCCAAGCCACCACACCACCTCAGTGTCAAACCTCGGCAGTATTGTTGTGTTCAATTTTGAACAGGCAGACAGGTGCGTGGTTTAAAGTGCTATGAAAAAACGAAAATGTCGATCCTTGTTTTATTGTACATTATTGTTGTTTGGTCTTTCTCTGAGCATTTGCTGTATTTAAACATCGACTTTGAGCGTGCGAACATTTTCTTTTCGCGGTTCGAAAATTATCATTTTCAACCAAAATGTGCGACAAGAGACTGGGCCCTTGACAATGGCTCGGTGACGTCAAGAGGTTGTTCATGCCTTTGTTTGCACAACTCTTGACGTCACATTTCTATAGTTTGACCGAGCGGGAATTGTCGCACTTTGAAACCCAAAATGCCCAACTTTGTGCGCGAAATAAAAAATGTTCCTCAAGCTCAATTCACTTTTTATTCACGCCATGTAAACAAGCAAATACTAAACTATCGTAGTAGCAAATAAAAACGGGGTCTGTTTTTTTCGTTTCATAGGCACTTTAAGCTACATGTAGGGAAACATTTTTTGTAGAAGCTCATGACACACAAAGACAACTATCATATCCAGAACAGGAAGCAGCTACTTTCACCTTGACAGCAAATGTTCAGAATTTCACCATTTGGCGCTAATAATAATAAATAATTAACTCAGTATTTGTAGGCTATAATTTAATTATGTTTGTCCTCACCAAGTTCGTTACCAAGAGAGAGACTTTCACTTTTAAGATCAAAGGATTGATTCTGAATGGACTTGAATTGGTTCAAATATCCAGAACTTTTCTTTAACTTCACAGAGTCATAAATAGCCTCCATCTGAGATGATGAAGCTCCTATAACAAAAGTTAGTTAAAAATAATAGTAAACATAATTACACTATATTATAGTACATACAAATATCAATAATCATCATGCACCTACAATAACTTTGTCACATTTGGTTTTGTAGACTTTTTAAGTAATTTATTGCTGTCATGTGATGTGTAATGCCAGGCATTCTTGGACCGCATAGAGACAAGAGAGAGTGAGGTGAGATGGGGTGGTGTGTGTGTGTGTTGTGTTACTTCAAATGGGTTGTAAAATAGTAGGATTTTTTTTGAATAGGAAGGCAACATTTTGTCTGGATACACAATGATCTGCAACACCATGTTACCTTGTTCATGTTGTGACAGTGGTCGATGGCCACCAGCAGGGACAGGTGGTGAAGCTGGGCTTCTTGGACTTCGTGGTCCAGTACCTCCCACAGCACCCACTGCAGATACATTAAGTAGCAATCAAAACAAGAAATCATGGAGTAATAATGAGTGAGTGTACAAAGGCTGATTTACATGGTACAACTTTTGCCTACAACCATCGCATACAACTTGCTCACGCCATGTTTACAACACATGTACAACTTGTGTCGTCTAAATCAACCCTACCACTTAATTACTTACGACTCCTAAGTCATGTTGTAAGCTAATTGTATGTGATAGTTGTAGGCAAAAGTTGTACTGTGTAAATCAGCCTTAATACAATAAACCATGTTATTGTGTCAAACATGGTACATGTAATTATATTATAAAGGTTGTATAGTTACATACATGCGCAATGTAATTTGGCAAATACACACATTATTATGTTTTGGAAACTTACTTCCTGTTGGCGATCTTGGTGGTTGATTGTCTTCATTGATTTGTCGTCCAGGAAATGGGAATTCTGGCCGTGGAAGTGTCTTGCGTTTTCCTTCAAAAAGAGCTATATCACATGGTTCATGAAGGGTGTAAAGAAGCCCATCATTAAACATGGTATAGTGGTCAACCGCAAGCATTAAGTTCTCAAATTTTGGACCAGACTGGATAGATAGCTGTCCATTAGAATCTGCATCAAACAAGTAATGAACTACAGTGGTGTTATAGCACAGTCCCATGGCATAGGTACCAGATGGTGCTTTTCGTTCACGAATGAGGAATAGGCCATTGATACATCCACACCTCTGTAGCCTTCTTTCTGCTTCTTCACGGGAGATATTACCATGAAACCATGACTCACTTTGATGCAAGACTTTGCCAATAAAGCTCTCCATCTGTCTCTGCATTGTAGGGTCACTTTCCTGTCAATTTGTAACAATAAAAAGTACATTTAAACAACCACCCTTATGCTGTGTAAGTGTTTCACATAGAGGGAGAATGCTTACCACAATTCCCATGGATTCCAATGCCTTCTCTGCTGCATCTTTAATGTGTTTTTGATGAATTCCAGAGCAAGATTTGGGAGGTATGCCAGGTCGACGTGCACAAGGCTCAACCAATTTACACAACAAACCATCAAGCTGTAATGAATGATAACGAACAAGTTCAACAGGCCCAGGGAACTTTGGTCCATCCTCAATTGCTAGATAACCGTTTGCCTGCCTTTGAGCATGGTAATGAATGACTTTGCTGTTGTGGCACATTGAAAGTGCAAAGCTTCCGACTTGAGTTACACTTTCACGGACTAAAAACAACCCATCTGTCTTTCCTGCTTTGGAAAGCAAGTCGTCAGCCTCTTGTCGGGAAATGGAACCATGAAACCATGGCTCTGCATTGAGATTTACAGACATCTTGGAGAATATTGTTCTGGACAACTGCTGGTGTAATACTGTAAAATAATAAATATAATATCTATTGATTTATTTAGCAGTGTGGATGAATAATAATAATAATACTAATAATTATAATACTAATATTAATAATACTAAATATATTTTTTAATAATAATATCATAAAATAAAAATAATAATAATCACCATCATCATAATAATAATCATCATCATCATACTAATAATAATAGGGATAAATAAAATATTTGAAGGCCTTTTTGACATGAAAATTGCCAAAGTGACTTTTTGGGGTGTTTTGTATTTAACTTTCTTATTAAGACTATTTATTACTCGTGCCCAGGCCGAAGGCTGGCGCATGAGTCTAGGTTTCGAGACCTTCTTTTTTTGGGGGGGTCACCGTCGAGCTATGGCCGGAAGGAGACAACAAGTCTGGCCACAAGAAAGATTACAGAGCACAAACCAATCAGGGGAAGCACCGGAGGTCAAGGGGCAAAAATCGAAGTCTTTTCTCATCTAAATTTAGATTGAAACAAGACGCTCTAGTAGCGTGAATCGGGCTATTAACGTTTTTACTGATATACCGTAAAGTTCCAAAAGTTAGCCTCCTCCGCAGGCTAGTCTATAGCTCGGAATACTGAATATTGGTCCACAGCCCGGCCATACCAATCGTTATGACAATGACAATGACAGTTGCGTGATGAGGAATGGACTATTTGTCGGTGATCATAGATAAAGATCTCGAATCAGTACGTACTCGGTAGGTCTTGAGGTTGCATAGGTCAGATGGTTCTGATAACGCTCATCGTTTGTTTTTGTTAATATATTTAAGCTTACAAAGGCTTCAATAACACTATACGGTACACGTAATGAAGTAATTCTATGCTCAAACGGGTCAAATAGTTCGCTCTTGTTTATGTTGGTGCCAGTTCCTAATATGCAATCGAGTCGGACTGGGAACGAGACCACTAGACTTATCGACACGCATCTCAACACGACGACCTCTTTCTTCGCAAACATTGTCAAAGGAAGGTTGTGTGGTGTCGTACCATTTGAACGAAGTACATTGTATGTCTAATACACTCATCGTACATACATGTACAAACGCACACACCGTTAGAGCACACTCCATTACATTGTAACGGAGGGATGACAGGCATTCTATAATCTAGCCGCATACCCTGTAGACAAGGCACTTTTGGGTTGCTGGAGGCCCATAGTGCGTCTTTAATTTCATTATGAACTCCATTTCAGAACGCAAATGCACCAGGACATTATAGGTTAGCGTTATCTATGTTGATACAATTAAGGCAGTATGCATTTATATCAAACATTCAGGAATCTGAAAAACAATATTTGTAGCCATGCATGCACGCAGCCTCTGTTTGGGGATACGGACACTACAGCAATACACTAATAGTATAGAAACGTCTATTATATTGTCACCAAATAAAGGAAATCTAATGGAAATCAAGAGAGGTGGAATAATGACCTCAAGTTTTACATAAGATTATCTCAATATTCAGTGGGAAGGCAGCAGACCATCTCATTAGCATAAGAGCCTCGTTTTCATGCAATGGGGTGATTTCTGATCACAACTACATTAAGTTACAGATTTTCCCGGGCAGATTTTATCCTTGATTTACATTGATAATTAGATTTGACTATTAGCCATCAACAAACAAATGAGTTATGATGTTCCAATCATTGAAAATTGATGACTCATAATTTATGGGGTACGGACACTACAGGGGGTATGGACACTACATTGGATGATATATTGCAAGTTATTTTCTTATTGATAGCTGATATCAACCAAATGTATTTATAAATTTTGTATGACAACTCAAACCATAAAATATATAACTTTGGTAGCTGATAATATGTAACAGCCACAAAGTTTACAGGGGGGGTACGGACACTACAACTTTTTCCGGAAAGCCAAAACCTATTTTTTAAGAATTTATATTGTGACACAGAATTGTTCAGTGATGTTCAATATTATTGCATGTTATAAACCTACTAGTAAGCTAACTTTTTATCACAAATCTGATGAGTTGCCTCTAAAAGAAATTTAATTCTGATAATTAAAAACAAATTACAGTACAAATTCTGAAAATCCGTAACAATAGGGAGTTTCTGGTTTAAGATGCTGTTGAGGGTAAATCAAAGTGTAATATCCCCCCAAGTCAAAGGCCAACACAAAATCTCATAGTAAAGTACAATCAGAAATAAAATAAAAGCATTTTAAAAGTTACTTTGATAATTATCTTAGAGTTTTAGTTTTTGTCTAAATATGAATGTCACACCGTAACACCTAATTTGGCCAATTTTGGACCACTCAAACCTTGATATCTCAGCCAAATGTTAACCGATTTCCATCATTTTTGTTTTGTTTTGCTCAGTAGAAAAATCTCATTAAAGGGGGACTAGCACGTAAATCGTTCAAAATTTGATTTAGCTGAGACTTGGCTGAAATAATCTCAAAGACCCATACAATCACTGGTTATTTTTTTTCTCAAAAATTCCAATGGGAAGTAATACATTTTTATGAATCCTTAGATGTGTCAGTGACGTCACTTACTCAACCCAAACTCAGCTCCATACATTTCTTTGTATTTTGTGATCAAAATATCTGAACGGTTTGTTCAGATAACGGCTCTGCACTGAAGAAAACTAGTCAAACAATCAATCCTAAGCACATATAAGGTAGGAAAACTCCTTCACACAAACGTTTAGCTTCGTAGAAATAAAATAATTCAAGACATTAAACATGAAGAAATGTATGGAGCGAAGCCGTGATGATTGTTTGGGTTGAGTAAGTGACGTCACTGACACATCTAAGGATTCATAAAAATGTATTACTTCCCATTGGAATTTTTGAGAAAAAAAAACCCCAGTGATTGTATGGGTCTTTGACATTATTTCAGTGAAGTTTCAGCTAAATCAAACTTTGAAAGACTTACGTACTAGTCCCCCTTTAACTTGATGTAACACTGATTACTCTGCCTGCCATAACTTTTTAATGCCAAGCCTGTAACATAGGCAAAAAAAGTTGGTACACTCAATTGTGAAACAGCCGTGTGCTATCAAGCAGAGAGTATTGAAAAGTTGCAACTGATGAACATTCCAGAAATATCATCTATTGAAATCATACAATATCATATGTGTAATACTATGTACTTGTGATGCTAAGTGTCGTGATTGCTATTATTATTATTATTGCATTTTATCACGTATAAGCTTGTAAAAATGCAATTCATGATTCATTCAAAAGATATATACTGTACATTGTAATAAGCTTACTGTTTATATTCAAATACTGTAGGAGAATATTAATTAAATCATTGGATTTACATCAGGGCAGTCATAACACATTGCTATAAATATCACACTGTCATATATTCAAAACCGCAGTTATCATAAATATACCGTACGTATCACATTTGCAACGCAATCAATATAAAGACGTACGTATTACAGAACCGTTATGAGTACATGATCTACCATAATATTAATCGTTGTAATAAATTAAAACCTTTGACAATGAAACAGATATCCCAAAATAACAAAATGAATTGTGACAAATCTCAAAATGAAACAACAAAAATCACAATACAAACTGCCTCACAACTACACATGTACTCTAGTCTACTCTACATAACTTACATGTACTCTCTACATAAAGTGGACATGCAACATCACTTTTGCAAAAATCCCACAAATCAACTGTTGTAGCTTAATTTACTCTAAAGATGAATGATATTGTCACAAGAAAACTTAGTTACTAGGATTTCTTGACGTACCTGATAATGTCGCGAATTTCTAAGAGATTATTGAACGAATTTGTTTGAGCAATTGAAGTTTAACAATCCCAATATTCGCATCGTATTTCCATGGTATTCAACTGCTGTTCC
Source organism: Actinostola sp. cb2023 (assembly GCA_033675265.1). Classification (NCBI taxonomy): domain Eukaryota; kingdom Metazoa; phylum Cnidaria; class Anthozoa; order Actiniaria; family Actinostolidae; genus Actinostola; species Actinostola sp. cb2023. Next base: position 106,337 of record JAUJYZ010000325.1, read on the forward strand.
TTAACGGAAATCAGCCCCGATTGCAATTATTTCTAGCTGACCCCCAAGAGCAAAGTCTATGACAAGTTGTTACGTAGTTTGACGCTTCTTAGAGCTGAACAAACATGCATAAAAAGAGAAAAACAAATCTTGGCTTATTTTCTTCACTTGAGTGAAACTTTCGAATCATTTCCTGCATTGCGGGAGGTAGCTAAGCTCAAATATAACGGCGCTTCTTATTGGCTTCAAATACATGACTAACATGTGACCAATCAGAATTGCTGTTATAAACCAAAATATCAACATGGAGGAACCACACATGTGAAGTTCCTTCATCATGGCAGAACAGGTTCGTACAGTAAATGCATGTATCTTCATATATTTACGTAAAGATTGTCCAATTACAGTTTTATTGTTATATTCTTGAGGTTATTATGCTAGCAATAAAATCGTAACAAGTTTTTTTTTATACATGCTATATAAGCTTAAAATCATTTTAAAATTTGTATAGCATGATGATGATGATGATATGATGATGTTTGTATTACAAACTATACAACTATTATTATTAAATCATGTTTTTTTCATAGGATGCTTCAGCAGATCAAGGAAGCTGCTGCTATTGTGGAATGCCAAAGGAAAGGTCACTAGAATCCCTAATTGTATTTTAGTTTAAAGTTTGATTAAAATTCCCAGTGTGGGACAAACAACTTTCTAAAACATGCAAAACATATGTTCACTGTTTTGACCTCACACTTGAAACTACTGCAAGGAGTCTGTAGTATTAATGTTATGTATTATTATTAATTTTTTATTTATTTTAAATTTCTGTTCCACACGTCACCCCACAAGCTTTAGCTTTAAATAATATTGTGTTTAAATAAAAGTTATTGTATTGTATTGTATTGTACTGTAGAGTAGTCAAGCTCTCTGTAGACATGCAGACACCTCCACGTCTACAAACTGTTTTGTTATTGAAATTCCCTCACATACATGTAATTATAATACCAAGTTGGGCATTTTTATAAATGCATGTCCAGTTTTCAAGACAGTTAACATACCTGCCAACCCCCTGGAACCTCAAATCTGGAGACTGGACAAGTAGGCTAAAGTAGCGTCTCCCCCCCCCCCCACTCCCGTAAAAAAAAATTAGGAGAATGCGAGATAAGGCGGTTAAAGCGAGCGTTTTCACATCGTATTCCTGTATTGCAACACAATCGTTACGTTGAATTTTGCAATTTTTCCGTAAATCGTGGTCGTGACGTGTTTAGCCGGGAGATTTTGTCTTCAAACCGGGAGATCGTGGTCGTTTCGTGTTTAGCCGGGAGATTTTGTCTTCAAACCGGGAGACCGGGAGTTGAGGTCCAAAATCTGGAGACTCCCGGATAATCCGGTAGAGTTGGCAGGTCTGAGTTAAGAAGTCAGTCCTGAGAGTCCTTCAGGAGTGTATATCCAGCAATAGAGAGAATAAATTCACAAGTTTGTGTCAAATTTTGCATGGTCCAAAATTTGGAGCATCATGTCGCTTCCTCCCTGCAGAAGTTTAATCAGAATGCTGTTCTGTACGTAAGTCTCGTATAATGCTGTTTTATCCTATCCTAATTTGCTTTCATTGTTGTTTATAGCGAGGTACTTGAGTGCATCTTGTGCCACAGACTTCTTCATCCAGGTAAACTTTTTTAACTCGACACTTCAATAAAGTAGTTGTTATTATTATTATTATTTTATTATTTTAATAAAACTCCACAATTCCAACATTTTTTGAATCTCAATTATTTATTCATTGAAATCAACATTTGCCAGGTTGTTTAAAGTCTGGCCGTCCTAGTTCCCTAGCGGGAGATGTCTACTTTGAAGTGACATGCAAGAACTGTACAAAAGATGCAAATGAAGTCTGCAATAGAATGCACATTAGCTGGTGAGAAAAGGCTTGTGTTGGGCTACCTGTGTTTTTTTTATACCACAGGTAGCCCAATTCGATTTAAAAAAATTAAAATACAGTAGTTAGTGATTTTAGATGATGTTATGTACTATTTTTATTCTTGAGATATTGCTACAGTCAACTTTCTCTAAGCCAGATACCCTAAAGGTACCATGGGTGTCTGCCTTAGTGTCTGCCTTGGAGAGAGTGAATTTGTAGTAAAATATAGAGATGCCCAGCTTACACTGGTGTCCGCCTTGAGAGAGTTTACAGTTTACTATAGTATCAAACTGAACTTCAAAAAGTTTGGGTTACCTGTGGTATTTGTTCCACAGGAATCCCACCAGTGATTTCCAAGTTTTAATGGATGTTGATATTGTTATATATTCCAGGATCCAGACCATTTTGTAGATGTAGATGTAGAAAAAGTTTGGGTTACCTGTGGTATAGAAAAACACAGGTAGCCCAAGAGTGATTTCCAAGTTTTAATAATTTAAATATTGATGTTGATCTTGTTATATATTCCAGGATCCAGACCGTTTACCTAGCTCTTTACAACTTGTCTATGACAGGGAGTGGTAGAAAAGGCTATTTCAGATGGAAAGAAGATATTTGCCAATTTATTGAGAGAAACTGGACGCTGCTTTTTCCAAAAAGGTAAGAAAAAAATCATGTTATTTATTTATATTTATTGCAATTAATTCACCATGACAATGTCACAATATTAATTACACAGTAGGAAAATGATACCATATACAGTATACATACATACACTGTGGCAAAGGTCAGTAACACAGCTCACACCCCCTATTGAAAATTGGCCCCTCACTGTTCACTGAGATTTGTAAGCGTTAAAGCAAAAGCAACAATGGTCTTTTGGTAAGTGTACATGTATTTAGTTATGAATTCAACCGACACAATGCACTTGGTACAATATAGCCTGCGTGGCCTCCTCCTCCCCTCCCCTCCTCTCCCCTCCCCTCCTCTCCCCTCCCCTCCCCCAGGGCCAGCTACGCAGGCTAGGTACAATAAACAATAGGACACAAAGGCCCCTACAAGGTTAAGTACCTGACAACACCATGCAATCCATCAATAGAATTTAACAATCTCTTTACAATATGTAATGCTAAAATAATTTATATACCAGCAGTACATGTATGTGTTTGGTTTGTCCAGGAAGCGACCAATGTCCTGGTGTAGTACAGTAGCTGGCACCCTGTCTGTAGAATGTCCACAGTTCTTTACAATATGTAATGCTAAGATAATTTATATACCGGCAGTACATGTATGTGTTTGGTTTGTCCAGGAAGCGAACAATGTCCTGGTGTAGTACAGTAGCTGGTACCCTGTCTGTAGGATGTCCACAGTTCTTCAAATCAGGACACAGAGAGTTCAGAGAGTCTGGTTGGTGGGCCTTGCAAGATAAGGTTCCTCCAGTTGATAAACTTGGTAGCCCAGGTACAACATGACAATATAACTTAGATTAAACTCAAATGATCTCAGTCAGCTGTGGTTTCTAGTATTAGCTTATTTTTGTGTTATGGCTATCAGCGATATTGGTGGCTATACTTTCACATTTTCACCAGCAGCAATTCTTTATGATTTTTTTTTTATTGATGCATCCACTCCTCAGAGTTGTCTCTCTCTCTCTCTCTCTCTACCCCATGGCTCCACAATGGAGTATAGCTAGATCAGCCACACATCCCCACTATCCAAAAACCGTCCTGCACTAAACGGCCGATCTTCTTCCTGTCCAGCCACAAAGGTCTACATGTATCTCTAAGGTGTCACCTTCTGATGGTTGAGCAGTTTGTGAGACCAGACAATGAGTGGCACCCTGTCCCTCCAAGTGACAATAATATTAGAAATGATATGACCCAGAGTAGGCGGCTGATATTTAGGGTAGCAAGCACCCACAAGAAATCTAAACATGCATGTATGAAATATAAATATATTCATTTGATTCATTGAACATTTTCAACATGTTAATTTTGGATTTGTTTTTATAGGATCAGAGCCAAAGAAGAAGAAAAATTCAAGCAAGTTATCCAATAAAAGGAAAACATCTTCCTTGGATGCAGACAAAGAAGAACCAGAAGAAACTGGACGAAGAGAAGAAAAGCAACCAAAGGTAGAATTTGTCAAGAGAGTTTTCACAGCAGCCTTCTTGTGTGTAACAAGTTGTGTATCATATTAGTTGTATTATCAGAGAGTAATTTATTACTAAGCAAAGGTAAACATTTTAACTACAAGCTTACAACTTACATACTGGGTCTTCTTACATACAGGTTCTTAAGATATGCGTGACATGCAATATTGCGTGACATACAATATTGCATGACATACAATATTGCGTGACATACAATATTGCGTGACATACAATATTGCATGACATAAAATATTGCATGACATACGATATATTTTTAGATAACCATTGTATTGTATTTATACTGATGATTTTACCGTGTTTCTAAATAAACTTTATGTATGTATGTATGTATTGCATCACATACGATGTTGCGTGACATACAATATTGTGTGACATACATGACATACAATATTGCGTGACATACACTTTTGCGTGACATACAATTTTGTGTGACATACAATATTGCGTGACATACAATATTGCGTGACATACAATATTGTGTGACATACTACACATTGTGCATCAAAACAACAGCATGTTTCTCTATGAGTAAATGAAAGAATGGATGTTCTTATAGAGCGCATTTCACATACCATAGTCTCTTTTCTCATTCAAAAATATTTCATTGTTCTTGATTGACTTTCTGCCTGTACACCTAAATACACCTGTTAGTGTTTAATATAACTAAATGCCCCTTTGTATTATTTGTGTCGGCATTGAAAGGAAGCGAATGATTCAATGGAAATGGCCGAAGACTCTCAAGAGCTAGAGGTGAGTGTACATTGAATTGAGTAGATCTGGATAAGTATTGCTGGTTCGCAAGTCGCATCACGGCGGCCATGCATGTTGGTACCAGATAACAAAGCCTCATTAGCTTCTCTTGTTTGTACCACCAACATGGCCGCTGCGTCTTTGTACTTTAAATCTCCAGGGATTGATTGTAAACCAGTAATGCATCATGTACATACCAATACATTAATTTTGGCCAGACTGTATTGTCATGGTAAAGGGGCTTTTCATTCAGTTATTACGGCATGGAGCAGTTGGAAAAATTGCAAGGTATAAGCTCAATATATTTTCAAATCCCCTTCATGATACTTTGAACATTTTACAATCTCTATATTATCATGCCTGTCAAAACATGTCTAAGAAATGATTTTCATCAAACTATCATGCTTGTAGTTTTACATTTCATAACCCACCCAATATGCTTGCCATACATTCCAGAACAATGCTTGCAAAAAAAAGAAAAAGAAGAATAAGAAAAAAACCCACGATGCTTGTCAGAACAACATAATCCCCTCAATCCCCCTACAATCCCCCTACCATCCCCCTACCATCCCCCTACCATCCCCCTACCATCCCCCTACAATCCCCCTACAACCCCCCTACCATCCCCCTACCATCCCCCTACCATCCCCCTACAATCCCCCTACCATCCCCCTACCATCCCCCTACCATCCCCCTACCATCCCCCTACAATCCCCCTACCGTCCCCCTACCGTCCCCCTACCATCCCCCTACAACCCCCTACATCCCCCTACCATCCCCCCTACCGTCCCCCTACCGTCCCCCTATCCCCCTACCATCCCCTAATCCCCCTATCCCCCCCCTACCATCCCCCTACCATCCCCCTACCACCATCCCCCCTACCATCCCCCTACCATCCCCCTACCATCCCCCTACAACAATCCCCCTACAATCCCCCTACCATCCCCCCTACCATCCCCCTACGTCCCCCTATCCCCCTACAATCCCCCTACATCCCCCTCCCCCTACCATACCCCCCTACCATCCCCCTACCATCCCCCTACCATCCCCCTACCATCCCCCTACCGTCCCCCTACCTACCGTCCCCCCCTACCATCCCCCTACTACCATCCCCCTACAACCCCCCTACCATCCCCCTACAAACCCCCCCCTACCATCCCCCTATCCCCCTACCATCCCCCTACCCCCTACCATCCCCCTACTACAATCCCCCTACAACCCCCCTCCTACAATCCCCCCTACAACCCCCCTACCATCCCCCTACAATCCCCCTACCGTCCCCCTACCGTCCCCCTACCATCCCCCTACCTACCATCCCCCTACAATCCCCCTACAACCCCCCTACCGTCCCCCCTACCGTCCCCCTACCATCCCCCTACCGTCCCCCTACCGTCCCCCTACCGTCCCCCTACCGTCCCCCCCTACCGTCCCCCTACCATCCCCCTACCCCCCTACCATCCCCCTACAATACCCCCCTACACATCCCCCTACCATCCCCCTACCCCCCTACCATCCCCCTACCATCCCCCTACCGTCCCCCTACCGTCCCCCTACCGTCCCCCTACCATCCCCCTACAATCCCCCCCTACAATCCCCCTACAATCCCCCTACAACCCCCCTATCCCCCTACCCCCCTACCATCCCCCTACCCCTACCATCCCCCCATACCATCCCCCTACAACCCCCCTCCTACAACCCCCCTACAACCCCCCCCATCCCCCTACCATCCCCCTACCCCTACCATCCCCCTACCTCCCCCTACTATCCCCCTACCATCCCCTACCATCCCCCCACAATCCCCCTACCGCCCCCCTACCCCCCCCCTACCGTCCCCCTACCGTCCCCCCCTACCGTCCCCCTACCGTCCCCCTACCGTCCCCCTACCGTCCCCCTCCCCCATCCCCCTACAATCCCCCTACAACCCCTCTACCTATTCCCCTACCATACCATCCCCCTACCATCATCCCCTACAATCCCCCTACCGTCCCCCCCCCCCCAATCCCCCTACCATCCCCCTACCCCCCCTGCCATAATAATTGAAAGCCCCTAATCATCACCATGGAAACCAGGTATAACATCCAATCATAATTGATCTAATTATCTTTGTTTTTCTCTCAAGTCTCTTTTGTCCAGTGTTGCTATGGGAACAGAGTCTGATGAGCTCATTGCCAGTATACTTGGTGACGAAGATGAAAGAAGTCTGACTGACTTAGACTTTCCCTTCATGGAAATGGATGACCCTTTTGCCTTCATCTCTGACAGCAAAGACAATGGTATGTTTGTAGCCATTGGTGCTCCCATCTGTGTTTGGGATACCTGTGTTGAGTGAACCAATGAGAGAAGACTGGTGACAAAGAAGGAGAGAAAAAAGAGGATCTTTCCTACCCCCAACAACCCCCAGCTGGTCTCCAGTCTTTCCCCTTCTAGTTGGAAGTGCTGGAACTTGCTGGAACAATTGCTGGAACTACTTAGACTTAGACTTCTCTTCCCCAGTCTTTCCGCATTATGTTGTTACACAGCAACCCCAAATGAAGTTGCCTCAGAGGAAACAGTAATATGTTCGCATGTAACGCCAGTGTGATAAACGTTTCACAATAAATAATGAAATGATTATGTAAACTCCTTGATATGTTTTGATTGACGGAAAGCCAATACTATGTTTAGTCAGCTACCGGTCACATTACTGACTGTCACACATAGAGTACAGTCATATGAGTGGGAAGTAGTTACGGTACGGTTCATGCTGTGCATCGATTGTGCCATGTCCAAGCATTCTGACCGGTTGAGCTATGATTGTGCGCAATGTGATTGGTTGAATAGATATATTTGCTTCTGTACCGTGACCACGTAACTCCGTACCATAGGTTTCCCACTCATTTGAAAATGACTCTAATACACTGTGTGATTCACTAAGTTGACAGTCAAAGCATTCCTCAAGAAGACGATAAAGAAGAAGGTGACAGTGATGGCGAGTCTGCAGCATCTGTTGCCTCTACTATGAAATCAGAAGTGAAACGGACAAGTAAATCCAAACAAGCTCTGGAGCAGGACAGTTTGGACACTGTAAGGGAAAAGAGGTTGGTTCTAAGAAAGAGGTTGATATTGGGTGAATCTATTATCATTCTTCATTGCATAGAAAAAGGTCTCTCTTCAACGATCCTGTGTTGTCCCCTCCTTCCTTCTCTCCACTCCTTCTTTCCTCCGTCTCTTCCTTCCCTTCCTCCCTCCCTTCCTCCCTCCTCCTTCCTCCCTCCCTCCCTCCCTCCCTTCCTCCCTTCCTCCCTTCCTCCCTTCCTCCCTTCCCTTCCCTCCCTCCTCCCTTCCTCCTTCCTTCAACATCAATACTAATACTTGCAAAGATTTGAACATTTCAACAAATGTGTTTAACTGTTGTGTCCTCAGTCTTTCTATGGTGTCGGAGGCTGACGAACACGAAATGTTGTGTCGACTAAATGCGTGTGCTGAGGTTATCCAAGATGACTGTGCAGCAAGAAGACTTCGTAGGAAGCTCATCCTGAGAAAGGTAAATCTGTGACAAACGTTCACTTCATGTATTTCTTTCAAGAAACTCAAGAAAATATTGCCGGCAAATCGATGCCATTATTGATGAAGGAATATCGTTTTTTTCATATATTTATTTATTTATAAAATCTTTAAACAGATGGCCTACGTCAGCAAAGCTGATTTTTAGAAGGGCTCTGTGAAGAGAATATAAATATAAATATCTATTTTCTGAACTCAGTTTAAACGAGAAAACGGACTGCCGATTTTTGACTTGGATAAGACTATAACAGCAGCTTTGTCTTCTACCAAAACCTATGTCTTCAAGGACGATGATTTTGTCCCACTGAAGGTGAGTAGCCCATGCATATCATTGTACTACAAAGGGTGCATTGATGAAGGATGAGGGTGAATGAATAGACACCGATGCATGATTGGATCGAAGTCCTTGAGTTATTAAATCAGTTTTTGTTATTTCAGAATGGCGATGTTAAAGAAGATGTTCTTACGGAAGAGAAGAAATCTAAAGCTTTAAATCAGGTACGTTCTTTGTGGTTGGATTTTACGATGGATAGTCATGACAACCTCATCCTATTTTCAATTTGCGTCTTTGGAAGGCTTTTTTCCATGATAAAAACACAGGAAGTAAAAAAAAGTCAAAAAAAAGTCTAAAAACAAAGTCAAAAAGAGTCATAAAACAAAGTCAACAAGCCTATATTGCTTCAAAAGCAATGATGTTTCGGCCCTTAAATGCATAAAGACATCAGATTGGAATACGTTTGTGAAAGTAATTCACCGTTCGGCACGTTGAAAAGACAATTTGATCGTAAAGATATAAATGCTGTTTCGGACCAGTCAGAGAGAGCTGTTCTCACGATAATTTGCATATCCTCAGTTTTCTATGACAGCTAATTGACAGGTGCAGTGCTGATAGTATTATGCTAATGAGAAACCAAATACAGTAAATTCAAAAAGATGTAAAAAAAAAGCCAAATGACCTCAGGAATTTATCCTGTGCGCACCTTAATCCTTAAATAACAATGAGCAAAAGACATAATAAAATCCCACAGGTTGTCATGGTAACTCAGCGGTATTCGCGCGTGCGCATTGCGCTCTGAAATATTTCAATGATAGCCAGTCAGTTGTCTAACTTGAATGTCTATTGTGTCTTCCAGAGAAAAACAAGTGTTTTAACACGATACAGCCGTGTTCTTGATCGATTTCTGGTATGTATATGTGTGAGCAATGCTTGCCTTTGAAGGGGTGCATGATGCCATGGAGCATAGATGCCGGCCTCTCTTCGGGCACTACGGCGACTCAAAAATGGCAGACTTTTGGTTATCACTCGCGACGCTTGCTAGCATAAGCACAATCACGTTATGCCACTGAAAACTGACGCAAACATAGTGTCCCTTGCGCCGTGTTCACGTGATCGCCGTGTTCACGTGACCGCTGTGTTCATGTGACTGTGTTCACGTGACCGCTGTGTTCACGTGACCGCCGTGTTCACGTGACCGCTGTGTTCATGTGACTGCTGTGTTCACGTGACCGCTGTGTTCACGTGACCGCCGTGTGCACGTGACCGCCGTGTTCACGTGACCGCCGTGTGCACGTGACCACGGCAAAAGTCCTTATAAGGGCTTGCGCTTGCGTCGATCGTGTAAATGAGGCTTTACTTACACCAATATTGTTTTTGCGTGCAATAGGCAGCTCCACAGATGCTAAGGCGAAAGGAGCGGCATTCTTCGACGTTCCTGAACCGACTCGTAGGTGCAGACAGACAGACACTTCTTAGACCCATTACCAGCCCCTACACGGCCCGTGTGCTCAAGCCATTCATACGAAGAGACTTTGAAAGTAGACCGCTGAAACTACGATTACTAAACCAGATACTTGCATACACGAACAGGTTGGTTTGCACACAGGGAGCCCAACATTATACATTTTTATGCACAGGGAGCCCAACATAATCCGTACTGCGTGCGGCTCCACCACAGGAAACCCATCAACAAAGAAGCGCGCAAACAAATATCTATTTTATTAATTATAAGTAGCCTCAGAAGCAATGGTTGGGCTGCCTGTGGTTTGCATAGTCAGGTCTAGCAATTTTTGTTTCGTAGACAAGTGATTGTAGTTACCTCTTATAAACGACCACCTCCCTTTACCGACCACTTTCTAAATCACCTTTCCCTGGTCGAATACTCTGATTGGTACCTCTTATAAACGACCACCTCCCTTTACCGACCACTTTCTAAATTTCCTTTCCCTGGTCGAATACTCTGATTGGTACCTCTTATAAACGACCACCTCCCTTTACTGACCACTTTCTAAATCGCCTTTCCCTGGCGAATACTCTGATTTGTAAGCGACCACCTCGCGTAAGCGACCGGTTGCTTTGGTTGATTTTAAGTGTAGTTGCTCACGAGAGGTTCAAACGCATTGTCCATTACAGGAAAGATGCCACGTGGGAGCCACCTAAGCCACACCCAATAGACTACTGTTACGTACAGCCATATCATATACCAGCAGTCAACGCTATGTGTAGGGAATTCTTCTGGCCTGGAATAGACCGTGAGTATGTGGCTCAATATTCTACTGCAATAGAAGGGAAAGGATTATCATTTATGTAGCACACTTTTCTGTGTGTTTATAATCAAATGCGCTTTACAAAGCTAACAGAGCTGAGCTGAGCTAGCGAGATGCAGACTGCTCAATTGTGACGCAGTTTAATCAAATGCGCTTTACAAAGTTCACAGAGCAAGAGAGATACAGACTGCTCAATAGTAACGCAGTTTAATCAAATGCGCTCTACAAAGCTCACAGAGCAAGAGAGATACAGACTGCTCAATAGTAACGCAGTTTAATCAAATGCGCTTTACAAAGCTCACAGAGCAAGAGAGATACAGACTGCTCAATAGTAACGCAGTATATTCAAATGCGCTTTACAAAGCTCACAGAGCTGGAGAGATACAGGAGATACAGGGAGGAATGATTTTTAGCATGAAAATCTCAGAGGAATTAGAAAATGTGAAATGTGTTGAAAGATTGTTTGTATAGTTTCAGAGTGTCTACAATATCCAGACTTTAGCTGTGTCGTTTTATACAGGTATGTATACAGGTATGTACAGAGGGAGCCCAATACTACATTTCTACGGGCGCGTCTTACGGGAAGTACACAGGGAGCCCAACGTACCACAGGAAACCCATAAAAAGACGCTCGCATACAAATATATTTTAATATTTGTTACAAGTAGCCTCAGAAGCAATGGTTGGGCTGCCTGTGGTATGCATTGTATTCATTAGTACAAAATACAGCCGACCAACTCCCTTGACTATGCCTTGGTTTCACTAGCGACGCAAGCATAATTGCAAGCACAAGAACTTGTGGGGCCGAGGGGGAGGGGGGAAAAGGGGAGCGCGCTGGGTTAAGGGACGCCTCTTCTGCTTGCGTCACGTCACTAGTTAATTGTGCGACCACTTTGAGAATTTTCCAGTACTGATTATTTCTAAGCCTCCAATTAGTACCTCTTGTTATCGACCACTTCCGACCATTGTGGCTGATAATGGCCGAGGGTGGTCGCTTTTACTTGACTTGTTTTTCATCCTCAGCAGATGTTTAGTCATCAATTGTTTATTTCAATCATTTTAGGAGCTTTGTCATCGCTTTCGCCTTTATGGTCCCCGACGTCAAATACAACGAAGCTTACATCTCCTTCATCCTAGTCCATCCCGAGTGGCGTCGAGCGGGGATTGCTACCTACATGCTGTACCACCTGATACAAACGTGTATGGGCAAAGACGTCACGTTACACGTGTCTGCCAACAACCAAGCTATGCTCATGTACCAGAAGTTTGGCTTCAAACCAGAAGAATTTATCTTGGACTTTTATGAGAAGTATTTGCCTGAGAGCAGCCGTGAATGCAGGCAAGCCTACTTCTTGAGGCTGAGAAGATAGTACAGTCGAACCTCTGTGAGCGACCACTACTGGTATGATAATAAGGCGGTCGCTCTCGAGAGGTTCGACTGTGCTTTTAGAGAGAGAGGCACGATAGAGCAGGCATGTGACCACTTCTGGTATGATTACAAAAGCGGTCGCTCTCGAGAGGTTCGACTGTGCTTTTAGAAAGAGAGGCACGATAGAGCAGGCTTGTGACGACTTCTGGTATGATTACAAAGGCGGTCGCTCTCGAGAGGTTCGACTGTGCTTTTAGAAAGAGAGCAACAGCAGCCATGCAATCTTTAGCCAGTCGTGCGACACTGGAACTCAAAACAGTGTCATCCCAAGTAATGATTAAATGATTCATCAACTAACATTTGTGTTCTGCTGGTCTTAAATTGGGGTATAGTTGTAGCTCAACCGAAACGCAGGGGACCTCTTGTGCACTTATGCTTTGCGACAGGTCTGTTTTCACAGTGACATAAGGCCTGTTCTGCTTTCGCTTATGCTTGCGTCAGGTCGGTTTGCACAATGACATAAGGCCTCATGTGCTTGCGCTTATGCTTGCGTAAGGCCCGTTTTCACAGTGACATAAGGCCTCTTGTGCTTGCGCTTATACTTGCGTCAGGCTCGTTTTTATAGTGAAATAAGGCCTCTTGTGCTTGCGTTTATGCTTGCGTAAGGCCCGTTTTCACAGTGACATAAGGCCTCTTGTGCTTGCGCTTATACTTGCGTCAGGCCCGTTTTTATAGTGACATAAGGCCTCTTGTGCTTGTGCTTGCGTCAGGTCGGTGTGCACAATGATATAAGGCCTCTTGTGCTTGCACTTATGCTTGCGTCAGGCCCGTTTTCACAATGACATAAGGTCTGCTTTACAGTGAAATAGTGCCTCCTGTGCTTAATTGCGCTTGTGCTTGCGTTGCTAGTCAAAACCAGCTTTAGGCCTGCATGGCACGCTGCACGTCCTCTGATCCATCCACAGCAACTGCATATCAACTTCTGGATGAATATTATCATCGTTTTGTCCAAACAATCTCATGCCTCAGCTCATGGCCCGTACTGAATATGGGCGAGTATCGAGTGTATACTGAAATGTCGGGTCGATGTCACTGCTCAGGTTTGTACATCACTTGAGTTCAAAGGTTTGGTCTTCTACGCACCGTGTGCAAGAAATGGCCAATATATTTCCTTTGAAAGATCATAACAAGCAATAAAGTAAATAAACTACAGTACAAATAGCGGTCTAGAGTTCACTGGCGTAAATACAATACAATAACCTCGATCTTCAAAGGAAATGACTGACTGTATTGTAACTCTCTGTACTGAGTTCATTATTGCTTTTGTTGTCAAGCCCCATTCAAGTGACGTCCCAAAGGAGGTCAGACGGAATATATTAGCATAACATGACTTCGACGGATAGACTACAAAAATCACACCTAAAATCTATTAAATTCTAAGAAATCAGTGAAGGTGGCGCACGTGGATATTGCACAGGGTTCCCAGCCGCAGCTATAATCTCATGATCTGCTGCTTGACTGGTTCCACGTCCAGTCCTCGTCCATCGTTCCTGAGTCCTAGCAGTCCTAGCTATACTGGGTATTTGTTATGAAAAGTTATTTCAAGAAAGCATCAGATTATAACTGTTTTGAAGAAATCTTTAATAGCTAATTAATATAATTACCACTAGCATCCAGTCGACGAGTGAGCTGTGATATCGAATCGACTTACGTAGAGGATGGAGATTTCGGCCTTTTTAAGTTGACTAAAGGTCCTAACCAACCACTATGCCGTACCTTCACATACCTTCTTTGGTCACTGTTCTATCCATAGACTATGCTAGCTGAAGGGGGAAACGTTTCAAAATAGTCCTAATAAACTCCATTCATGTTCCAAATCCAGTTAATCCAGTCCAGTCCGTTCCAATGGAGTAGTGCCAGGTTACAAAGCACAACAGTTTCATGTTGAAAGAACAGAAGTCAGTAGAGCAAGATGTCGTATGACTGAGCGTAAAAATGCCTAAAATGACCTTAAAATCATCGTAAAGAGCCTCCAGAATGAAGAATGAAACAGCTCGTAAACGTCTAGCCAGAATAAGATGTCTTTTAGACACGATAAAACGCATGGAACAAGGCAAACCTTTGCCTCTAGCCTTGTGTTTTGTTCAAGGAGAAGTGATCTATGGACCCAATACTGAAGCTCTAAGTGTCACTGTACCCATTCCTATTCTACGAAAACCATCCAAGGACGCTGAGAAACTTGGAGAAATCGTTGTAAATGCAAGCTTACAAGTTGTGGCTTCGGGAGATGAATTCAATAATAAATATGGGCGATGGATAAAGCTGACTCAGGTATAAATGGCAGCTGAATATATTATCTACTGACTACAGGTTCAGCTGATATTTTGACTTTTGTGAATAAGCACCTTTTGTATAGCCTGATGTTGTGTTGATGTTTTAAATCTTGATTTAGTACATAAGTTATTGTAGAATTAGCATGGAATGTCAAATAATTATTAATATATTAATTAATTAATATTCTTGTCATTTGTTGAATATTTGTTTCCAGTTCATCGCTTGTAAAATTTTAATCATTCATTTGAAGGGCTCCCGGCAAGAACGGAGTAAGTGACTTGTGATTAAAATCCAAATTCTCCTTTGAAATTCACAGAATCTCGAGGATAATTTAGATTTTGATCAGAGATGATTTACGCTGTTCTTGCAGGGAGCCCTTCATTTATTTTTGCTCCTTGTGCCGTGGGGTACTGTACATATACACCTATTCCAAATATGGTTGTCCGGGCCGAAAGCAACAAGCAACAAGCTGACGACCGCAAAGGACTTTGGGAATCTCCTATTTAATATATTTATCTGTGGTACTTGAGAAGTTATCCCTACAAGCGTTGAATAGCAATCATTTGGAACTATTCAGTCATTTGAAAATGCATGTTGTCAAAATGTCTACGGATGAATAAATGAATAAGGAGAAAGTCCCAATGCCCTTTGCGGCCGTCAGCTTCTTGCTTGTTGCTTTCGGCGGGGACAACGATTTTTGGAATAGGTGTATAATAAATATGATATATTTTAATTCAAAGTTTTTCACTGGTGGGCCATTCCACATGAGACATTGAAATAATGGAAATTTTAAAACATTGCATTTTCCAGTGAAATTCATTAATATTTAAAAAAAGCAAGTCATTGAATTATAAAAAATCATAAAGGGTTTTGAAATATATGCTACGCCCACTCTGTGGCAGGTCATTCAATCTGCACTTGTTTGGGTTATGTTTTTGGAGCATTCTGAGTGTTGACATAAAATGACCCTAAAATTAGAAGAGTTAAATTGGAATTCACTAGCTTTCTTCCAATGCACAGTTTAAGACACATATATATTAACTTAGCATTGAAAATTTTTCTCAACTCCAGCTCTCCTGTAAATTATACAGCATTACATTTTGTTGCGGACATTACATGTTGTCTGCTACATATAGACTTTTTTTTTTCCAATAAAACTTTTTTTCCAATGATATTGCTGGCTTTCAATCAGCTGTTAAAACTCCTTGAATCTCATTATTTGCTTCAAATGACGGGCAAACACTGCCCTCCATGTGCTATCAAGCAGAGAGTATTCTATTGAAAAGGTGCAATTCAGCTGATGAAAAATCCTCACGAGACCGGAAATAACATCTAATGAAATCAAGCAATTCTTGATCCTTTTTTAGAATTGCATGGACAATGTTTTAGCTAAGGAAAATTCCACAGAAATCATTTAAATCCTCTTGAAAATGCATTGCGGACATTACGTTGCGGACATTACACTTTTCATCAGAAATAAATATTAAATGTAAATTTTCAAAAACTAAACGTTTCTGAATAAACAATGACTTTATTCAAAACAGCATTTTGCTGATAATGATTAAACTGCATTATTTAATATATAAACATCAATAAAATTGTAAATAATCATTTAAGGTGGTTCCCGCATAATGAATGACCGGTTTGCCGTATTTTTTAACTCGCTCGCTCTGCGTCAATATTGCTTGGATTTTATTGTGCTTAACACAAATACTAATTTAACTATTCTGCCTTTCGACGGTGTATTCAAAATTATCATTGTAAACTGCGTTTGTGAATGCCAGCTGATATTCAAACGACACTATTTTCACTAAAACTGCTGCCAAGCGTTATTCCCTCGTACAATTTTTTTTAAACTTCATGAACGGCCTTTTAAGGTCCCTAGTAATGTTCTGACGAGGTTAGAAGGAAATTGATCGAGCCGAAATCACGTAACAACCGACAGGTCCAAATATTGACAACAAAAATATGAACTGGTGATTTTGGCTCGATCAATTTCCTTCTTACCTCGTCAGAACATTACTAGGGACCTTAAAAGGCTGTTCACGAAGTTTAAAAAAAATCATACTAGGGAATAACGCTTGGCAGCAGTTTTAGTGAAAATAGTGTCGTTTGAATATCAGCTGGCATTCACACACGCGGCTTACAATGATAAGTTTGAATACACCGTCGAAAGGCAGAATAGTTGAATTAGTATTTGTGTTAAGGTGACTCCGTTATCATTCTCGGCGCACTCGTCTATGACAAACTTTGGGTCATAACTTCCTCTGCTTTTATGCAATTGCCATAAAACATTGGCAACAATTAGAGCTATCATTCACCTATGATACAATATAATTCGATTGCACTGCAGAACATTTTTGAAAATAATATTAGAACTTGAGTAAAGTCAATGTTTTGGATAAAATTGGATATTGCGAAAAATCTGTCCGTTTTTTTTTGGATGAAAGTTTTGGAATCACTTTAGATTGACATAATTCATAACCTGAGCAAGTTTTAGCAAAATTGTTGGAGCTAAAGCACGGCCGCATGAAAACAACCATAATTAAGCACAGAAATTAGCTCCAACGATTGCTTTCGCTCCAACGATTTTGCTAAAACTTGGTCAGGTTATGAATTATGTCAATATAAAGTGATTCCAAAACTTTCATCCAAAAAAAACGGACAGATTTTTCGCAATATTCAATTTTATCCAAAATATTGAGTTTACTTAAGTTCTAATATTATTTAAAACAATGTTCTGCAGTGCAATCGAATTATATTGTGTTATAGGTGAATGAAAGCTCTAATAGTTGCCAATGTTTTATGGCAATTGCATAAAAGCAGAGGAAGTTATGACCCAAAGTTTGTCATAGACGAGTGCGCCGAGAATGATAACGGAGTCACCTTAAGCACAATAAAATCCAAGCAATATTGACGCGCAGTGAACAAGTTAAAAAAATACAGCAAACCTGTCATTCATTATGTGGGAACCACCTTAAAATAGAATAGATAGGGATAGAAATTATTAACATTAACAATGGTGAACAAAACAATATACAGTGAACTCTCATACTGGTATATAGCTTTAATATACATATATATCACTGTATTATCATCACTGTCATTTATCTTGTGGCACTAAATAGTTTCTCAATCTCCTGCTTAGCCTGCGTAGCCCGGCGCTGGGGAGAAAAAGGAAAAAAAGGGGGGAGGGGAGGGGAAAAAGGGGACTGGGGAGAGGGGGATTGGGGAGGAGAAATAATTCTCAAGAGGTGGCTGTAGGTTGCTATATATGGGACAATGAGAGAGGATGTATATATGGGGTGCACTGATGGGGGATGTGTACATGTGTAGCCGGTGCGATGGGATCACTTAAGATGCGACCTTTCCCCTGAAAAACATACATTTTTGGATAATCGACTGGCTATTCCAGAACGATAGAGCTAACAGGGTATTCGGATCATTGCAGGGAAATGGGAAATGGAAAAGTGGGAAATGGAAAACTGGGAAATGGATGAGTATAAGTTTCTGGGTGAGGAGAGATTATTGGGAGGGAAGGCTGGGTTAAGGAAGAAAAGTGAATGGATGAGGGGGTGAATTTATGAGTGGGGGCTAGGGGGAGAAGATGGGGGAGAGAATGTTGAAAGGGGAGGCCAGAATGCGGATGAAGCACGAGCATGCTCAACTATTCTAAGCATGCTCATTATGGTAACACTGCTGACCCAAGTAAAATTGAGTATGAAATCATGTTTTTTACATGAAATAACACTGTTAGAAAAAGTTTGCCAAAAATGTAATGTCCGCAACGTTTTCTTGTAATGTCCGCAACAACTTATTACTCGGGCCCAGGCCGCAGGCCGCCCGAGTTAGAAAATGCGTTTTTCGGTAGTAGTTTTTTTCGGCTCAAGAATGACGAAAGTATGTGACGTATTTAATCGTATCGAGTTTCAAGATTACTCAGCAGATAAGAAAAGACAAACGACACACAGGACTCAAGTAGATTATGAATCTTAGTTTTGAAAGCAACATGTCGTTAATAATCCGTTACTGAGCAGCTTCGTATTATGTCTCTGAAGCTAGAGAGCAAGGGTTTGATTTTTCAGTAGATTTTGTTTAGATAGCTAATATCGCTTTGCTTGCTGCCTGACTGTCGTCACGCGCCGTGAAAAACCGTTTAAAAAGTATCCGGCAATAAAACGAAACACATTTCTCAGATATATAATGATGGATGTTTATTCGATTCGACGTTTGAAAAATTCAGAAGGAAAAGAAATCGTAGAAATCATACTTCAAAACTTCATCAATTCAAGCAAAGCTAAACAAGCTCAATGTCCGAAATTTGGGGTCATGCCAAAGTTGTTTTAATAGCCTATTTATATACTTGCACAATACAAAAGCGCATAATTTTAGAACCGCGGCACAGCGCTATTTAAAGCAGAATTTCCACGCTGAAAACAAGTCAGTGAACGGCAAAAATACAATCAAAATCAAAACGTCATTAGAGATTAGGGATCTGTTGAAGAAGAAGACGCTCAATGAGCGTATAGTCGGGTATTTAATATGACAATGAGAGTTGCGTGACGAGAAACAATTTATGTCGATGACTCATAAAGATTCGTGTACGTCTGTATTACATATTTAAACGTACTTGAGGTCACTTGATGTTGCATATTGATATCGCCACAAACGTGTCAAATAGTTATTGTTTGCTCAGGGCAGATACTGAGATAGTGCTAAGTCATGGTCTTCGACGACTAGAAGTGAAAGAAGCAGTTGACCTGTGCAGAAGAGAAATTATATTGTATCCAAGGCAAGCCATCCATCAGTTCCTCTTAAATACGCTCTCACATACAAACGCATACGCCGATTCGTGTGGGCCAACTCTAAAAGATGTTGAGCGTTTTCGACAGGGCCTTTACACGAACTCATCAAAAGCAAATCAATTGAACTCAAAGTCAAAAGGTAATGAAATGAACTCGACACATATATACATAGTCTCCCTCGTCACGCAACTGTCAGTCATTGTCAGGTCTCTCCTCACGCAACTGACATTGTCCTTGTCATAAGCCCGAGTGTACGCTCATTGAGCGTCTTGTTTTGCTAATATCATACAGTCTATTAAAATAACTGGAATTTTTTTGGAAAGGTTTTAAACTCTATTTATTAATAAGTATGAAAAATACCCAAACTGCCTTGAAGAAAGTCACAATTCACAGGAAATAGCATTTAAATAGACTTACTTGAAAGTATGGTTGTTTTTGCTGTAATGTCCGCAACAGACCTCTAAGCTTTAATTCTATTCAAATTTAATTCAAATTTTTTTTGGGAAAAGAAAGGAGTTGCCATAATGGTTTAATTGGATAAGTTTCATTAGCTAAAAAAAATTCATAACAATGTTAGAAGAGTTTATATATTAGTTTTTTGGCTCTGAGTGCAATGTCCGCAATGTGGAATGGCCCTGGTATACAAACAGTTTTATATTTAGTTGTTACACTTGCATTTACACGTAATCTATTTCCTTTCAGTATTTATTTCCTTTATCTATTTAGTAACCTAAATACATTACAGTCAAACCTACCATAAGCGACCACCCAAAATGTCAAGCTTTGTGGTTGCTTACGAGAGGCAGCCGCTTACAAGAGGTTCCAACATGTATAGTACGTGGAGGGGGACATTGGGGGGTTCTGAACACCGCAACACCGCAAAAAAAATCTGAAAACACCGCATCACGAAAAAAAAATGAAAACTGACCAATACGAAGAAAAGGGTTGACACCGCAACTTCGCAAGTAATATATTGCTTCACCGAACACCGTAGGTTTAGAAACACAAACACTGCATCCCGCAGGGGTTACGATCACCGCAACACCGCAATGTTTAATTTTTTTCACAGCAACACCGCAATAAAAATTGCCCAACACCGCAACACCACAAACCCCAATGCCCCCCTCTACGTGATTTAACTTGGAACTGAAATTTGGGTATTTTGGAAAACTGGTCACTTAGGAGAGGTGGTCGCAAATTTTTATATCTGTAACCTACTTTGTTTTGAAGATATATATTTTTAAAGAAACCCTTTTTGGGCCCGATAAGCTTTCGGGGCTTTCGAGAAACGGGCCACAGGTCTTGGCCATTGAAAGAGTGGATCCGCGCTGGATTAAAAATCCAGTGGATAAGTCAAGATGCTGTTATCCAATATACATACACAATGTACAACTGAAAGGAAGTAGATTATGCAAACATAATGTTGATTCTGTATATCGAAAATAAATTCTTTATAAATTTAAAACAATATACCCGTATATACTTCAATATGTTGTTGTACGTAGGTGCCATGTTATAATAAAGATACGTTTCTTCTATCCAAATAATTATTTTCCTCTTTTACGGCATTAGTGTGAATTATTAGAATTAGCACGCGCTATCAAAGAGTTCAACGGCAAAAAAATGCTATCACTTTACTGTGCTCATGCATAGCAATGCATTTGTCAGTGTTTTCTACGCTAACTGAAAGTTCGTTAGAATTGCCTTCATTCCCTGATGATGGGCCATGGGCCCGAAAGCTCGGATATATTAAATCCTTTACGTAGAAGAAACGTATCTTTATTATAATCTATATACTGTAAAATGTCCACTTGTGTCTATATACTGTGATTATAAACAATGGGAGATTGACATGTAGAGCATTGAAAATCAAATCATGCTCTCGTCACTTCCTGCGTGCTTTATTACTGAATGAAGCACGGTTAAAGCTGTTCTATTTGTTAATATAGCATATCTTTTGATCACTACCTTCAGAAATCTCTTCAAAAGTATTGTACCAATATTACAAGCGCATCTTCTAAGGGTCTCAAAGAAGGTTGGGTTCTACACATACCTTGTGATCCCAAACAAGGTCCAGACAAAGAATGTTTAACACAAGTGACAAGCAAAGCACATTCAACAGGGAAAAAAGCTGCAAGGACTAAGCGTGGTGACTTTTCAAGGTATAGAATTCAAAGTTAGACAATATTAATAAAGTGTTAATTAATTTATATTAAATAAATATAAAAAATAAATAAATAAATAAATGTATTTAAGTAATCTAGATACAATAGAGTCATTTTCGTATGAGTGGGAAACCTACGGTACAGAGTTACGGTCACGGTACGGAATCGAACACATTGTATTCAACCAATCACAGTGTGCGAAATCATTTCTCAATCAATCAGAATGCTTGGATACCGCACGATGATGGCACGATACGATCACTGCACGGCACAAACCGTACCGTAACTACTTCCCACTCATACGAAAACGACTCTATGAGCAACAATACTATATGGGAACTACAAATGAATGTTTAGCCGCAGGCGAGATATTTTAATTCCCATACAGTACGGTTGCGAATATTGTATCAGACTTATCATATGCACAGATGTATAAAATCATGTTCTACTATAATTTTCAAGATACCAGTAAGTTTGGCCGAGAAAATCAAAGTTAAAGTCTAGTATGCAAATGAAGACAATTTTGTATCAGAAATATAAGTTTTGCTGCTATGACCTACGGTTATAAATGATTTCTATTGCGTTTTCCTCATGAATTAGTAAGAGATACAATATGAGTGGCCGTGTTTACAATCACGAGCCGAAAGCGAGAAAATCCAACTCAAAGTTGACGTAAATGAAGACGATTTTGTATCAGATATACAAGCTCTGTCACAGTTGTGATTTCTATTGTGTTTTCCTCATGAATTATTAATGAATATGATAATTATGAATAGATAAAGTACATGTATGCAGAATGTATAAATGTACGTAATTCAGTTTTGAGTGAGATTGTGTTATTTTTGTGTCCAGCTTAGAGAGAATTTCCTGAGTTGTTCATGTTTATTGTATTTAAACTTTGTTCTACAATGTATTTGCTACCTTTTAGTTGGCTAGAAGCAGTAGAGGCATCTTATACATTACAGCTGACTGAGCCACCGGTAATAGACAAGAATGGAGACAAAGAAGCCATGAAACAACTCAGCACTCCCCCTCCAAACTGGAACCTTGACGCTGACGAAGAACTTGCAAAGTTCCTCGCTGATCACATAAATAAACATGAAGCTAGTCTTGGCAACATTAGTCGCTTTGTTGACTCGGTTGAAGTTTCCACGGTGAGTATATTAATTGCATATACTTGTGGGCACTATTTTCCTTTTCTCTTTCCCACTTGTTGGGTATAAACCATCAATGTTAGAGTCTAGGCGTGAGAGACAAAGTTTACTTATTGCATGTCCAACAGGAAGGAGAAACAAAGGAAAACCTGACTGATGGAGATTCAGAAACCTTTTGGGAGTCAGATGGGAGTCAAGGAAGACACTGGGTCAAACTTACTATTAAACCTGGTACTGTAATTAGGTAAGTAATAGTGATGATGATAATGATGGTAATGATGATGATACATGTACATGTATGTAATTAATGATGATGATAGTAATGATGATGATGATACATGTACATGTATGTAGTTAATGATGATGATAGTAATGATGATGATACATGTAGCAATGCTGATGATAGTAATGATGATGATGATACATGTATGTAGTAATGATGATGTTACATGTAGCAATGCTGATGATAGTAATGATGATGATGATACATGTACATGTATGTAGTTAATGATGATGATACATGTATGTAGTAATGATGATGATACATGTACATGTATGTAGTTAATGATGATGATACATGTATGTAGTAATGATGATACATGTAGCAATGATGATGATAGTAATGATGATGATACATGTACATGTATGTAGTTAATGATGATGATGATGATGATACATGTATGTAGTAATGATGATGATAGTAATGATGATGATACATGTACAAACATGTATGTAGTTAATGATGATGATGATGATACATGTATGTAGTAATGATGATGTTACATGTAGCAATGCTGATGATAGTAATGATGATGATGATACATGTATGTAGTAATGATGATGATACATGTACATGTATGTAGTTAATGATGATGATACATGTATGTAGTAATGATGATACATGTAGCAATGATGATGATAGTAATGATGATGATACATGTACATGTATGTAGTTAATGATGATGATGATACATGTATGTAGTAATGATGATGATAGTAATGATGATGATACATGTACAAACATGTATGTAGTTAATGATGATGATGATGATACATGTATGTAGTAATGATGATGTTACATGTAGCAATGATGATGATAGTGATGATGATGATACATGTATGTAGTAATGATGATGATACATGTAGCAATGATGATGATAGTAATGATGATGATACATGTATGTAGTAATGATGATGATACATGTAGCAATGATGATGATACATGTATGTAGTAATGATGATGTTACATGTAGCAATGATGATGATAGTAATGATGATGATACATGTATGTAGTAATGATGATGATACATGTAGCAATGATGATGATACATGTATGTAGTAATGATGATGTTACATGTAGCATTGATGATGATAGTAATGATGATGATACATGTACATGTACATGTATGTAGTTAATGATGATGATGATGATACATGTATGTAGTAATGATGATGATACATGTAGCAATGATGATGATAGTAATGATGCTGATGATAGTGATGATGACAATGATACATGTAGCAATGATATTGATTATGTCCATTGTGTAATCCATCAGGAGACTATACATTGGTGTTGATGCCAGAGATGACAACTACATGCCGTACAAGGCGTGCATCTATGGAGGGGAAACAGGCTCACTGAAGCTACTCAACGAGGTCTACATTGACTTGTAAGCCTGTACTATAATCAACACACGACTTTCTCAAACTCACAACAACAACAAAAAAATTCACGAGGGCAAAGCAAAGTAGAGATGGTTTGGATACTTTTTTTTTTTAAACTTTTTTTGGGGACTTTTTATTGAAGTTAAATACTTACATACATGAACAGGAGGGACTTTTGTGTGTGCATGCGTCGCCACAGTCAGATGAATACAAGATGTACTCGACACAAGTTGTTTGGTTCCAATGTTTACAGTTTTTGCGGACGTATTACGAGAATTGTATGTACTGAACACGCAGAAATTAATTCTTAATGCTATCTTTGTGCCTTAAAGTTATTTCATTGATCGAAATATTAGAATATTATGCCTTTATTTGATATCAAATTCCTGTACTTTTGCTGTGCTAAATACTCTATTTTGGACAACATGGCGGCCAGCTGACATGGAGTAAACAGTTTGTCGACGTTGCAAGCTCAGTCGCGAAGAAGATGTAAGGGAAAGTAAATACATTTAGTCAATTCTTATACATATGGAATGTATATTATTATATTTTAGCTTTCATCAACACCAAATCAACTTCAAATAAACGAAGATAAACTTGGGTATGATGTCTGGAATACTCAATTATCCCAATCTTTAAAGTTAGTTATCTCGAAATTGAGCCGAAATCTCCACAATCTCCACAACATAATTCATTAAAGTCATGTTTTCTGTTTTGAAAAATTCCAGTAACTTCTCTGTGAAAAATCGCTCGGTCGAAGATTTTCGATAATATCTTCGTCATAATTTGTAGAACGTGAATTAATCGTCAACACATTTATTATGGTATTCGTTTTATGGCAGGGCGTCTTCTGTCAGTGTTCCAATGTTCTTGTAATATTCCCATCCAAGGTCATGTTTTTAGATATTATGCTGAGATCGGTCAAAGTGTAAACATTTTATTGAAGTGTAAAGTTTGCATAAATTTCATTACTCAAAAATATACATTTTTTGCTTATTGCTTGAAATCCAGCCCAAAACTCCACAAAACAATTACCATTTCATAGAACTATGTACCATATGCTTTCAGTATATGTTATTGAGATTGTTGGAAAAAATCGCCAGAAGAGATAAAATTACAGTTTTTCATAATAACAACAAAAATATCTTCATGGAAAGGTCGGGGAAGACATCTAAATTGTTTTCAAATTCGACGAAACTTTGTACAGATATAGTAAATAAATACCACAAGACACCAGGACAGTTTCAAGACTGTTGTTACAGTATTTATAGAAAAACAAATTAAGTTATAATCCACAAAATTCCAGCTTGGGCTTCCTGTGCCGTTCAATATCAAACAAAATACGAATTTTGTGAATAGCCAGTGTGCAGTGAAAAGCCAGAATTAAATTAACATTTGACTATATTAAGCCTTTTTGTCGAACTCTGATGATCAAAATAGCAACATAATAAAATATAGCGTTATTATTACTATAATCGGTTTTTGTGCTTCCGAAATTACGCTTTTATGGTCCAGCGGTTAAGCGCATGCTCATGCAAATTTCCCTCCTGTTACATACATGTACAACACTACTAATTATTTATTGTATGACAAAAGTAAAACTAATACTTTTACATTTACAAGAGAGAACAAAAACCTATTAATGGTTTGAGAAGGCATTTCAAACACTTGAGTGTCGGAGTGTTTCAAGACACATCTTGTTTGGATCTAGAATAAAACACTCATTCTCATGTTTGATCTATTATGTAAAATGTTGCGCTGTATATCTTGGGACAGGCATGGTTGTATAGAGAATGACAAAGAACTTTGGACAACCATGCTGACGACATGAGCAGATTATAATAATAATAACATTTATTTATATGGCGCAAATTCAACATGACGTTTTCAAATGCGCCTTAAGGTATTAATAACAAAACAATCTAAAAAATAAAAAAATAAAAATCATCATTGTGTATATATACAGTCATTTGCAAAAATTCTGGCCGCCACGATATACACATGTATCAATATATCAATATATCGGGTGCATCACTAATACTATTAAATGAAGCAAAATTTACAAACAACAAACGTAAGACTAAAATAAACATTATTGATTATACTAAATATTTCTACCAACTTTGCTGGCTTTAAAGCCCGCTTTAAGGGGAATTTTCGATTATTTAATTACCCATCATGCACCCGATATATTGATATATCGTGGCGGCCAGAATTTTTGCAAATGACTGTAAATGTATGTATGATTATGCAGGGGTTTCATTATTTTTTAAAGTAGCTGTATGAGATGCTCAAAGTAGCCGTATACTCAATGATTTTTTTTAGATCTGTACCATCATACACTGACAAAAGTAGCTGTCGGAGGGACAGGAAATAACCGCCAGAGCTCCAGCAGTAACTGGCTTCTATTGAAACCCCTGAATTTATGACATGTTCCTCAATCTCCGTGAAAATCCATGTGTCAATACAAACTAAAGCACATTTGAAGCTTTTGTCTTCACCCCCTCCCCCCTGGCAATGTTGTTCTGCAGATGTGAAAGAAATGGTTTGAACACCTTGAAATATTGTTAATTGCTTAGGGGGAGGGAGTGTGGAAGCTTTATGTCATTGAGATTATTTATTTGTTTCGTAGAAATTTCACAGGAGATGCATTGATTCTTGAAGCAATGACGCAGTACTTTCACATTATTGATATCCGAATCAAAGAATGCAAAGGTATTAATAATAATAATAATAATAACTTTTATTAACGTCAAATCTTATATATTCTAATCGAACACAACGAAAATGTAAATAAATAATAATAATAATAGTAATGATATAAATGTTTGCTAATCCTACATGTAACTTATAGCAAATCATTCCTAATCTAAATCCAAAAATATTCATATACAGTCATTTTTCAAAAGGTTGTCTAGATGAAAAGACTACTGACAATACTACAATAAAGTCACGTGATTCATTATGTATTCAATTTCTGCACGCGGAACTGTGAGTTGATACCAGCGCCATTACATTCAGTTCTCACAATGCCGTGTATTTTTGCATCTGAAATTGAAAACATAATGAATCACGTGACTTTATTGTAGTATTGTAGTCTTGTCGTCTGCACAACCTTTATGAGAATGACTGTATGTTGTAAGCATGGTAGTAAACTACATGTATACACAATGTAAAGCCTGTTTGTACATGTATGTATGTACGTACCATAGCAGTTGATCATGTTTTGTATTGTAGATGATGGCATTGATACTAGAATACATGGAGTCAAGATAGTATCAGCCAGTGAGAAAGAACCAGGTCTATCCATTGACTTACTAAGTAATGCTGAACTTGTCAGGTAGATACACCATACTACACTTCACATAACACCAATCCACTGATCAGTTGTCTTCTCACTTGAAAGTAAAGATACATACTGGCGGCACATACATGTAGAGTCGTTTTCGTATGAGTGGGAAGTAGTTACGGTATGGGTCTAACCGTGTAGTGACTGTGCCGTGTCCATGCAAGCATTTTGATTGGCTGACCAATGATTTTGCACGCTGTGATTGGTTGAATAGATGTCTTTGATTCCGTACAGTGACCATTACCCTAGGTGCCATAGGTTTCCCACTCATATGAAATAATTCATATTCTGTTTCTAGGTTTCCTAAATTGGATGCTGTGGATATACCACTACTGTATCGTAGATCACAAGTTTTACAAAGGTAATGATTGGTTGTAGAAGACAGCTTGACACTGAACACATCCTCTCAATAGGCGGTTCACAGCAGACATTGCAAGTACACCTTGAGTGAACATCTCCCAGGGGAGAGCAGACTCTGCTCCCACACACCCTCCCTGTTCAGGCGGGGTTGATTCCCCCTAGCTGTTCCGGTCAGAGTTGTGTGTCCATATCTCATTATAGCAATAACTGAGGCAGAGTATACCACTACATTGTATGTACAAAAGAGCACTTTTTATCATTGATATTTACTGTTGTTTCTAATTGTAGGTTTATCGACCTGCTAGATAGTGTCATTCATTATTTACTTCCCTCTTGGAATTACACAGTAGGATCATTCAACGACTTAGAGGTATAATGGTTTACATGTAGGTGTTGTAAGCAAGTTTAAGTGTTGTATGGTGTTGTAAGCAATACACATGCGTAAACGCAAGCAATACAGTAGATAATTGTAAACACAGTCCTAAGCACAAATTATTTAGTATTCCCATAAGGCATGTGTGTCAGGCTAGAGTTTACTGGACTTCAATAAAGTTTTTGATTGATTGACTCTTGATATTCTTTGTACTAACTGAAAAACCCATATTGGGAGGTACAATAAACGATGTATGTATGTATGTATGTATGTATGTACTCTTGTGGTTGTGAAAACCAGGCATTTTGTCTTGTATTACACTCGACAGTATGAGGATACTGTGGTTGTAAACATGGTGCAGTTCTTGTGAGTGTAGCTTACTAATGAAATAATTCTTTGACAGGCAATACGACAGCTCCTTCCTCTATCTCGCTACAGAAATAATTTATTAGAAAAGTTTCTTAAAGAATCTCAGACAGGGTAGGTGACTTCCTTCCTTCCTTCCTTCCTTCCTTCCTTCCTTCCTTCCTTCCTTCCTTCCTTCCTTCCTTCCTTCCTTCCTTCCTTCCTTCCTTCCTTCCTTCCATTTTCTTCCCTTCTGTTTAATTTCTTTTCCATGTTGTTGTTTACCCAGAGCTCCATCTAGAATGCCCAAACTATTCATAAATCGACGTCTTGCTGCTGAACACCGATCAGACCCTTCACAGGATCCAGAGGGAAAACGTACAGTATTCCACCAGGTAACAGCCTTTCAAGTAGGTCAGAGACTGGAAACTATAGTCACACACCAAATATGGAATGTCATTACCATATATGGAATGCCATTACTATATATGGAATGTTGATGCCAAATAAGGAAATTCATTACCAATTATGGAATGTCGTTACCATATTATGGAATGCCATTACTATATATGGAATGTTGATGCCAAATAAGGAAATTCATTACCAATTATGGAATGTCGTTACCATATTATGGAATGCCATTACCATATATGGAATGCCATTACTATATACCATGGAATGTCGTTACCAGATAAGGAAAGTTGTTACCAAATATGGAGTGTTGTTACCAAATAAGGAATTGGCTGTTCGCTTACTGTATGCATTCATTAGTGATTCTTTGATTAAAGGGTCGGACACACGGTGCAACATTGCGTGCAACATTGCACGCAACACGTATTGTTGCAGCATGTGTCCACTTCTGCAACATGTTGCGTGCAATGTTGCAGAAGTAGAATCATGTCCTACTTCTGCAACATTGCGAGCAACAAATTACGTCATATTAGCGCGCGCTAGTCAATTGTGAGCAATCAGTTTCATGGGTGGACACACGCTGCAACAAAATTACCAGCAATGTTGCATGCAATGTTGCACCGTGTGTCCGCACCTTAAGCTGTAATGTATTTGGTTGTTTTAGTTGTATGAAGGTCTTCAACATGAAAGATGTGGTGTCAAGCTGGATTACAGGTAAAAACCTTCATTACATACTACCATTCTTGCTTACAGGAGCTGGTATTCATGTGGTTCCTTGTAGAATCTGATTTGTATTAATTGAAGGGTTTATTCCTACAGGTGGCCTGCACGGTATGACCAGTGGTGGGAGTGTAAATTCTTATCTGAAGGGATCATTGATCAAGGTAAGGTACCACAGTAATTATCATCATCATTATTAGCATGAATCATCACTATGATCATCATCATCATCGACGTCATCATCACCACCACAGTTATTATCCTCATTAGCATGAATCATCATTATCACTATCATCATCATTGTCATTATTATCATCATTATCATTACTATCATCATCATCATCATAATTATTATCGTCAACGTCATCATCACCACCACAGTTATTATCCTCATTAACATGAATCATCATTATCACTATCATCATCATTGTCATTATCATCATCATTATCATTACTATCATCATTATCATTACTATCATCATTATCATTACTATCATCATCATCATCGTAATTATTATTCACCACCACAGTTATTATTACCATCAGCACCAATTTGTGATGATATATGTCTCCAAGTCGTTTGTAATCTTCCAGGTGGTGGGTTTCGTGACTCGTTAGCTGATATGGCAGAAGAGCTATGTCCCAGTTCAATGGATAATCTCATGCCTCTAGACTACTTTGTACGAACCCCTAATCAGGTAAAGATGGATGTAAATTATACTTTGTAATTGTCATGCAGTATAGAGCACGTAGAGACAGCAAAATAGGTGCTTGTTTTAGTCAACAAAATGATGAAGCCTTTGCATGGCTCGGATGACCATGTAAAATGGTTGTCCCATCTCACCATACTATACTACTAACCTGAATTGGAGGGACGTAAGAACCACTGCATCCTTGGATACTCAGGATGTATTTCCTTCCTCCTCCTCATCTCCCCTTTCCCCTCCCTGAGTCTCCCCTTCCCTCCATCTCCTCTCCCCTCCTTCTCCTCTCCCTCTCCCTCTATCCTTCCTCTCCCCTCCCCTCCCCTCACTATCTTTTGATCATGTATTCATTACAATAGTATTAATTTACAGCTTCAAGATTCATCCAGTGTCAATAGAGATACATACATCCCTTCACCATCTTGTAAGGAGTTCTCTAAGTTGGAATGGTTGGGTATGATCATGGGTGCTTGCTTACGAAGTGGACGGGAACATTTGGTGAGTACATTCACAACAGCACTCACACTTCGAGTCGTTTTCGATTGGGAAAGTGGGAAAGTTTTTGATTGGATGAGATGTATCTGCACTCTTTTTGATTGGTTGAGAAAGGAAGCCATTTGAGTGTCACAGTACCACAGGGTTCCCACTCGTACGAAAACGACTCTAAGTGTGAGTGCTGTTGTGCATTCAACTAAAAGGACTAGGTACTCTTCCATCTCCTCCTTTAACACACAGGAATCCCAAAGACAAGAGGGAACAATATTGGTACCAGTCCCCCTCATCCCTCTCAACCATAAGTGACTGATGGATCTATATATTTCTTGTTCAGGTGTTATCGCTACCTTCGTTTGTGTGGAAGCCTTTAGTTGGGGAACGAGTGTCCTGGTCACGTGACTTCCATACCGTAGACCACGCCCAGGTTAAGTTACTGGAACGACTACAGACCGTGGAGAAAGACTCGTTTGAATCGAAGTTTGGTGGAGTTTTGACGTTTACTACTGTAAGTACTCTTACCGTGTTTGCATTGCATAGTTGTGTTTAGAGTGGGAAACTTACGGTACGGAGTTACGGTCACGGTACGGAATCAAAGATATTCTATTCAACCAATCACAGCGCGCAAAATCATTGCTCAACCAATCAGAATGCTTGGACACTGCACGCGGTACAATCACCGCACGGCACGAACCATACCGTAGATACTTCCCACTCATACGAAAACGTCTGTGTTTACATATGTAGGACGATCTAGAGGGGGGTGGGGTTAATTTATGGACACCCTTAGTAAGAATCAAGGGTGTGTGAATGGATAGGATATAGTCTCAGTTTTATATGATATAATATGTAGGTTTTAAGCGATAACACACTCGTCAATTTGCTCCCTGGTGGATCTGAACGATTTGTGGAATACGACGAAAGAGAATTGTACTCTAAATTGGTGCAGAAACATCGCATGAATGAGGCTAAACACCAGGTAATTATATCGTAACTAGTTTTTATCTATTGTTGTAGTGATGGTGATGGTGATGCATGGTGGTGGTGATGATGCATGATGATGGTGATGCATGGCGATGGTGATGGTGATGGTGGTGATGGTGATGCATGGTGATGGCGATGCATGGTGATGGTGATGCATGGTGATGGTGATGCATGGTGATGGTGATGGTGGTGGTGATGATGATGCATGGCGATGGCGATGGTGATGGTGGTGATGGTGATGGTGATGCATGGTGATGGTGGTGATGGTGGTGGTGGTGGTGATACATACACACATACATTCATGAACTTTATTTCGCTTCGGATTTATAGAGTAGTATGATGATGATGACGATGATGGTGATGATAGTGGTGATGGTAGTGGTGATGACGATGATGATGATGACGATGATGGTGATGGTAGTGGTGATGGTAGTGGTGATGGTAGTGGTGATGGTAGTGGTGATGACGATGATGATGATGATGGTGATGGTAGTGGTGATGGTAGTGGTGATGGTTATGATGATGATGATGATGATGATGATGACGATGATGGTGATGATGGTGATGGTAGTGGTAGTGGTGATGGTAGTGGTGATGGTAGTGGTGATGTAGTGGTGATGGTAGTGGTGATGGTAGTGGTGATGGTAGTGGTGATGACGATGATGATGATGACGATGATGGTGATGGTAGTGGTGATGGTAGTGGTGATGGTTATGATGATGACGATGATGATGATGACGGTGATGGTAGTGGTGAGTGGTAGTGGTAGTGTGGTGATGGTAGTGGTGGTGATGGTATTGGTAGTGGTGATGGTAGTGGTGATGGTAGTGGTGATGGTAGTGGTGATGACGATGATGATGATGACGATGATGGTGATGGTAGTGGTGATGGTAGTGGTGATGGTTATGATGATGACGATGATGACGGTGATGGTAGTGGTGATGGTAGTGGTAGTGGTGATGGTAGTGGTGATGGTATTGGTAGTGGTGATGGTAGTGGTGATGGTAGTGGTGATGGTGGTGGTGATGATGATGATGATGGTGATCAGTGGTAGTGGTGATGGTTATGATGATGACGATGATGACGGTGATGGTGATGGTATTGGTAGTGGTGATGGTAGTGGTGATGGTAGTGGTGATGGTAGTGGTGATGGTAGTGGTGATGGTAGTGGTGATGGTAGTGGTGATGATGATTATGATGATGATGACGATGATGATGATGACTGCTATTATTTTCTCAGATCGACGCACTCAGAAGAGGTCTACTCAAAGTGGTCCCTCAGGCCGTGTTAGATCTACTCACGTGGCAGGAGCTAGAAAGAAGAGTATGTGGCGACCCTGAAATAACCGTAGAAGCTTTGAAAAAATGCTGTAAGTCATTGATGTAGCCTGACTGAAACATGTGAATTAAGCTGGATAAAATGAAGCCTGACCCTTCGATATAAAGCTATTTAATCGAGTCAGTAATTCATTCGGTATTTGAACCAGCAATTGAGTACAATAGAACCTCGATTTATCGAAGTGATAAGGGAAGGGGAAATTGGTTCGTTCTATCGAGGGTTCGTTCTATCGAGGGTTCGTTCTATCGAGGGTTCGTTCTATCGAGGGTTCGTTCTATCGAGGGTTCGTTCTATCGAGGGTTCGTTCTATCGAGGGTTCGTTCTATCGAGGGTTCGTTCTATCGAGGGTTCGTTCTATCGAGGGTTCGTTCTATCGAGGGTTCGTTCTATCGAGGGTTCGTTATATTGGGGTTCTGTTCCATACATTTTTTTACTGTAACTTAGGTGGTGGTGAAGAATATCCTTGGTTATACCGGGGAATTCGTCACGGTTATATACCGATCGAGGTTCCACTGTACAAGGTCATCAGTATTTGTAACCTCGTTAAAGAATTGAGGCATTATTTTGCTTATCTTCACAGCCCATTATGAAGACCTTTCTTCCGATAATGACCAGCGCGTAAAAGATCTGTGGCAAGCTCTTGAACATTTTACTAACGGTACGTACTTGACTCATACCAAACAATCATCGTTGTTTGTTTTCTCCAGAGATTGGAGACGATTTATCAAATATGGAATTTCACTACCAAATAAGGAATTTCGCTACCAAATAAGGAATATCGCTACCAAATAAGGAATTTCGTTACCAAATAAGGAATTTCGTTACCAAATAAGGAAATTTGTTACCAAATAAGGAATTACGTTACCAAGTAAGGAAATTCTTTACCAAATAAGGAATTTCGCTACCAAATAAGGAATTTCGCTACCAAATAAGGAATTTCGTTACCAAATAAGGAATTTTGTTACCAAATAAGGAAATTCTTTACCAAATAAGGAATTTCGTTACCAAATAAGGAATACCTTATACCAAGCGAAAACTTGAACCAAATCAGAATAGACCTTTTTACCTATATGGCGGCCATCTTGAATTATGGGATGCCCAGGGTGCAAGCTAGTAACCATTTGGCCATGAAAAACTACGAAAACCTAATTTAAAGCAATGAATTTGTACAAAATTATACAACAATACACAACACATGTAGATAGTAAGCCATACAACACTATGGTTAGAGTGAAATAGAAAAATAATATATTGACACGACTCCACTCTCTACAGTTTTTGGGTCATTTGCACCCTGAGCATCCCATAATGTTTTAGCCAAAACAATAGAATCCAAAATGGCCGCCGTATCGGTAAAAAGGTCTATTGATCAACTTTTTTAACCTCCTCGTTGTTGTTGTCCTATCATTATCATCTTTATTCTTTTTTAGAATAGCATTGTTAGTTTGATTACTATATATGTTGTCTTCGTTGTAGAGGATCGTAGTCGTTTTTTACGCTTTGTAACAGGCCGTAGACGCCTGCCAGCACCGTTATTTATATGTCCAGGCAGAAGGTTAGTCATAATATTTCTCTCATAGTACAATATAATACATATCTCATAATATGACAAGTGGTCACTTACTAGAGTCTAGAAAGTGGTCGCCTTAGAAGAGCTGGTCGTAAACGAGAGGTTGTCGCTCCTAGGGGTTTAAACTAATTTGCTTTGTAGTTGCGCAGAGAGTGCAATGCAGTTTATTTGCTTCTTTCAGCGTTGAGTGAGCTCATTATGCCTTAACATACGATGACTTCTAAGTGTCAAATGTTTTTCTTTGGTTTCAGTAATGCAGAGGTCGATTCCCTCCCAGAAGCGGCTACCTGTTCTAGTACTCTATTCTTACCTAAGTATTCAAGGTAATGTCAGACTTATTTGATGTATTTCGAATTATATCATCACCATCATCATCATCATTATCATCATCATCATCATCATCATCATCATCATCATCATCATCATCATCATCATCATCATTATCATCATCATCATCATCATCATTATCATCATCCATCACCATCATCCGCTTATTATTTATGTTTGTATACCGCTGACCAATGCCAGGATTAACTGAGACTGAATCACTACCGCAATCACCACTACTGCTACTATCATCACAACGCTCATCATCATCACCATCATCCGGTTATTATTTAGGTTTGTATACCGCTGACCAATGCCAGGATTAACTGAGACTGAATCACTACCGCAATCACCACTACTGCTACTATCATCACAACTCTCATCATCATCACCATCATCCGGTTATTATTTAGGTTTGTATACCGCTGACCAATGCCAGGATTAACTGAGACTGAATCACTACCGCAATCACCACTACTGCTACTATCATCACAACGCTCATCATCATCACCATCATCCCGTTATTATTTAGGTTTGTATACCGCTGACCAATGCCAGGATTAACTGAGACTGAATCACTACCGCAATCACCACTACTGCTACTATCATCACAACGCTCATCATCCATCACCATCATCCGGTTATTATTTAGGTTTGTATACCGCTGACCAATGCCAGGATTAACTGAGACTGAATCACTACCGCAATCACCACTACTGCTACTATCATCACAACGCTCATCATCATCATCACCATCATCATTAATTATGATTATTTTATGTGTGTGACGTCACATCCCTATGTCATCATATTGGGAACAAACATTCAATGTCCTTATTTACAGCCCAAAGGTAGCAGAAGATAAAATACGATACGCTGCGTATAATTGCGTAGCTATTGATACTGACGTGAGCCCGTGGGAAGAGTGATCAGCAGTCATTCCTATGATGAACCATCAGCGGTTTTCGTGTACTGAAGACTCACATGAGCCTGCTGTGGTAACTGACCAGTGGTTCTCTCCAAGTAGATCCAAGTAGACGTATTATTCAATGTCAAATCAATGCGCAAACTTCCAATGCGCTTTGACGTTTTGTCGAACATTATACATATATATATATTTTTAAATCAAATTTAATCAAAAGCAAAGTTATGTTTCTAAATGACACAGTAAAACACTACTTTTAGTGTTATCATTGTGCAATGCAAAGCGATATAGACGTTAAGATGCTGAAAATGTTTCACCTATTGTTTATATATCAGTGAATATGAAAGATCTGTCCATTTGTTCTTTCCCTTTTCCTCCCTTTCTTATCCTCCCTTCTCTATCTCTTCCTCCTTCCTTTCTTCTAGTTCTCTTTTTCCTTCTACTTCTCTCTATCCCTCCCTTTTCTCCTTCTACTGCCTCCTTTCTTATCTAGTTCTTTTTAATCTCTCTGTTCCCTCCTTTCTTTCTTCTTACTCCTTTTTATCCATGCTTTATTTTACGACGTGCGCCGGTAGTTTCAATGCTCAGCGCTTTCACGCTCAAAAGTATTTGTTGTTTTTCTGCAGATTTTTTTCTCTGCACTCAATTTGGACACGAGTTCGGTAAAACGGCTAAAACTCGTCGGATTGGATCCAAATCTCTACAGAAATACAAAACATCACAAAGAACACAAAATTTGGCAATCTAAATTTAAATATTATTATAATTATCGTAGGATTCCAGTTGACAAGTATAGAGCTTGGGCTTCCTTTGCCAAAAAATTAAAAAGACGTAAAAGGACAGAATTAGCGTCTTTATTTTAAAACTCTTGGACTATTGATACTATGCTCAACGATTGATAAAGTGGGGGGAAATAGAGTCGTTTTCGTATGAGTGGGAAACCTACGGCACGGAGTTACAGTCAAAGATCAGCAAACTGGTTTCTTTCTGGCGCAAACAGCCTATATGATCTGAAAGAGTTTAACTGAAAGAACATTTCTGGAAAGTTTCGATGGTATAGGATAAAATCTCAAAAGGTTATCGGGGATGACATTTATAGACTTTAGTATGGGATTTTTGCCGTCATGCGTTACAAGCCTCGTTTTGATGTTTTTTCAGAATTGAAATCGTTCATAACTTCGCAGAGATATATAATTTCGTCATGAAACTTCTACATTATACTTATATAACTAATTTCTGACGAAATTATATATCTGCGAAGTTATGAACGATTTAAATTCTGAAAAAACATCAAAACGAGGCTTGCAACGCATGACGGCAAAATCCCATACTAAAGTCTATAAATGTCACCTATTTTGATTTTTACAATTTTAGACTAATTTCCGATCCTGTTCTTTCACTGTACAAAACTATGGGCTGCCTGTGATTCAACCAATCACAGCGCGCATAATCATTGCTCAACCAATCAGAATGCTTGGATACCGCACGATGATGGCGCAATACCGACACGTACCGTATAAACTACTTCATCCGACACTTCCCACTCTAGTAGTGTTCAGCCGATGCATGCAGAAATCGTCAAGAGTAACTTTTTTTCTTTGTACTGTTCAATGGCGTATATTTTTAGTGCGAAAAACGAAACGAAAAAGTTTTTTTTTGGTCATTTGCACTCAGTCGCTCACTCGCGATGTGATTAAGAGATCACGTGACCCTAAACAGCAGCTGAGTCAGAGTGTCAAAATGAACTCCAGAAATAAAAATAGGTACCCTTAGGGGTACATGTGGCTACTGCTATATATCTATGACTACTAAATCTATTTTTGGCGAACCTAGTGTTGCGATCGATGAAAACATCGATGAAACTCGATGCAGACAATCGAGCAATCGGTTGAGCACGTACGCCGCTCTCGGCTTGCTCTCGTTAATACGAAGTGATAAAAACAGCTCGAAATTATTAAAAGGGCGAAGTTTCAGCGCATAATGTCTGACACAGGAGTGTTGTTTTTGTTGGATTATTAAAATGTCACGCAAGACCTGCAAACTCTCTCTATTTATACATAACTTGCGTGACCATGCATGACATTCCGAGGAGACTGGAGTTTGTGAGGTGATCGAAACTACCACTGCAGCATCGGAGATCAAACAGTTTTGGCTGCAGAAAATGAACAGGCTATTCCGAACCCAAACTATCGTGAGAAGATCATTGTTTCATGTTAACACTAGAAACCTTCAAATTCACAAACGGGTTGAGGTATGTGAAGTAGAAGCTTTCATTGAGAGATGCATGGGCAAAGTAGGCACGTCCAGCGAGCATGCACAACAGCTTGCCAAAGTATTGACTACTGGAGATGTAAGAGGGCACTTTAGTCATGGACTAAATCGACTAGGTAAGGGTCTAACAACTCATCTAACTATTAGTGCAAATGAATGTCTATGGAAAGGTTAACTTTTATATATGTACGTAACTTAACTGTAAGTTATTGAAGTGTTGTTGTGAGTGTACACAGACGAAATTTAGCCGATTCTCGGCAACTGTAGTTTGAGGAATTCATAAAAAAGTCTAGCTTTATATACGAAAAACATATCTTTAATAGTTAGCGTTGTTCTGTATGTATAAAACTAAAAGTACCGAGCTCAAAGATACAAATCAGTTTATACGTGTATCCTGACCCCCTCGGGATACCTGTGTCGTATCGCCTTTCAGACGGTTTCAGGACAAGCACTCGATTCATCAAACAGTTTCGTATATTTTTGCCGCGAACATTATAACGGTCACGGAATAGTCCAGTTCCGAGTTCCTTTTATCTCTGTTTCAAAACGAGTCTACGCGCGAAACCTTTCATATGAAAATGAGTTTTATTTACATGAAAAAGGAAAACAGATTTGCATAAGAAAGGTTTCGCACGTATACTAAACAGAGATAAAAGGAACTCGGAACTGGACTATTACTTGGTGTCAATAATGAATTTATCTTCATTTATTTACTATGTAGTGTTACGTGGTCATAGAGCCACGTGAAGGTCATCTGTAAATCCTTTCTGAGAGCGTGGATGATTTTTTATTATTATTATGATACCGGTAATTAATAAATAAATTATTGTATTATTATTATGTTGATGATGATTATTATTAATATTGTATTATCATATTTAAATAAATAAATTATTGTATTGTATTTTATAATGATGATGGAATCTGGTCGTGGTTTTCCTTTGCTCTTCGGGACCTTCCATACTGCCTAATAATACACCTGTACAGTGTATATCCATTACATCTATATAGTATACACCTATTTCAAAACATGTTGTCGGTGAACTTGACCATCAAGCCTATGCGACCAGACTGAAAGGGAGCATGGGTATGTCAACATATTTTAATTCTGACATGGCCAAGTTAAGTTCTGCATTGTACTCTCCCTTGATGGTTATAAAAGCACAAATAAACATTCAGATGTTGCTCAACGTGATCGTAAACATCAAAATGTACCATCTACCCATGCTCCCTTTCGGTCTAGTCGCGTACGTACGCTTGAGTTACATTTAAGTTCACAGACAACGTTTTTTTAAATAGGTGTACAATGTATATATATATATTTTGATCTTCAAGTTAATAATTTAATCTCTTTCTTAGAAATGTATATCCATGATATTAAGGTTGGTACGACTATAAGTCACGGAGAGCCATCTATCCTGAAAGAAAGCCCAGCAACAGCACTAGTGGATGGTAACAATCTTTTAGGTCCTGTAAGTATAAGGCAAATGGGAGGGGGGATGGTAGAGTGGGGGGAGAGTGGGGGAAGGACTAGAGGGAGTGAGGAGAAGGAATCAAGTTAGCATACGCATATCCTTTAGAAATGCATTGTGAAATCTAAGATTGAGATCAAGACCAAGAGATGTAAGAGAGACAAGAAATTAAATCATATGCCTGGATATTCCTGCTGTCAAATGAATTTATCATTTATATCCAGACTTTGTTTCATTCACAGGTTGTTGGTAATTTTTGTATGGACTTAGCAATCAAAAAAGCTCAAGATATTGGTATTTCATGGGTAGCATGTAGAGGTAATCTGCATTATATTACAAACATGTCAACAAACAGTTCTTCAAGCTAATAGAGGCTTTTAGGCACTGTCTTCAGGCTGTAAAGGTGTCATTTGTATGCACCGCCACCGTCACAGCTGGAAATCGAGCCTAACAGACCTTATTAATTCTCCCAGAAGGATTTTTAAAGCAAACTACATGTACACATACCAGTAACACTGGCACAACCAATCCAAGATAGATATACATAGATATACTCGGCTACGCCTTGTGCGACTCTACGCTTCTCTCGTGCTTATAGCTGCAGCCTCCCACGTGCATCCATAACTCGATGGATGCATGGCTGAAGTGTTGACCATTTCTTTTATAACATATACATGTAGTTACTGCAAATTCAAATAGAACAATTTTTTTTTACCAATTGATTTCAGAGTGCGCTATGCCGATTGCGTGAGCGTGCGTCCATTGAGTTATGGATGCACGCTCACACACGCTAATTAGCCAATCAGAGCGTGCATTATATAAATGCTATGTTATAATTCAAGATAGATATACATGTAGACAAGTGAGATTGAAGAAAGTGTTTGTGTATGGAGCTCTGACAGCTGTCAGGTAGGCAGTTAGTGGTATGAACAGATTTCGTATGACTGTGAAAAATCACGGCGCACGGCACGGTCACGGCACAGATTCAATTGAAATCCTAAATCATTGCGGTCACAGCACAGACATAAGTTTTTCACAGTCAAACGAAATCTTCTCTATTTATAGTTGAAGATACAGACAGCCTAATACAGAGATACATGTAAGTCACATACAAGTTAGTAACCTGTTATATTGCCTTTGTTATGTTTCAGGTTCCAATCACTATGGCATCGCAGGATGGTATACATTACGAGCAATGGAACGTGGATTAATTGTAATTACAGTGACGTGACTCT
Organism: Actinostola sp. cb2023; assembly: GCA_033675265.1. Taxonomy (NCBI): domain Eukaryota; kingdom Metazoa; phylum Cnidaria; class Anthozoa; order Actiniaria; family Actinostolidae; genus Actinostola; species Actinostola sp. cb2023. The sequence goes on from JAUJYZ010000325.1 coordinate 147,616, forward strand.
ATGTGTGACCATGCCTTTAACATATTCACATACTTTACTATTGACCTCCACCCAGTTGGCTTAGTTGGGAGGAGAGTCGTGCGCAGTTCGGGTGGGGGAGGACGGAGTTCAATTCCCTGCTTCCTCCTTGGCAGGGATGTTAAGCTGTTAGCCTTGTCTCCGATCCTCTTCTACCATGTAGTTTTATGGAGTTGAATTATTGTTCTTCAAATGGGAGATATTTGTGTACCACAAGTCTATGTATCACGAAGTGATTTTGACCTTACAATTTGGTGTTGTATGAGGTCCACCTATATAGCTAAACAGCAAAATATTAAGTAAAAGAATATATGTTGTGTTATTTCACATTGTGTAGGGGATTGCTAGCCTCTAGTTTTTCTAGTTTTGGTGGAATCTTTGCTCCCCAAAGAAGTAGCCTTGCAAAACCTTTGGCATATTATGTAGATCCTGTTGTTAATATATCTTTATTTTATGCCAGGGAATCAGTGTTACTAATACATCACCACTGGTTGTACCTACTAGAGCCAGAGAGGTAACATTATTCTTACTTGAATATAAGAGAATCTATGACCAGACAGACTGGTTTTCTGACATTGCAAATACCTTTATAAAATAACTATGATATAACACACACTCTAATTGGCCAAAGGATGCGTATACTGCATGCTTTAATTATGAGAGCAGACAGCACGCACACACAAATATTCAACCAAAACTGAAAACTTGCCTTAAAATCGTAATTTTTTTTATAAAAGAAATATTTCTTCAGTGCATATCACAGTCAATGGTATTTCTCCATATAGCGTATTCACCGGCGTATAAGCCACACTCGCAGATAAGCCGCACCCCGAGTTTGGCAACGCAAATTTTGGAAAAAAAGTTGTTTTCAATTTACCGGCGTATAAGCCACACTCGCAGATAAGCCGCACCCCGAGTTTGGCAACGCAAATTTTGGAAAAAAAGTTTTTTTCAATAAAATTAATAGAAATTAAGTGGAATCTAGAAAAAGCAACATGTACATTATATGCTTTGCGTTATCGGACGTAAACTCCCAGAGAATACTTCAAAGGCTCTGAGGCTTACCAATAATCTTAGCTTTGTAATGGTCTATAAAGACTAATCATAAAGACACTTTTTCAATGGAATTCTTTACCACAAATCACGATCCAATACAATCCCATGACTGATTCAAAACGTCTTTTCCACCAACTTTCGGCATTATCAGTTCCAAAATCTAAGGTTCATTAGCCTGCACGTGAGAATGTTATGTTTGAGACACTTGATTGACACATGTTGTGTTAGCACGTGAACCAACCCGGCATCAATGAAAAACACTTTAGCAAACCGTTAGGTCTTGTAGTAAAACCGTTAGCACGATTGTTAAACTGTCTGAAAAAGCGTTAGCACCCGTTAATTTGCCTGTTTAAAGTCTAACCAATGGCCAATACTTTTAGGAGTAACTAATAGTAATAAACACACGAATGATGTGCGTACTCTTTTATACTTTTATGTTAATTTTATGTAAATTTATGGCACCAATTCCCGATGTTCTCGCAGATAAGCCGCACCCCCAACTTTGGATCGCGATTTTCGGAAAAAAGTGCGGCTTATACGCCGGTGAATACGGTCCGTAGTTTCTTTCAGTCTTGTTGTGTAGGGGAGTGATTTTCTTTTTCCAACAACCTTTATATCGTTGATGGTGTACGTAGTGTTTGTAACAATAGTAATACTGGTAATGATACTGGTAATATTTATACCGGTAATAATACTAGTATTATTACTTTCAGGTGACATTAGGAACTAATCCCATATCAGTTGCTGCACCAGGAACAGATGGCGATGGTTTTGTCTTAGACATGGCAACATCTGCTGTTGCACTTGGAAAGGTAGACATATGAACTTCTTAGCCTCCCCCCTTCTCCTCCTCTCTAGCCAGTCCCTTAGTGCCATCTGTGCAAGCCTCCTGTATGAGTCAACTCTACTTTTGTATGTGGGATCCCTGTGTTTTCTTAGACTGAGAAAGGGGAGGGGGTACTCGGAATTCTTTGTTAGGCTGGGTGCAGACAGTCCTCAAAACTTGATCCTTCCCCCACCAACCTATAGTGTACATACATAAACCTAAGAATATGACTTGTGCTCTATTTGATCCTTAATTCTAGCATTTTGAAAAACTGTGTCAAGAAATCTTAACTGAGATCTTGTACATAATATTATTTGCGAATTTAGTGATATTTGCACTGATTTCCTGGAACTATCCCATCTTATACCAGAACTGATAACCAAACCCTATACTGTTGGACATGTGTGTATGGCATGTATATAGAAGAGTACCAATCCCCAGGCAACACTGCCTACAATTTTATACAAATTAATTTAAGTGTTTTTCTTTTTACCAGATCGAGATGAACAAACGTAAGAATGAGCCAATACCACCTGGATGGGGAGTTGATAACAAAGGATTGGTAGGCCCGTTGACTTAGTTGTCTAATACCCCATTCACACCAAACCTTGTTTAGTTAAACTAAGTTTGTTCTCGCTTCTCTAATTCGAGGGCATTTAATTTCACAAGAATCAAACTACCTGGAATTTCTACTGTGCAACATAAAGGACGGTTTACCAGCAGTTTTGTGCCAAAAGTTCCATGGCATCTGTAGATAATTTTCTAAACCTGTTTAGTTAAACCACCTTAAACCATGTTTAAGCCTTGGTGTGAATGGGGTATTAGTCTGTCTGTTACCTACAGAGGCATCCTTATTGGTTTGAAAGTGGTGTTCAATTTTATGGGGGAAGGAGAGGGGTGGGTTTCGAAATCTGCAAACAATATTTCACCTAAATCATAGCCTATGCCAGACCTCACAAATTGCATACCCTATTCCAAACAATATTTCACCTAAATCATAGCCTATGCCAGACCTCACAAATTGCATACCCTATTCCAAACATGTAAAACTGAAAATCAGTGCCATGAGAATCGATGATCATTTTACATCAGTACATATGTATAACATATATTTTTATATTTTTATTAACATCAGCACAGATCACCTAAATACTATGTATAACAATATTAACTACTAGTTTTGTTGGTTCTCTATCCAGACCAAAAAGGCAAAATAGATAATTCACCCTATGCTATCCCATGGGTAACATGTGGTATCTACCTAGTGTACCGATTATATAGGGTGGTACCCCCTCTCCCCACCCCAATCTCTCTTTTATAACTTGTATATTTGCTAACTGTGTTTGATACAGGAAACGCTTGACCCTAATGAAGTGTTGAGCAGTGGCGGGCAGCTCCCACTTGGTGGCACTGAACAAACAAGTATGTCTTCACAAACCTTGATATTAATCATTCTTTTCTCAGCCTCAACAATCCGCTGTAGTCTTGTTAGGCTCGTCTTGAAATACTCGAGAGGGAGCGTTGTGTTACGACCCTTAAAACGGCTGCAAACACGCAATTAGTTGTCCTTATGACTGGAGTTTTCATTGCATCGCAAACAGTGACATTTTCATCCGCGCTGGGCTTCCATCAGCGTTACCGGTCAAGAATGACACGTGGTCTGAAATGGGAAAACGCTCAAGCTGAAAGGGTCCAATTCTTTAGTGTAGTAAGGGCTCGGCGTTTGTTTACGGGAAGATCTACGTACGTAAATCACGTTCACCTGCCATCCGTTCTTTGTATCTATAGGTGGATACAAAGGTTATGGTCTTGGTATGTTAGTAGAAGTCTTGTCCGGTGTACTTGCTGGCAGTGCCATTGGTCCAGATATTCGTCGCTGGAAAGGTGATGATAGGGTGGCTAATTTGGTAAGTCCTCCTTTACTCACTTTCTTTCTTTCTTCCTCCCTCTTATCCTTCCTCCCTCTCTTTCTTCCTTCTTCCCTCTCTTTCTTCCTTCTCTCCTCTCTTTCTTCCTTCCTCCCTCTCTTTCTTTCTGGCTAGCTAGCTAGCTTCCTTCCTTCCTTCCTTCCTTCCTTCCTTCCTTCCTTCCTTCCTTCCTTCCTTCCTTCTTTCCTTCCTTCCTTCCTTCCTTTATTTGCCATTTGGTTTGCTCGTTCCATACAATATTTGTTAACATCACTGATGATCTTCCTGATACCCTGTACTTGTAGGGACAGTGTTTTGGTGTTATAAACCCTGCCATGTTTGAACCTGGTTACAAGGACAGGATGCAGCATCTCATGGATTACCATAGAATTCTAAAACCAGTAAGTAATTCTCGATTCAAGCTTATAAGTAGCGTTCCGTGTAAGAACGATAGCATGAACGGCATAGGAATGTAAAAGGTGTTAATTTTCCATTCTTCTTTCTTGCAATTTCATTGGTTCATACTCATAAATTCAATAGAAACCCAACCAAGGAATACATTTCCATTAGATAACTTTTGAGAATTTAATTCACTTTTAATCAAACTAACTTTCGTTTGATTTTAAAGAAAATCGTGTGTGAGGAAAGTTCTCAAATTTGTGACTCAAACATTCATTGTCTTCCGTCTTTTTTATTGGCTGCATAGTACTCTCCTTCAGTTTTCACAGTATAAATGGGCAACTGCACACAGTTTCCTCTATTTTCACCTTGTAACTTTGATAGTTGGTATCTGACACAGCATGTTACACATATTCAAGCAAAATCGTGTGTGAGGCGAGCTTAATGCCGCAGTCTATTGTCTTTTGCTATCGTTCTTACGCGGAACGCTACATAAACTTTTAGGTACAACATGAGTTGAGATGGAAGGAAATCCACACTGCACGATCTGACAGTTGTGGCAGCCATTTTCAATCTCCCGCAATTCGCGCAAAGGACCATGTGAAACCATAAATGTCCTCCTTTGGTATAACCGTTAATAATGGTGATGACGATAATGATGATGATGACGATCATGATAATGATGATGACAGTTTACTGGAAATGCGCATGTGAGGATATACACATGGGACATGCACAATATAAGTAGTATTAGATGATGATTATTAATTATTAATAGTGTTGTAGTAAATATTACCTGCATGGTCCCAGTTTTTTAAAGAGTGCATAACGAGCTTCGCGCTCTTGAACGACACGTGACTAAATAAACTATTGTATTGTATTGTATTGTAACGCTATCCCTGTAATAAACTCTAATAATTTATGATTATAATGTTTGTCATCAGGCAGAAGGAGAGAAGTCGGTCCTCGTAGCTGGCGACCCTGAGAGACATCACATGCGTAAAGTTGAAAAAGAAAATGGAATCTTATATCACGTGAATCTGCTGTCATCATTAGTAAGTACCACAGGCAGCCCAACCCACAGGCAGCCCAACCCACAGGCAGCCCAACCATAGGCAGCCCAACCATAGGCAGCCCAACCACAGGCAGCCCAACCACAGGCAGCCCAACCATGCACAGGAAGCCCAACCACAGGCAGCCCAACCCACAGGCAGCCCAACCCACAGGCAGCCCAACCACAGGCAGCCCAACCACAGGCAGACCAACCACAGGCAGCCCAACCCACAGGCAGCCCAATCACAGGCAGCCCAACCACAGGCAGCCCAACCATAGGCAGCCCAACCCATAGGCAGCCCAACCACAGGCAGCCCAACCACAGGCAGACCAACCACAGGCAGCCCAACCCACAGGCAGCCCAATCACAGGCAGCCCAACCACAGGCAGCCCAACCCATAGGCAGCCCAACCACATAGCAGCCCAACCATAGGCAGCCCAACCCATAGGCAGCCCAACCCATAGGCAGCCCAACCACAGGCAGCCCAACCACAGGCAGCCCAGCCCCACAGGCAGCCCAACCACAGGCAGCCCAAGCCCCACAGGCAGCCCAACCACAGGCAGCCCAACCACAGGCAGCCCAACCCATAGGCAGCCCAACCCACAGGCAGCCCAACCACAGGCAGACCAACCATTTGTTCTGAGGCTAATTATAATAAATAAGACGCTCTATAAGCGTTCACTCGGCGGACTTCAGCAATGAGCCTTCGGTTTCCTCAGCGGCACAGAGTGCAGTAATAAAACGATATTGGTATATACGCGCGCGTTTTCCTTGCGCAACACACAGGAAGCCCGCGCAGTAATAAAACGATATTGGTATATACGCGCGCGCGTTTTCCTTGCGTAACACACAGGAGCCCATTAGAATTAACCTCAGAAGAAATTGTATCGCTGTCAAGCATTTCGTCTCCTTCGGAATTCCTTTGTCATGTGATGCAGGGTAGTCGTCTTGATTTTCCACAGGGATCCCGGAAAAAGAACCCAGGTTCGAACCCAGGTTCTTCTTCCTTGTGGGGGGAGAGGAGAGTCTGGAGACGTTTATTAAGTCAGTTCTTTTCGTTATAGGATGACCTTGCTGATGACCTTGGTGTTCAACGTATGGTTATGAAAGGAAAGTAAATATTGGAAAACTATGCATTATAAATGTGCTCACATATCGACATATTTTAACGACCGGTTAGCAATTACAGGCTGGAATGGATTGAAATTTAATTTTAAATTTAGTATGTCATCATTGTGTGTGCTAGAGTCGTTTTCGTATGAGCGGGAAAGTGCCGTGCCGTATTGAAAGAGTTTGATTGGATGAGATGCATCTGCACGCTTTGTGATTGGTTCAGAAAGGAAGCCATTTGAGTGTCACGGTACCACAGGGTTCCCACTCATACGAAAGCGACTCTATCGTTGGTGTGTTATCGTTGTGTAGATTATATCTTCGAAAGAGTTGTTTTCGTGTGAGTGGGACGAAGTAGTAACGGTACTGTTCGTGCCGTGCGGTGACCGTGCCGTGTTCAAACCGATTCTGATTGGTTGAGCAATGATTTCGCGCGCTGTGATAAGTTGAATAGATGTCTTCGATTCCGTACCTAGTCCAGTCCCGGACTAGCAGGATCGCTGCGATTCGCTGAACATGGTTTTGGGTGATCGCAGCGATCATATGGAAACCAGGGGTGCTTACCATTTACTCGGAAAAACCGGAAATTCCGGTTGGAAAAACAAATGGTATGTGTCATTCCGATCGAAAAGTCTCGGAAAACTCGGTCTAGCGATTGAGGTAATCCACTTTTCTCGCTCTTTTCGGTTTTTTTTCCGTAGACGCGTGTACCATTAGACCGAGTTTTCCGGAGTTTTCCGATCGGAATGACACACCTCTTTTTTCAAACCGTAATTTCCGGTTTTTCCGAGTAAATGGTAAGCACCCCAGGCTTTAGTAACCCTTGACTCACAAAGGTGTGACCCCAGAGAATCATGGGAGATACTGTTTACCAAGTCTTTCTACGTACCCGATTCCCGACATTTCGACAAAGACATTCAGCCATCTCATTTTGAATGCCTCACTTGAATTTGCTTCACCGCAATATTCTTGTTTAGTACAAGACGTTTATAAACAATATTGCTGGAAATAGAAATCCCCATGATCCTTCAGGGTCAAATTAATTAGATCAAATTAGGTCAAGCAAGACCGACTAATTATCGATTGTTTCTTATACAGTCATTTGCAAAAATTATGGCCGCCACGGTATATCAATTTATTATATAATTATCGATGAAATATCTATATTTCTCTCCTTCGAAAAATTTTATATCTTCACACGTGAAGATAACATGTTATCTTCACATGTGAAGATATCATATCGTAAAGTAAAAATGATTTCAAAACAAAAAAATGTTTCATCGATAATTATATAATAAACAGAATATTACATGGTCGCTTGGAGATACGAATTTTATCTTCTCGTGTTGAATATCTCTCACTCGTTCGCTGCGCTCACTCGTGAGAGATATCATCAACACTCGAAGATAAAATTCGTATCTCCGCGAGCCCATGTAATATCCTCTATATATCAATATATCGGGTGCATCACTAATACTATTAAATGAAGCAAAATTTACAAACAACAAACGTAAGACTAAAATAAACATTATACTAAATATTTCTACCAACTTTGCTGGCGTTAACCCGCTTTAAGGGGAATTTTCGATTATTTAATTACCCATAATGCACCTGATATACTGATACTTCGTAGCGGCCAGAATTTTTGCAATTGACTGTATAATGGTACATGTAAAGTTTGACGTTTGAATCGGGCCTCACGCGAAGGCGTGGGTGGTACGGTTCTCACTTCTGATACCATGCAGTTCCGAACTTCTGCTACTATTAAATATCGGCGTACACTCTTTAGGGATATCCATGTAAACATATGTGTCAATACAATAATATAGTATAATGTAGAAGATTTTAAATCTTAATTTTTTATGGGATTCCTGTGTCCATGGTTGCTAAGGTAACCGCAGTTCTGTTTTTCCTGTAGCAATCACGCAGAAACAGGTGAATATAAAGTTACTCAACTTAATAAACGTGTTTTTGTTACACTTTCGGTTGTATAGCAAATTAATACTATCAAATTGTTAACTAACATGAGGAAGATCTTTTAGTGTGTCTAAATAAATATATTTTTATTGGTTTCATTGAGTTTTTCATTTTATTCGGCTATTTAGATAAAACTGTGTTTCGGTTGCTATGGATACATTTTGGCTAATTCATTCAAAACAGGTCTTTTTCGAAGTGGTTCAGCTGCCTCGACGTGAATTATTGCCTGATATTTGAAGGACGATGTCGCACATCCTGATTCAGTTGCCTCTTAGAAGCGGCGTGTCACTAGTGGTTTTCCATCCCATTTTACCCGTGATATACTAATAAGCGCAGAATTAAGTCTTTATTACTCTGGCTGCAAAAATTGTGGTAGGATTTGCCATCGATTTTAATAACTTTTGTGTGCTTTACAACAAGTTCAAAAAACGAAATACGTGTATTTTGTCAACAATTTCAAATTGCTCATCTTCAGCCGAGGATTTGTGCCGCTTGATTTCGTGGCTATGGGAGAGCGACAGAGACTTTGTGCGGCCTGTGATACGCCAAGTCCTGGTCCAACAAAGCGACTATACTATCAACACAGAGATTACGGACCGTTCTTTCCTATACTCGAAGAGCGAAGACGAAAATCCAATGGTTTCCTGTTCAGTGCGGGAAGGGTAATTGTTTGTACAGGGTGTGCCAATCACTTACAACGACAATGGTCGGCGTATGAGCAGAAATGGACACCGCGAGAGAGACGTACATATACACTACTGTCAGGTAACCGATAGTGATAAAATTGCTTCGTGTTTGGTTGCTTATATCCTATATCGTGACCAGTGTATTGTCTTAGGATCTTAGACAACTGTTAGATCTAAAAAGGAGAACTTTTACTAGTTCACGTACAATAAGGGACACCTAGTTAAGATTCGATGGTTTAGCGATCACAACAATGCAAGATCATGTCACAAAAAAGTGTCAAGTTTTGTATTAATTAAAGCGGATATGAGACTTCATGAAAAGAGTATATTATAATACTGTAGTTGTTTTCTTCGCATGGTGTATGGTCGCTATAGTTACTAAACCAATTGGAAGAAAGGAAAAACGAAAGAAAATCAAGAAATAGAAATAGAAAACATTGACTTAGAAAACAAAAGACAATTTGTTAGAACCGTGATAAGTTCGCAAACAGTTCAAATATATTTTAGTATTAAAGTAAACAATGGGATGACATCTTTCATGTGAGCCTTGACAAACTTGTCCTTTCAAAGTATTTTTAATCCATTTAAAAAACTGTGCGTTTAGTTCATAATTATACGGTCTAACCTGTGATGAATAATTTAATGCTTTAGTACAACGACCGAAACGTCAGTAGTATTGATCGATTAAAGTTTCATTCTGCGCACTTGTTTAACTGCTAAAAACACACCGACGCATGCGCAGTCTGAACTAGTATAACCGCTGGTCCCCTATTAGTCCTACTATAGTTGCACATATAGATATTGAGTCGAAAAATTGCGAGCATTTCTTGTGCTTTCATCTTCAGAAGAAAGAGAAGCGAACAAGGCGAAAAAAGGCAGCATTTCTAGTGAAGGAACACGTGCGAGTGGACAACAATCCAAAGGGAGTACACCAAGGTATCTACCTTTCAAGCAAGCCGCAAGTACAGTAGCCTCTCAGAACAAACTGCTGAAGGTCTTCAGCACCGAGACATCATTGAGCGATCGATCTCTCAGCTCCAACGGTAGAGTTTCGCCGAGTTTCATAACCGAGATCGACACAAGTCCATTTCGTCGAGCTGTGAAGCGAGTTTCGAAACAAAACACGAGGACTTTGAACGGGTCGAGTAAGATTGCTGATGTGTTCGAAGCTGCCGCAAAAGAACATCGCTACGACCAGGAAGAGATGAAGCCGTCGAGTGAGATTGTCAGTGTCTTAAGTAACGGTACGCCTCCAAGAAAGAAATCGGTAGCTTTGTGGAGTCTACCAAGCGAAGACATTCGCTCCCAAGTGCGCGAGGAGCTGCAAGAAAACATTGAAGTTCTGATTCGTAAACTAGCTGAAATACAACACATGGAGAACATGCGCCGATATGAGCAAGAACTCAAAGAGGCAGCTGAGCGTATTTGCCGCGCGCAAGACAGGGAAAGCGATATCGACCGCATGTCTCGTAACTTGAAGAAGCAGCTACAAGAAGAGCTCATGTTTCGGGACACGTCCCGTGTGCTTCGGGACAACAAGAAGGAAGCTGTAGTCATCACGGGTAATACAGGGAGCACAGCTAGTGAGCCAGACCCAGCAGGCGTTGACGTGGCCACTAAGGGGTTAGAGAGCATCACTGTAGCTAAAACAGCTGGTGCAGAATGGAGGGGGAGAGTTAAGAAAGGACGTAACAAAAGAGAAACGATAGAGAAGAAGTTGACTCCTCTACGGACCCAATCGGAGACACTGGTCTCACGTGACATAAAGAAAGAAGACCAACCACCCCGGTCAGCACAGGACCTTGATGCTGTATTGCGTGAACTGGAACAAGAGCGTGAATGGCGCAAAAGGACCGAAACTGCAGTGTTACGACAAAGGGGAATGATTGAAGATCTTCGTAAAGGAATACAAGGTGACGTTCGACGTTTCATCGACGAACAAAACAGACGTTACCAAGAACTCAAGGAAACTCTTGTCGCTTATGAAACCGCAAAAACTGCAAGCAGTCCGACCGACAGACGAGATCAGACATGGATAGAAAGAACACCGACGTCGTCTGAGGACAAAACAATGCGGGGAAATAAAGAGCAGCCATTACGACCGAGTAGTTGGAAACAGAAAAGCGAGGACATCCCTTCAACCGTTAATCATGGAAATGATGATGATGACACTGATCATAGTGATGATAGAACAGATGATGATAGCGACGATGATGATGATGATGATGATGATTACAATTCGTCACCGCCTCATACACCAGAGTTTTATATTCACTGAATAAATCATGGTACAATGTTAAATCATATTATACATATAGTCTCCCGTGCATCCGTCTTCAGTTCCGTCAAGCGGAACTAAAGACGGATGCGAGGGAAGCTAATTATACATACGGCTCTCCCGTATTTAATTAATAATAATAATAATTTATTTATTAAAGATTAACATGATCATCATGTGTAACGGATTAACTCTCTCAGTTGGGTTCCCTGTGGTGGCGAATAACGTGTGTGCGCATGCGTGATTAACGTGATCTCTGTTTCAAAACGAGTCTACGTGCGAAACCTTTCATATGAAAATCAGTTTTATTTACATGAAAAAGGAACAATTATTTGCATATGAAAGGTTTCGCACGTAGACTCGTTTTGAAACAGAGATAAAAGGAACTCGGAAATAGCCTATCAGCGGAATTTGTCTCAACATTTCTTGGAAATTTGTAAAAACTGTTTCCAAAAAAAAAAATCAGCTTACCTATAAAAAAAACACACACACAAAGAAGACCATATTATGCTAGTTTTGGCATTTTTACAACATAACTAGCTTGGGCTTCCTGTGGTCTAATAGACACGTCTGCTCGCGCATGCGTACATGTCAAGGTGTTGGCAACATTCAGCTTCCACAGGGAGCCTGCCAACTATTTCTATCGTAATACTGTAAATAAACAAGATATATGTAATTAAAACCCGTATGTTTCCAGTAAAGAAACAAACTCATTTGCATCGAGAAGGTGCATAGTATCCCACAATGCATTGCGTTCCAGGCGGTGGTGTACACGGGCGCTCAAAGCATGCTGGGACATAAATATGCATTCAACTTACCCTTGACTATAAAACCTGACGGAGAAAATTATACATGATATGTTTATGCTTGAAACAACAACCTTTCGAGAACTAGACTCCACAAGTGGAGTTAACTCGGGCTCCTTTTCTAAACATACAGTTCGTACTGCATACTAAAATTGGAACGATACAGAGAAGATTAGCATGGCCTCGTGATTAACATACTCGACCGACGAGTTTTCGGAAAGTCAATCGGCAACTATTCGTAGATCTGAGCCTGCGATGCATCATGAAAGCGGCACAGAGCGCATGCGCAATAGTGGTCCATTGCAGATTTGACGACCAAACATGACGAATAGAAGAACAGTTTGCATTTTTAGACTCGGGCCTTCCACAGGGAGCCCGAGTAAAAAAAATCAATAAAATAAAGAAATAACGAATTAATAAAGAACTGAATATGCGAGAGCTTGAAGCCAGTGCATGCCTGGCTTCAGTCCAATCAGGTTTTCATTGTAGATTACACTCGAATATCAATTATTTTATGTTGCATGTCGGGAAAAAGTCTCTAGGATTACATACACAAAATAAAGATTGTGTTCTTGAAACAGATGTTTTCATTGGAAATACAAGGAAGTCCCCTCGCCTAACTTTGCATAATTGGCGTGGAGTTGTCTTATCATTGTGCGTCATGCAAGCAGTCTTTGCCATCTCAGTCAAGATCAAAAACTACTTCAAACTTTCGACCAGGCAACGAGGGTTTGTCATGTAATTTCAAAACTCATAGGACAAAAAAATGATTATCATAGCTTATCATTTCCAAAGGTTTTCATATAAACTTTCGATTTTTGAAAATTCATATCTTCGCAATTTGTGAAGCGATCTTTTCCAAACTACACAGTTTTACTAATTTCAACGAGCTCTCTCCAGCTATGATAATCATTTTTAGTCCCATGAGTTTTGAAATTACATGATAAACCCTCATTGAAATATGTTTCACCTGGCTCTTGGGAAAGAAGTTGCTAGGTATTGTTTAATTTTACGAGCATATTTGAAGACTTAAAGCAAAAGTGACGTCGCGCGTGCGAAGGAGTTGCAAGACTTTTCTTCATTGACTATCTGATCAAGTATTGCTGTCTAAATTTTCAGATGGTCTTTGTTCCTGACACAATATATAATTGTCCACCCTTCTACAAGAACTTAAAGCCCTTTATGAATTTAGATGTCATAACACAACTGAGAGGTTATTGAGCATAAGAGCTAACCCAAAGAGCCGGAGATCAGTCGTTACGAGTTTCTCAGTTAATTATTCGATTTCGTATACGTTCTTCAGTCAATCCAACAACTAGAGAATACGCCGAGAAAAAGAAGCCGAAACTTGTTTGCATGAGCTACGATGTCAAAGACTGCCTGGAACAACACTACGATACCTCGGTGTAAATATATACGGTGGCCTCTCACTCAGCCTTCTTCTTTCTCCAACAACGCCGTCACAGTCTCCTCCATCGCTACAGCTGCGGTCAATGGGGTGAGCATGCCGTTCACTATCATGCTGAACGCTTTCGTGATTATCATTATTGTCAGGAACCCTTCTCTTCGCCAGAAAGAGAGAGTGATGGCTGTACTGTATCTCTCAGTGACTGACCTTTTCACTGGTTTAATCTCGCAGCCAATGTTCATAGCCAGGGAAATATCACACCTGAGAAACACTGAAGCAGATTGTGTTCTCGAAGAAGCCTTTTTCACGAGTTTAGCGATTTTCTCTACTGCATCTTTCTATCACATTGTGGTCGTTGTTTACGAGAGACATGTCGCCATTAACCAACCCTACCAGTACTTCACGCGCATCACTGTCCGTCGACTTACCTACACCTCCGTCGTTATATGGATAATTGGTATCGTTGCGTATAGTACATATTACTTATCCAAGGTACTTTTTCCGTCATATCAGACAGTTTTAGACATGTTATACACCGTTGCATATACGATACCATTACTAGCCATGATCTATTGGTACGGTAGGATCTTCTTCACCTTGCGACGGACCAGACTCAAGATAAAAAAGCAGCATACTCAGTACAACCAATTAAGGCACAACGAAAAATTTGTATTTACAATAGTGATTCTTTCGTGCATTTTTTTTATTACTTACATTCCAATGTTTGCAGTAGTTTTAGCATTATTTGCCTTGGGCTTCTCCGACGTACGATGCCCGTTATTTTTCATCCTCTTGCAAATCGCCGAAACATTTGTACTGTTAAACTCTTTATTAAACCCCGTGGTGTTTTGCTTAACTACATCTGAACTGAAAAAGGAGTGTCGAAAGCTTTTCGCAGTAGCCGGCACAGACAATGCTGACAGTATTGCTGTTAGTAGACATGTTGAAAATAACACGCAACTACAAGAGCTAGCAATTCCTGCCCCACATCAACCGATTGCCAGCGATTTTCATGATGGCGCGATATGACTACAAGTACCAGAATGCTTTGGGAATTTTTTTCTTATTCAGATTTTTATTCCGTCATGAGAATAGTAAGACAATGGGCTTGTGTCACCTGTCACGTGACTTTTTAAATTTTCACCGAAGACAAGCGAAAATATCATAACTTGAAAGAGCATACTAAAATTAGTAAAAGTGGAAAATTTCAAAGGAATCAAGCAAATAAGACAAAAGTTAAAGGCTTTCAAAGTTTCCCGCTTTGACAAGGATTTGTATGGGTTTTTCGCTTGGAGGGCAAGCGTTGCCTTCCAACATACATTTTCATACAAAAATGTTCAAGTTTGAATGCCTGTAACTATTGCCTTATTTACTTACTTCCCTTCAATCTTTCCACTTTTACTAACTATAGCATGCTCTTTCTAGTTATGGTATTTTCGTTTGTCTTCGGTGAAAATTTAAAAAGTCACGTGACAGGTGACACAAGCTCATTGGTGCTAATTATCTAACAAAAGAAAATGGGCAAAGCATTATGGTATAGTATATGACGCCATCATGCGTCATGCTCGAGAATCCAGCGGTGCTCGTTTCATCCGAGCCCGCGCCGAAGAGCACCGCTGGATTCTCGAGCATGGCAAGTCGCCTATTATCGTGAATAATGTTACAAGTGTGTGATTTGCACAAATAAAACGTTCACAAATATCGCTCCACTCTTCGTTTATTTACATTCCCTTCAAATATCTCAATATTAACATTTTAGGTTTAATATTATAATAAAAATTCTTAAGTTAATTATAATTTTTGGATAGAGTGATTGCAATAAACCCGTGAAATAGTTAGTAGACTGGCTAATATACCGTATTTCCATTGTTTTCTTTTGTGTTTATTAAACTATTACACACTAACATTCAATTTTCATTTCACGGGTTTATTGCAATCACTCTAAACTCTCTGGGATAAACTCTAACTAAACCCTCCACTACTAAGTGACCCTGTCCCTCCCCCTGGGGTTGATTTTGACTAAGTACCATTTCTTACTCGGCCTAAAAAGACGGATGGATTTCAGTTCGCAGGGCACCGTCAGATCTGTTTGGATTTGTAGGTACCTTTGTGTGCGGGCAGCGACCAACTTTGGTATATTAGTATAGTATAAAATGTATTTTGAATATCTACAGATGATATTGCTTTCAGTACCGAGTACATGTACTATCAACTAATTGCTGGTTTGCAAGTGTGACGTCATGGCGGCCATGTTGGATTCCGATAACACTGAATCATTTCCTCATTAGTTTCGCTTGTTTGTACCACCAACATGGTTGCACGTGACGTCATGGCGGCCATGTTGGATTCCGATAGCACTGAATCATTTCCTCATTAGCTTCGCTTGTTTGTACCACCAACATGGTTGCACGTGACGTCATGGCGGCCATGTTGGATCCCGATAACAAAGCATTCCTCATTAGTTTCTCTTGTTTGTACCACCAACATGGTTGCACGTGACGTCATGGCGGCCATGTTGGATCCCGATAACAAAGCATTCCTCATTAGTTTCTCTTGTTTGTACCACCAACATGGCCACTGCGTGGTCTCTGTACTTGAAACTCCAGGGAATGATATTGCAAACCAGCAATACGAGCAGGAAAAGCTACGTCTTCTTTGCACGCTACGCATGGTCGGTTTCTTGGTTCCTCAAAACGAATTCTCAATTTGAACGTACAACTGTTTGACACCAACCTTTTAAAAGCAAAACTAACCATTCAAACAGGACATACATTTATATTGTAAAAGGCAGATATTTTTTTACTGTTTTTACTACCGTTTTTATCAACCTCGTCCCCAGGACCCTCTCATCTCGCCATTTTAATGGGTTTCCTGTGGTAGATCGCGCGGGATAAGTATTATATTGGGCTCCCTGTGGGTTTTTTTTTGCACGGAATCGCGTGCGTTTTCACAGGTGGGCTTCAGCAATGAGCCTTCGATTTCCTCAGCGTCACAGAGCGCATGCGCCTTGGTACCCAGTTGGTGATTTGTGGCCATGAGAAAAAGAAAAGCCCATTTTTCAACTCGGTAGCCTGCGGAGTCGAACGCGCGCGTCTTTTTTTGATGGTTTTCTGTAGTCTGTAGAGCTGAGCGTGCTGAATACGTATTATGTTGGGCTCCCTGTGCTTTACGTACGCTTACGTAAGATCGCGCGTTTACGTTCAATGCAGTATTGAATACCGTAAACTGCCGCTTATAAGCCCTGGGCTTATACAAGTTCGTAAGGGTTTTTGGGTGGGCTTATAAACGAGGGGGCTTATATCCGGGAGGGCTTATAACCGGAATAAAAAAACGTTTCGAAATAAGCTGATAAGATAAGTTGAGATGGTACAGCAGTATCAAAATACGTCTTCAATCTACTGGTCTTTATTGAAAATTAACAATAAACTCATGATAATTTCAATATTTGGAACAAAATTCAAAACTGTAACTAATAAATTGTTCCGCAATCTGTCCAAATTTTCAATTTGAAGTTATACCGTGTTCTGTGAAAATGTTTATATTAAGGAAACAAGGAAACGTAGAGGGGGGCTTATAACCGGGGGACTTATAACCGGGGGGCTTATATCCGGGGGACTTATATCCGGGGGGCTTATAACCGGCATTTTGTTTTTGTTTGAAAGTATATGGGCCTATAACCGGCTTATAAGCGGCAGTTTACGGTAATCTATTATCGGCCTATCTGAACCTTACCTCGTTAAATATATGATGGGTTGAACTTAGGATCTTGTGTGTATCGGCATTAGGTGCTACAAGGAGGCGCAGAGTGCCAATAGAATTTTCACTGAAATATCAAAACATAAAAGGTACATTGGACTCAATCCCTTCAATTCAGACAAACCCCCTAGATCGGCCACAGCAATGTACTAAACTATCAGTGAACGATAGTACCCCAATGGAACCTCTATTAAGAGGACCACCCTACATGTATTGCAGACCGTTGGCGTTCCCACAATGGGTGTCTCTCAATTAATACATCTTATATGCACTGTAAGAATTTGAAAAAAGAGTAAAAAAAGTTTTTTGAAGAGGCAAATTAGGGAAGAGTTCCTTTAGAAATACAGGCCTCCTACATCGCACTGTTTCGTCATCTTTTTTGCAAATAAAGTTGTTATAAATAAATAAATAAAATGTCACGGTTAATTCACCGATTGGCCCCTAGAGCTCACGTGGTGTACTTCATGTTACTGTCACCAAAATGTTCGTACATTGTCCGTGAATTGCCGTACAAACGCACTAACTTTTGTACAGTTTATCGACTCGATTTAGATGTTCGATTCTCTAAATATTAACAAAATCTCGTTTATCAACCTTTAGTAAATATTAGTTTTGCTAATATTTAGAGAATCGAAAAACTAAATCGAGTCGATAAACTGTACAAAAGTCAGTGTGTTTGTACGACAATTCACGGAAAATGTACGAACATTTTGGTGACAGTAACATGAAGTACACCACGTGAGCTCTAGGGGCCAATCGGTGAATTGTATAGTTTTCATTTATTTATTTTTTTTCGGCTGCACCGTCAAAAGTGCCTGGAAAAAATTAGATGAAAATGAAAATGGCGCTATATAAGAATAAAGTATTATTATTATTATTATTATTATTATTATTATTATTATTATTATTAAAATATTTGTCTGGCTACGGGCCTGAAATATCATGCAAATTAACTTACCTGTTGAGAGTCCAAAAATGAGGATCTTGTATGCTATAAACATTTTCTATTTGATTCACCTGTAATCGAATAAAGTAGTATCATGATCAGTTGAATGGCTGTGTTTCTCAATGGTCTGTAATAATTATGGCATTTACCCTTTGATAAGCAATGTGTAGAACCTTTTCTAGTGCTTTTGGTGTCCTTTGCATAAGAATTCCTGTTGAGTCTTTAAGTAGTGGTATGACGCTGCAATGAGAACAACAATCATATAATAAAAACTCTGTTATATTGAACAATTTATTATTCCCCGAAGTGGAGTTGAGTAGTATTGGATATTTACCGAGCTGTGAGTGACTCCTCGAGCGGCAAGGTACATATCCACCACCTACCGACACTGAGGGGGTAATTGTTTTAGTATTTACCAAATCAGTTATGTTGGTTGGAACAGCTAATTCATTTATTATAGATTTGGAGACTGTAATGAAATGAGATGCCATTTTGAATCCTGTCCCAAACTGGAAACAGTGAATAGCCAATGATATTCCAAGTTACGGGAGCCAATCAAAACATGCCAAAATTGCTATCCACTGATTTGGTAAATACTAAATATATATACACTCAATTGCATTAAGGTTGTCCACCTCGGAAAAGCACATTTACACATTTGCACATTTGCACATTCGCAACATCACGTGTATATTTGTTTTGCGCAAGTGGAACCCAGAGTCAATAGATTCAGTAGAAGTATACTGCCATAAGAATGCCGCGGCCTTATACAGAAGATTTCAGGTGGATAGTTGTATTTCAGCGCTTGTAAAAGTGCAAATGTGTAAATGTGCAAATGTGTAAATGTGCTTTTCCGAGGTGGACAACCTTTCTGCAATTAGGTGTATATGAGTCAAAAGATAATTTAAGGTATCAATCCGAAGTCATTGTTGGTAATTAAAAAAAAGACTTAGCAATCCCTAAGTACTACGTTCTTCTTCCGATATTTTACGTAACATAAGTCTTGACCCGGTTGTTTGAAAGGCATTTAGTGCCAACCCAGGGTTAAATTGAATGGTTTTCTCAAGACTTAATCCTGGATTAGTGCTAACCACCTTTCGAACAACTGGATGCTGATGCTTCAAATACCCGTAAAACAGAGCACTGATGGAAAGAGGGGGGTAAATTGAGCGCACCGTCGGCTTCCTGGAAGATTAGCCTCTGGCTAAAGGAACTACCGACGTTAAAACAAGGTCCTTTTTATACTTGCCCCAAACTCGTTGTGGTTTGAGCTTGGATCATGGATATACGACTTAGAAAAACAAACTGTTTGGAGAAAGAGTCCAAGTCAGGACTGCTCACAGTTTAAGTTTGTGATGGAAGTACATTTGATGCACAGTTGCCTCTTGTAAAACTATCAGTAGCAGGTTTTGTATCAATGGTTTAGTTATGTACCACTCACCTTAACACAATTAAAACAGAAATAAACATAGAACATATAGGGTCAGCCATCATCCAACCTACAGTATTAACCAAGAGAATGTAACAACTTAGCGAATAAGAAGGGAACAAGCTATAAGGCACTGATACACAAACGTACTAGAGCATCAAAATGCTGCCAGCTACAGATCAAGATTTCAAGCAGGAAAAATAAAGAATATTATTATTCCACTAGTGCATCATTTTACCGTATATGGGCAAGAGAACATGCAAAATATGCCAGTGTATTTAATACACAGTAGCTCGCGTGCGCATGAAAAACATACCAAAATGGTTCAAAAACTTCAGGAAACAATGCATGAAACAAAATCAATTGTGGAATAATAAACCCCTTATTTGATGGTTTGACAGATAATACTTGCAGACATTTTACTCATTGCTCGTATTTTTCCTCGCCCTACGGGCTCAGAAAAATACTATGCAACTCGTAAAATATCTGTGTGTATTATCTGTCAAACCATCAAATAACCTCTATATTTCAACTATATTATTTCATTTAATTGCAAACTTCATAAAGAAGGAATCATTGCAGAGAACAGCATATAAAATATTAGCGATTTGTGGTCAAAAGCCACATTCTCTTGTGACATAAAAAAATCAAGAAGAATTTAGATTCTGGTCATATCAGAGATCACGGACCCCCTTAAAGAAGAAGTTAATTAAAGTATTCCAGCTTCACTACGGCAGCACAATACCATGTTAACAACATAAACTATTGGTATGTTTTATGTAACCTTACCAAACTGGTGAATTAAAACGGCAGAAATAATCACACCAACACTACCAAGTGTGTCTGCTAAAACATGTAGAAATACACCTAACAACAAGAGAATATGTCATTGAAATAACAAAAATAATGTTGGTCTTATACTAAGGTGCAATGATATCTATAAGTTAATGTGCACGTATATAGTCAACTCTCTGCCATTACACGGGCGATATTATCGGCGATTTTGTCAGCGATTTTATTGCCGTGAAGTTGCAAAAAATTTCGAGCATGTTTGAAATTGCAGCGATTTGGCTGCAATTTAATCACCGCTAAATTGCTGCGATTTTGTGGTTGCAATAAAATCGCTGATACTGAATCACCGATAAAATCGCCCGTGTAAACGGCCCTTTAAGCCTGGTTCACACTAGTGTCGAAATCATAAGAGGAGCTTATGACCAGCGTGAACTAATAATAATTGGAGTCGGAAGCAGAATTAAGGGTGACGGAAAAGGAAGGATCAGAAGGTTTTCTTTTTCCTACGATTGCGTTGTTTTGATTCACACTAGATCGTACAAGCTTCTTGCGATTACGATTGTGATTCCATTTCCGATGCTTACAACGTTAGTGTGACCCAGCCTTATGTGACACCTCACATATATCTCACAGTCATATTGTCAAAATCTGCCCAAAACATGACAATTAACTACATATATATGTACATCACTAACATGTACATGTAGTGTAATATTGTACGTACCTTCCATAATTTTACTTGATGATATATTTTCGCTTCCTGAAATTTAACAAATCCCATAAACAGAGAGTGAGCATAGAGGTACTGTATTTGACCAATATTGGTGGTGTGCAATATACGGTAATATTTTGAATAACATGTATAAAGGATTTGTAGATTGTAAAATTAGCCACTTTAGAAACGAGTAAAGGACTGGGAACGAGTTTTTAGAATTAATCTAATTAAACAATGTACCCTATCGCAAGAAAGAACATATCACAATTAGCATTATTACAAAGTTTCGATAGGTTTTGTTAGATATTGAACAAGTAACAGCTTTCCAAAAATCACAAAAATTACAAAGAAATGTATGTTTAGTAGGGCCGCTTGTCCCAAGTAATCATACATTTCTTTGTAATTTTTGCAGTTTTTAAATGTCTGCAGTTCAGTTGCTGCTTCTCCAAACCCTATCAAACTCCTAAAACTTACTAATTCTGATATGCTCTTTCTTGTGATGGGTTCATTTCTTAATTAGATTAATTCTTAAAACTCGTTCCCAGTCCTCCACTCATTTCTAAAGTGGCTAATAGAAACGCAGGTTGAACACATACAGTACCTGCACCATGACTGTGTCCATGATCATGACTGTGACCATGATGTCCATGTCCATTGGGCGTGCCATTATTGTGGGCGTGGTCATGACTATGTCCACCATGAGAGTGACCATGTTCTAAAAACAGGGGTTCATTGTAATTAAGTCGCATAAAATAATTTGCGAGTCTATTACTCATGGATAATTTTTTATACCAATAGGATAAAAACATTTCTATTAAATTGCTGGTTTGCAATCAATCCCTGGAGATTTAAAGTACAAAGATGCAGCGGCCATGTTGGTGGTACAGACAAGAGAAGCTAATGAGGAATGCTTTGTTATCGGGAACCAACATGGCCGCCATGACGTCACGTGAAAACCAGCAATACAAGCTTTTATGTTAGGGGAGGGGGAAAATACCTTCCCCTCTCCCTACCCCCCTGAAATACAGTATGATCTTCAATCTACTGATGAAGTATATATATGTACCTCCTTGTCCATGGTGAAACACAAATATTCCAATTAGATTAACAAACAATCCTAAGACAGACACTACAAAAAGACGCTCATGTTTTACTTCTGGTGGATGCAGAGCTCTCTATTGGACAACAAAACAAGAATGAATACTTATTATTGTTGGTTAAAATTCATATATTCCAATAAAAGGATGAAAAAAAAATAAAAAAAAAAAAAAAAATAAAAAAAAAAAAAAAAAAACAAAAACAAAAAAAAAAAAAAAAAAATAAAAGGATGATGGTAAATAGTAGTTTTGCGATCGTTACTGTACCTCTACTGCTTCTGAGAATATGAAGAAAGCTACAAATATCAAGAAGAGGCCATTGACAAATCCTGCCATTATTTCAGTCCTCCCATACCTGATAGTAACAAAGCAATTAACGCTTTAATAGAGTGATTCTGGCAATAAACCTGGGCACTACTTTATTAGTAGTGTTTATTAGATGCAATAAACCTGGGCACTACTTTATTAGTAGTGTTTATTAGATGCAATAAACCTGGGCACTACTTTATTAGTAGTGTTTATTAGATGCAATAAACCTGGGCACTACTTTATTAGTAGTGTTTATTAGATGCAATAAACCTGGGCACTACTTTATTAGTAGTGTTTATTAGATGCAATAAACCTGCATGGGCACTACTTTATTAGTAGTGTTTATTAGATGCAATAAACCTGGGCACTACTTTATTAGTAGTGTTTATTAGATGCAAAGAAACAAAAGAAAACAAAAGAGCGAGTGTCTAATAGTGTGTATTAGTGGAGTTATATAGTAATGCCCAGGTTTATTGGAATCGCTCTAATAATAATAATAATAATCCAAATTACTGATAAAGAACTATATATGCTAAGTATAGAAATGGAAACTAATGAGGAATATACAGAACAAATGTTCGGAAAAAATCAGACGAAATAATAACAACATTTATATAGGATGGCCAATTCAGGTACCACTCAATGTAATAGACTAGCATCTATCAAATATCTCGCAACTTTCTTCTAAATAGGGTGGTCGCATAGTATAATAATGAACACATGCAATGGTAATCTCTCAGTCTCGACATACATGTAGTTCTTTGGGCCCACACCCATCCTAGAATGTACATGAATCACTCACTATCAATTCACTCTATATATCCATGTACAGCTAGGACCTCTAATTACCACCAGACATAAACATCCCAAAGATTAACACCTTTTTGGGGAGTCACAAGTACTGCATCCTCAGGAACCCAGTGGTATATTCTATCGTTCATTACTCGCTCCCAGAGAAATACCCCTGGGAACGAAGTCTGTTGGAACTTGTTCTGGAACTTGTCAAAATTACTCTCGTTTCTGATTGGTCAGTATCAAGTATATTTTGGTTTGAATAGGACAGCCGCCATTTTGAATTTTGACTTCCGGAACAAGTTCCAACAGACTTCGTTCCCAGGGGTATTTCTCTGGGAGCGAGTAATGATCGAGTGACAGAATATATCCCTGGGTTCCCGAGGATGCAAGTACTGGTGCTGATCAAAAAAGGTGTCTGGCTCAGAAAAATGAATTGACAGAATATCACACCATCTGTACATATTTATATAAAATATTAAGTTTCCATGGATTCAAAAATCTGTTTTCATTAATTTTAAGATCAATGGAATCTTGTAGAGATAAATTAAATTGATAGCAATTGAAATAATTAGCTATAAACATGAACACGCGACAAAATAGTCTACAACCGGTTTATAAATTCAGTTATAACCGTTACACTATACTCGACGGTGTCATGATTGTAGCTACATGTATATTAAAGTTTGACGTACATTTGTATAAATGTGTATAAGTCCAGTCTGCATGCAGTCAAAACACCATATCATCTCCATCAATTATAACCATACATACCCGTATGAATAACGCTCATTTTTCCCCCATCGCGAAATGACGGTAGCTATTAGACCAGCAAGAAGTGCTGTACAATCAAAGAACATATGGAAGGAGTCTGATATCAGCCCAAGACTGTGGGACATCAAAAAGATATTTTAGATTCGATTCCATGTGCATTTTAATAACCACTTTTAGGAAGACTAGTAAGTATTGCTTACCTATTAGTCCATATTCCATAAGTTAGTTCAACGAAGGCAAACGAAAGATTAAGTATTAAGAAGAAGAAGAGATTTCTTGAGGTTGAACTTGAGAGAATCGCCCTAAATAATATCAGAGGATCAAAGTAAGAAACTCATGAAAAGAGAGAGAATCCAAATCAACTTTGTGACTCACTTGATCCATTCAAAAACGCGAGATCTTAGAAGTTTTCCTGGTTTATAGTCATCACTTTTGAAGCTATCTTTGCTCGAGAACGGTAACATGGTGACCAGAGGGAGCAATGAAGGCTTTAGGATAAAGGAAAGTAGAAATCTGTTTCGTCAATACATCTTTATACATTCGATCTTTCAGTCGTCTACAACTTCACTGAAGTACGTGGCAGCTCGATTATCAACTTCCGGTCAATGCCCAAGGAGGTTCATGGGTACCGGAAATGATATCAAATTTCAACAATCAGGAAGCCCGATTTTTGAAGGTGCGGTGACAATAAAATAGCACTAATATATTATTAGTAGTGTGAGTTTTGTGTATAAATGATAAAGTTTACTCTAGACTTCTTCAGAATCAATAAATACAGGTTATAAAGTATTTGTATGAACAACATTTCACAGAATGTTAAGAGTGGGCTTCCTGTGGAAATATGGTAATTTGTGGTAATTCGGTTTCCCTGTGGTGGATTCTGATTGGTTGTTAGGGTAAACTCCGAAAATTTAAAAAGCTTGTCGTCAAAAGTATTCATTAATTTCATTGTTCTGAAAGATGGCCGACCTACTGCAAGAAGCCGGAGAACTTGTCTGTACAGTAAATATCGAAAGTCTAAACGCTGCAAATGGTACCGTAACACGTCGGCGAGTTTACAAAAATGTCTCCATCGTTTTCGGTCGAGACGAGTTTCGAGATCTTGTTCTTCGAATCGTGGCGAAGAGTTCCCCTCTTGGAAAAAGTTACCGTCTGCGTGACATTCAAATTCACAAACGATTCCTTCAGGAAGGGAAAGCCACCATTAAGCTTCTCACTCAGAATCTTCAACTACTAATATCGAACAGTCCACCAAGCAAGCTAGCTGTGTTCTTGAAGTGTCTTACTTTGAAACTTGCTCAAAAGAAGGAGTCGGGTTTTGCGAGCGAAAGAACAAGAATTCGAAGTGATGTTCCGCGAGGATTCGAAAACATCAGCCCGCTGACTGAGCGGGATTTCACTACCAGAAAACGACCTTTATCCGACGTAAATGGCAGCATCACTCCAAAACGATGTAAAGTCCAAAAAACTGCATGCACAGCGGGCCCTCGCAAAAAACTAAATGTGATGGCCGCTTTGCAAAGCAACTACACTACTGAACAGCAAGATGTTATAAAAACTGTCCGCGCTGGACGGAGTTTATTTTTTACTGGCAGTGCGGGAACTGGGAAAACATTTCTTCTTAAGAAACTCATCGGGGTTTTACCTCCCGAGGGAACGTTTATTACAGCGAGTACTGGAGCTGCTGCTTGTCACATTGGAGGGACAACTTTGCATGCGTTTGCAGGTAGGGTATCATTTTCTGCACACACTACACCGCACATAGAATATGATTGGAAAATTTTATTTTGCAAGGGTAGACACTTGTGTTTTTATTTATTTGTTGAGTAGCACCTGCATGCAAATAAACTTATTAGGACATGTGCTATAAGTGTGCACCCAAATTACCTGACAGCAAGGTTTGTCTGACAGCATAAGTAAACACACACAGTGCAAGCAGAGGTTTTTTTCTACACGCCCAGGAAGCGTCCAGGAAGCATCGCTTCCTGGGCGAGCAGAAAAAAAACTCTGCTCGCAGGGTAGCTAATCCAAACGCTTTCAACATTGTTGTATCAAACAATACAACATTCGTTCGGGTGATCCAACATTGTTGGACTATACTCTATGCTTCAATTGTCACAAAAGGGACTTAAAAGTTTACAACATGCAACAGCTAGGGTGTGCAAACGCTCACAACATGTTGGGTCCATACATGTATGTCAGTTGGCTACAATATTGGGAACATTTACACATGAGCTAGAACACATATGACACAGTAATAAAGTCATTATTATTATTATGACTTAAATGAGTGTAATACTTTTACAGGTATTGGAAGCGGCAGTGCCGATACTGAACAGTGTATTGAGCTGGCATCAAGGCCGGCAAGACTGCGTATTTGGAAGAAGTGCAAGCGGCTCATTATAGATGAAATATCTATGGTGGATGCAGAGCTCTTTGACAAGCTTGAAACTGTTGCCAGATGTGTCAGGAATGATGACAGACCATTTGGAGGGATACAGTTAATCCTGTCAGGAGATTTCTTGCAGTTACCACCCGTCTCTAAGATATCTGAGGGAAAAACCAAAAAGTTTTGCTTTCAGGTAAATAAATTAATGAATGCAGGCTCGATTTCCAGCCGTAGTGGTGTCTGTGTACCTGAATTCAACTAGAATGAATCTATGATTCTAATGTAACGAGTATGTAATTATTATCGAATGGTCAAGGCGAGACTTTGCAAGACTCCGAGACAAGGCATATTTGTGCGAGCCTGAGACGCTTTTTCACCGATTTCCTTTGTTTTCAAAATTCAAGACTCTGAGACAGCTTTTTGGAAAAAATGAGACTTCGAGACCTACGAAATTTGACCGAAATTTTGCGAGACTCTGACTTTTTACAGGGACCATTCGACACCCCTAATGTACATGTACATAGATGATATCATAATGTCTTTTGTTCTTTCTGCAGGCTGATAGCTGGTACAAGTGCATCAGTAGCACCATTGAATTAACTCAGGTTTATCGACAGAGAGATCCACTATTTATATCCATTTTGCAGAATATTAGAGTTGGAAGGTAAAAGCAAGAAATACATGGATGAATGGAAAACAAATTCTAGCTTTTGAACAGGCATTACAGGATGTGGGAGGGACAGGGGAAGAAGTCAAGGGCCCTAATCCCTCTCATGTTCCCCCAGGCTTTACTGGTATCTCTGAATGTGTATACACGCGTGTATCTCTGACTGTGTATGACTCTGTGTATGTTATAATTATTGTTATAACCGTTATCATTGAAGTGCGACCTTCAAAACAGCTTGTCAGGTTTGAAAATAGCTGGACATCAATCAACATGTGGGCGTGTCCGGACTTTAACCAATCATAGCAAAGCTAATTTGATTGATGGCCGTCTAGACTGGAGTTTATCTGAAAGCGTTGTAGTTTTCAGGGTCGCACTTCAACGACAATGGTTGTAAAATAAAGAAATATTTATTAGACTTGAACTTGTACCTCTCCATTTGTAGCTGTTGTGATAAAATAACAACCAAGTTAGTAGAAACAAGAAACAACACCATTGAAAAAGATGGAGTTTTAGCAACCAAGTTGTGCACCCATAAAGACAATGTTGACCAAATCAATGACATTCAACTTTCTAAAATTTCTGGCAAGTCGCAAATCTACCAAGCTCATGACAGCGATCCAGCACAATACATGTCATGTCAAGACAAGTCCCTGTTGCTGAGAAGATAGAGCTGAAAATTGGTGCACAGGTGAGTAACAAGAGTGGCCGCTACACATGTAAGCTTGCTTCAGGCATGGCCTGAGCAAGAATACTTCATGATCATCATGCACCTATACTGCTGCTGCAGGATGATGATGAGGATCCTTCATGAGAGAAGATATTGTGTAACTGTGAATCATTTGAAATCTTAAAACAAGGTCACGGCTAGCCTCCCTTGCATCCGTTTTTAGTTCCATCATGCAATGCTCCCACCCACGTTGCGTGATGGAACTAAAAACGGATACGAGGGAGGTTAGGTCACGGCATGATGTCATCACGGCTGGTGATCCGTGTTGTAAGTTTTTCACAGTGATACAAAAACTGCTCTAGCTAGATCTTAGGGCTACTGCAGGGTAGAAGTGTAATATCTACCGTCATAATTAATTTCTAACCATATGTTTCAGGTTATGCTGGTTAAGAATTTAAATGTTGCAGAAGGATTGGTTAATGGCGCGAGGGGTGTTGTAAAGAATTTTGAATCTGGCAATATTGGTGAGTACATGAAAGAGATGGAGGACATGAACTAAAAGTTTGTTTACTTGTACATTGACTCATCCATTGTCTCATGAGTACACCACAGGGGGAGGGGTGGGTGTATGCTGTGAATCATGAGTACCCCACAGGGGGAGGGGTGGGTGTATGCTGTGAATCATGAGTACCCCACAGGGGGAGGGGTGGATGTATGCTGTGAATCATGAGTACCCCACAGGGGGAGGGGTGGGTGTATGCTGTGAATCATGAGAATCCCACAGGGGGAGGGGTGGGTGTATGCTGTGAATCATTAGTACTCCACAGGGGGAGGGGTGGGTGTATGCTGTGAATCATTAGTACCCCACAGGGGGAGGGGTGGGTGTATGCTGTGAATCATGAGTACCCCACAGGGGGAGGGATGGGTGTATGCTGTGAATCATGAGTACCCCACTGGGGGAGGGGTGGGTGTATGCTGTGAATCATGAGTACCCCACAGGGGGAGGGTTGGGTGTATGCTGTGAATCATGAGTCCCCACAGGAGGAGAGGTGGGTGTATCCTGTGAATCATGAGTACCCCACTGGGGGAGGGGTGGGTGTATGCTGTGGATCATGAGTATCCCACAGGGGGAGGGGTGGATGAATGCTGTGAATCATGAGGGGTGTATGCTGTGAATCATGAGTACCCCACAGGGGGAGGGGTGGGTGTATGCTGTGAATCACGAGTACCCCACAGGGGGAGGGATGCTGTGTATGCTGTGAGTCATGAGTAGCCCACATGGGGAGGGGTGGGTATATCTGTGTGAATCATGAGAACCCCACAGGGAGAGGGGTGGGTGTATGCTGTGAATCATGAGTATCCCACAGGGGAGGGGTGGGTGTATCCTGTGAATCATGAGTACCCTCAGGAGGAGGGGAGGCTGTATGCTGTGAATCATGAGTACCCCACAGGGGGGAGGGGTGGGTGTATGCTGTGAATCATGAGTACCCCACAGAGGGAGGGGGGTGTATGGTGTATGGAGGGTGAATCATGCTGTGAATCATGAGTACCCCACAGGGGGAGGGGTGGGTGTATGCTGTGAATAATGATGAGTACCCCACAGGGGGAGGGGTGGGTGTATGCTGTGAATCATGATCGAGTACCCTGAGTAGGCTGTATGCCCCAGGTACAGCCTGGTTCAAGCCTTAAATAGCAGAAAAACGTGGGTGTATAATGTCTAATCATTTTGACTAACCCACAAACTTGGCACAGCTTGAGAGTTTTATATCCTCTACTCATTTGAGTGAATGAAATCCAAAACAGCGTCTCACGTGGTTAACCACGTGACAAAGAATTTTGAAAACAAAATAAAAATGCGGTCGCCAGTTTAAGAGGAAAGTGAAAGCAAATAGTTGCTGTATAATCACGTTTATGATCATCTATTAACCCTCGTTTAGAAAACCTATCTCCCGCTTTGTGCAATCAGAATATTTCGGAAAAGAGTCACGTGACCATTTCATCAGATTATATTTCTGTAGTTTTCTCTTAAACTGTGAATAATTCTGAGGTTTTCTAAACGCTATCTTGTATAACTGGTTATCCTTAACGCTATTACGTAAAAGGTATTTCATTGTGAATTGAATTCGCGACCGCATTTAAGAAAAACTATATTTTCCCCATAAGGTCACGGGACCACATGACGTGTATGCTGTTAGATCCAAATTGTCTCAAATCTTGTATATAACCTTATGCCTAAATATGAGGCCTAAGTAAATTAGAGCAGCGAGTTATTACAAGAAATGTGATTGTCCAATGCTGTGAATCATGCCTAGTATCCCACAGGGGGAGGGGTGGGTGTATGCTGTGAATCATGCTGAGTACCCCACAGAGGGAGGGGTGGGTGTATGCTGTGAATAATGATGAGTACCCCACAGGGGGAGGGGTGGGTGTATGCTGTGAGTCATGAGTAGCCCACATGGGTAGGGGTGGGTGTATGCTGTGAATCAGGAGTACCCCACAGGGGCAGGGGTAATAATAATGGGTGTATGCTGGGTGGGTGAGGGGAGGGTGTATGCTGTGAATCATAAGTACCCCACAGAGGGAGGGGTGGGTGTATGCTGTGAATCATGACAAGTATCCCACAGAGGGAGGGGTGGGAAGTGGCTATACACAGGCTATGATGAGATTGTGTTTCATACTATATTATCCAATGCATGTTGACTTTGACCATACTTTACTTCAGCAAATCCTATTATCAAGTTTGCATGCGGCATTGAGAAGACAATAACACAAGAGAAATGGGTAGTACGGACAGCAGGTGGAGCTATGATTACTAGACAACAGCTTCCACTCAAACTAGCATGGGCAGTGTCTATACACAAGAGCCAGGTACATTGGATAAGAAATCTAGTTAATGAATTATTATTTGGCTCAATTATTGTTGTACACTGGTTTTCACAATATACATGTACAGGCACGGTGACCAGTTTTATCAGTTTACGGAAATTGGTCAGAATTGAAGGGGTCTCTGCAAGAACAGAGTAAGTGACTTGTGAGCAAAACCCATATTCTCTTTTGAAATTCAAAGAATCTTGAGGAGAATTTTGATTTTGATCAGAGATCACTTACGTATATGTTGTTCTTGCAGGGAGCCCTTCAATTTCAACTTTGGCTCTCAAATAATAATTATTCAGAAATGCAACGCAGACTTCATACTTGCAAAATAGAACTTGAGAACATTGTCTTATATTGACAACACTTCTCTACAATGCAGGAATTGAAGGATGGGGTAGATCCTGCCCCCACTCCCTCCCCATAGGGGCTTGTACATGTGGTGGTAAGCTGGTCACACTTTTTGCTGGATCTGCGCCTGATATATGCTTGAAATCATGTGTCCACCTCTGCAATCTTTTACACACAATATTGCAGAAGTAGGATTGCATTGTAATTCAATAAGCTTGGTCACAGCAATTCCAGAGGTAGACACATGTTGCATTCATATTGCCAGCAATATTGCTCACAATGTTGCACAATGTGTCTGCCCGCAACTTTAGGCCTTGATTTCATTTCTGTGTGTTTCTTTTTCCCAGGGCATGACATTAGACTGTGTGGAAATATCTCTTGCCAATGTATTTGAGTATGGTCAAAGTTATGTGGCACTTTCCCGTGCTCGTAGCCTTCAAAGTCTAAGAGTTTTAGACTTTGACAAGAAATGTGTGCGAGCTCATCCTGATGTTCTGAGATACTATGGCAGCCTTAAACGAGAACAACAAATGCTGAAGAAAATAGAAAGAAAATACAGATAACATAGCATACATTTGATTCAAAAAGATAGTGTTTTTACTTTATTGACGTAACTACATTACACCCAAATTAAAACACAGTTCCTTTGTAGAGGCAACCTTTGCATTAATATTTTGAACTAACGTACAGCTTTGTGTAATATTATTATGTATCATAGAACTTTTTTACATTCAAAGAATACAAAATTCCCAAAGTAATACGTTATAACTTATCAATATATTAAATATAAACAATTGAGATTTTATTTATTTATTTATATTCGATTATATAGATTATTGTAAAGATAACTGTAATTCAGCCTTACGTCTGCAACTACAATGTACATGTATCTATCTATAATTGAAGGGGTCCGTGCAATAACAAAGTAAGTGATCTCTGATCATACTCTAAATTCTCCTTAAATTTCTTTGAATCTAAAAGGAGAATTCAGATTTTGATCACAAGTCACTTACGTTTAGTAAGACAAAGAGAGACTGACTATAATCATTATGTTAAATTGTAGCTGCATGTGTTCATGAAGTCAAGTAACTATTCAGAGTATTTTTATCACAATTTGTTTGTTTATTGTTTTAATTTGTGAGTATATTTATATGTATACATGTATTCATCTAACTACTGATCTACACTAGTAAATAGTAAATAAATAGTGATTTTTGTTGTTGTAGTTGAAATGTCAAATAGTTGGATGGTCTTGGATTAATCTCCTGAGCACAGCCTCTGTTTCAGTTTATCGCAAGAATATATGATAACATCTTGGATCTATTTTTAGTTGTGGTGCAGTGTCCAGGGGAAGGTATTAGCATTTAAAGTGCAGGGGAGGTGTTACTTGTTTTCTTATATTGGCAATTTTTGGTTTTTAAATTTGACCCATTATTGTTGGATACAGGTACTTTACAGGGTCTATTTAAATTTGTCCTCCGAGGTATTTTATGGGGTAATTACATTGCACCCCCTGTTTTGTAAAACCTCAGTACCCCTTCCTCCTACCAGGTGCTGTTGGTATATGCTCACAAGCCTTTCTAGCACCAAGACTTAAGAACAACACTGATCGGCCAGTAATCAAGCCGAAAGCGAAATGAACTGTCAAAATAATATTTTTTCCACATTGTGTCTGCACTAGAATGTCCTTAGTATTAACCCTTATGTAAAGGTTCTAAGTAGAACCCAGCAATTCTGCCACCTGTCCTGGCTATTCATATTGCCTTTGTGTGTCAACTTCTACAAAAATCTGGTCATTAAAGTGCCTATGAAACGAAAATGTCGATCCTTGTTTTATTGTACATTATTGTTGTTTGGTCTTTCTCTGAACATTTGCTGTATTTAAACATCGACTTTGAGCATGCGAACATTTTTTTTTCACGGTTCGAAAATTATCATTTTCAACCAAAATGTGCGACAAGAGACTGGGCCCTTGACAATGGCTCGGTGACATCATAAGTTGTGTATGCCTTTGTTTGCACAACTTATGACGTCACATTTCTATAGTTTGACCGAGCGGGAATTGTCGCACTTTGAAACCCAAAATGCCCAACTTCGTGCGCAAAATAAAAAATGTTCCTGAAGCTCAATTCACTTTTTATTAATGCCATGTAAACAAGCAAATAGTAAACTTTCGTAGTAGCAAATAAAAACGGGGTCTGTTTTTTCGTTTCATACATGTAGGCACTTTAAATGCCTGTACAAAGTCTTGGACCGGCTGTTTAAAAACCTACTGAGAACCCAGTTATATTGACTATATTGTCCATCTAGCTTCCTCTGCAGGCATCTCTCTAGCTCTTTCTTCTCTTGTGGGCTTGGGCTTCGTCACCACTTGGCCATTTATACCACAGTAAGCCCAACAGCCAGAAAGGAGAGATAATGGAGTTGCCTGCAGAGGACGCTATTGTCAATCTTACTTTAGTATTTCATGTCCTAAAGTAACTAAAACATACAACAACAATGCATAACATGACGATAAGTTTGAATACCACTAACCATCGGTGGGTGGGTCTACTGGGATCTTGAACCTGTCAATCAAACAAAGTGATGACAAGGTCAGAATGCACTTGACTGTACTGTCACTTTGTCACGCACATAACTGAATAACTGTTTGCATAAAGCTGCAGTACAGTCAAACCTCTATTAAGCAGTCACACTCGGGAAATAGCCAACTGACCACTTCATAGAGGTGACCGCTTATAGAGAGGTCAAGTTTACAGTAAATATGGGGACCGATTTCCGAGAATTTGAGTGAAAGTGACCGCTTAACAGAGGGCTGCTTAATAGAGGTTTGACTGTATTCTATTTTTAATATTTACTTTTTGTTTATTTGAAATATCTGGTTATTGTAATGCACATGCGTACATATTCACATGGAGCTTGCGCACTATAAACATAATTTATTATTATTTATTATTAATCTTTCAGTTTGCAAACTGAAGGTTTAGAAAATCATTGCTTTCAGACACAAGTCAATCAAACAATACGGGTTTTTTAATCAAATCCCATTCAATACTTGTTAGTTGATTGATGGCCATCTTAGACTAGTGAGAACAGTCTGTCCTTTTCCCTCCAGAATCAGTGGAACATACTTTTCCTCTCCCGTCTCCTGACCCAAACTCGCCTACATTCTCAGCACGTTCAGGTCTACCGAAACTCGGCACAACTGATTCTGGAGGGAAAAGGATGGACTGTTCACAGTCTATGGCAATCTAGACTGGACCTTGTCTGAAAGAATTAGATTCTACTTATGATAATATGATAATCATTTTGTTACATTAATCTATTAGATAAGCATCATATAATGACAAGTAAAGCCGACATACTAGAGTATGAAGCTGTTGTGCAAACACTTTAAATGAGAACTTGCTCATGACGTGAGGGCGTCCTGCCTTCCCAAGCTCCTCACTTAGACTTCCATCCTTCACAAACTTCTCCATTGCCAAAGCAAAAGACTCTGCATCTGGATTACAAAGGAAACCAGTCTCTCCATGCTTTACTGTCTCTAGAGGTCCTCCACTGTTCACAGCAATGACAGCTCTTTCACCGTACATTGCTTCAATAGGAACTAAGCCAAAGTGTTCATTACTAGGCGTGTAAAGAAGACAGCTACAACGTTTGAGAAGAGCAAGTTTTTGGCTGCCAGAGAAAGATCTCATGAAAGTTACATGGTTTGTCAGTTGATATTGGGATGAAAGAGCTTGGAGTTCCAAGTAGTGCTGCTTATTTTCTACCACTCGTTCATCGTATCCACCTAAAAACAAGACAAGTGACTTAGCACAATAATAACATGGTGTATGTTCCCTCACAACATATCAGCATAACAAAATATAATGATGTACTATCTCTAGACCAACAGGAATTTCATTAATAGCCAGCAGCAACTGGTGAACTCTGGCATCTAATTTTAAAATCAGTGTAGGCCAGCTACACTCCATTTTTTCATGTTTCTTTAAACCTTTCATTGTCATTCCACTTTCTCCAGCAGTTCAGCCACCTTCTTTGGGTCATCTTTTTCCCAATAGGTGACTTGCACTATAAAGAGGTCACATGACCCTAACTCCCATAAATTGAACAGCAGTGTCAAAATGAACTCCAGAAATGAAAAGAACAGCTCGAAATTAGTAGAAGGGCGAAGTTTCAGCTCATAATGTCGGACACAGGAGAAATAACATTAAATATAAAATCGATCATTTTCTAAGATTTTCAAACAAAATCTTACTAGAAAACGATCGATTTTATTTTTTTAGTCATTTCTCCTGTGTCAGACATTATGAGCTGAAACTTCGCCCTTCTACTAATTTCGAGCTGCTCTTTTCATTTCTGGAGTTCATTTTGACACTGCTGTTCGATTTATGGGAGTTAGGGTCATGTGACCTCTTAGTGCAAGTCGCCTATTCTCTGAGAAATGGCATGACCTAGAGGTGACTGAAATACTAGGACATGAGCAGGCTTAGGAAATCTTATAACATCTGTTCTCTACATGTACATATGTGACACCCTATTGGCCTCCAAGAGGATGTACTACATTTTCACTGGTCTTGTACACAAAGTGGATATAAATGTACTATACAGCAATTTTATCTGTTATCATGATAAGGTCATAAAGCCTCACCTGCAATAATGAGATGTGTTTCTTTCCATTCTTCTTCAGAAAGTTTATTTTTCAGCCAGTCCATTGCTTCTAATGCCAGACCAAGATTCTTCTTCCTCTCATAGCGATTGATGGACAAAAATACAGTCTTTGCTTTAGGTGGAATCAGCTCTTTTATATCGCTATCATCAAATGGGACATGGAATGATTTGAAATTGATGGAAGGGTAGAGGACTGATGGTTCAATGCTTTGAAGAGAACAGAACGTCTTGCTAAATGTTTCTGCTGTGAATTTACTGTTGACCAACACTACATCTGCCATTCCTGGGAAAAGGTATCAATCACAAGATAAGGACAAAGTATACAATGCTCATAATAGAGTTCAAACACTTAAAGAGCATCAAACAGTACCATTGAACTAATTAGTGCTAAATAGCACCAATGAAACAATAGAAAACAACAAAACGTTGCACTATTTACTGTTTGGTTTTAGAAAGTGTAAACTTGGACACATAAAATAAGGGGATAAAAGAACGATTGATGTTTTGAAGAAGGCAGCACTACAGCATGTGGACACTTGTTGCTAGCCCCTCCTCTCCCCTGGAGGAAAGTTAGTGAGAGGAGAGGGGTGAGCACCAGGGCCCGGTTGTTTAAAGTGTGTTAAAGCTACCTAGGTTAGCAAATTTAACCCTGGGTTATCGTTAACCCGCTTTCGAACAGCCATACCCAGATGTTCAATGGCTAGCTAGAGAAGAGACAGAGAACCATGACAGTCTGTCAAAAGTTGCTGTTTTCACACAAGAAGCCAGCACACTTATTACGGGAATTTGTTATACCTCTACAACTCAAGTGGCTCTTTCGATTGGTCGAGAATGGTCATGTGTCATGGAACAAAACTCACTAACTCCCTAGGGCGAACAAAACTGACATAACTCCCAGTAGGGAAACAAGTACAGCTTGAACTTTGAACTCCCACATGATCAGCTCGGCTGCGCCTCGGGGAACATTGACAGTCTCAGGGGAAACAAAACTCACTGTTTTCCTTGGGCCAGTCATTAATTAAGTGATTATATGTGTCATCCAGAAAAAAAAAGGTAGCTAAGTATGGGTTGGGGTGTTCTTTTTGGTATTGTTTAATAAGTAATTTATCTACCTGTTGTTATCTCCTCAAACCAGTCCAAAGGCCATCTATACAACCTCTTGAGAAAGCTCTTTCTTTGAGTAAGCAACAAATCAGGGAAATGGCAATAAAACAACACCTTAGCAGAACTCAACTTTAACACGGGGACACAAGCAGAAACCTGGTCACAAATAATAACGCTGGGCTTCAAACCAGAAAAGAAAACCAAATAAAACGCAGCGTATATCATTCGCAAGTAAGCCCAGAATGCGTAGAAATGGCCAAAGGTCTGCCTTGGAAGCCAGTCTCCAACTGAAATCACTTTCAAAGTGCCATCCTTGGTTTCTTGAAAGCAGTGTTCCTTGTCGTGGTGTGCAGTAACGAAATGGACATGATGGCCATGGGATTTCAGAGCAAGAGCAGCATCAACTACGAATCTCTCAGCTCCTCCTATGCCTAGATCAGGATGAATAAAAACCACTCGAACCATATTGATTAACTAATTCCAACTTGCACTAGAAGTTTTTGTGATCTTCCTTTTTTATTAGACTTAGAGTTTCAGAGTTCAGCGTTTATACGTTTCGTACGTTCCGAAGATCAATGTGGTGGAACCATGCACAGGAAGCCCAAACTTGGAGAAAAAACTATGTTGGGCTACCTGTGTCCAAAAATAAGATAATAAAAATAAATAAAAACTGGGGAAAAATCTGGGGTAGTTTCTGAAGCATTCAAAAATAATGGCAACCTATATTTAGTTGTCTGTTTTATTGTTCCGTCTTTCATTTCTTTTTTAGAAAGTTTTATCTGAAAAAGCTGAAATGTATGTATGTAAGGCGCGAGACTGGGACTAGTGACGTCATGAGCATCAAATCAAAATGGCGGCCAAGTGACAAGAATTTACTTGAAATAGAAGGCAAACAATCCCTATTTTAACACTCATAGCAAGAGAAATACAAGGAAATACCAGAACGAATCCCTAAAACACATATTAATTGAAGCATCAAGCGGATATTTTGTGTCAAAATGAGTGATATTCGTGATATTTTAGAGCTTGAACAACCTGGCACCTTTGCCCCAACCAAAGAGGCCATTGTATCGGGAATGAAAGTAAGTTGAACTAAATCGTCTTGTCCTGCTAAGATTACCAGCAAAATGGTTTACAGTCAGCTCTACGTAAGTAGGGCATTCTTTAAACCAAATCCAAGCGTGGGGATTACGATCAGAGAGAAAGATTTGAAGAATTTGATTGTAAACTTGCAGTTACAATGCTACATTGATTCTAATAATATAACTTAATATATAATATAACTTAATAATATAACTTAATAATATAACTTAATAATATAACTTAACATATTGCATCGAGATTCAACGACAAAAAAAATCAAAGCCGTCTTACTTTTGCTTGGAGAAGCTTAGCTTTGCTTGCTTAGTACTGTAATACATTTACATAATAATGATGATAATAATAATGTGTCTAATGTATCTTAATGTGTCTAAAAATCACTTATTATTAATATTATTATTATTTGATATTTCAGCTAAAGAAGCCCAAAAGGGTGTCTGATGTTCCACTAAAACGGCCAGAGGGAATGCACCGTGAACTTTTCGCCCTTCTGTATAATGATAGCAGGTACATTGTAGTGTCAAAATTTGGTTTAAAAGTGATGGAGATTATCAATGCACAGGTAGCCCAAACGTAGAATCAGTGGACCGTGACGTCATTGAATATTCGTTTGACCGTTGGATTTTCGAATGGTCTCAGGAATGAGCTCTTAGAAAGACTTCAAATGATATGGGATTCTCAAACATGTCTTCATAATAGTAGTCTGATAATTAAAGAACACTTTGGTGTAGAAATCTGAGCAAGAAATTGTGTTTTTGAGTGGTTTTGAGCGATTCGAAAATTCACCCGTTTCTAGCGTACATATAATTAGGAAAGGTTTGCAACTCCGGCCACCAAATTTTTGCAAACACTGTCGCTAAAAAAAATATCTCTCAAAAACTACGCAAGCAAAAAATATCGCCTTCCTACCACACATTCACAAATAAATGATCTTTTCAATGAGCTTTTGTGCAAATTTTTGGGTCCACCATATGCCGAGAAATATTTTTTTGAAGTTGGGGAAGTCGACGAAAAGTTCGCCGTGGCCATCCGCAGTCATCAGCTGTGCACCTAAAACGTTCTGAGGGAGGGGACGGACCGATAGATTGTTTTACAAAGATGTCCTCAAACAGATAAATGCTATATAATTTGAATTTACTACGGTGTATTTTTTAATCAGTATTACCCTGGCTGCCGCTAGCAGAGTTATATTTCATCGTTCTGATTTTCGATGAGTCTTTTGCCTTTAGCATCTATCGGTCCCTCCCCTACTCAGTGTAGCTTTTGTTAACAAACTATCGGTCCGTCCCCTCCCTCAGAACGTTTTAGGTGCACAGCTGATGACTGCGGATGGCCACGGCGAACTTTTCGTCGACTTCCCCAACTTGAAAAAAAATATTTCTCGGCATATGGTGGACCCAAAAATTTGCACAAAAGCTCATTGTAAAGATCATTTATTTGAGAATGTGTGGGGGAAAGCGATATTTTTTGCTTGCGTAGTTTTTGAGCTATAATTTTTTTAGCGACAGTGGTTGTAAAAAATTGGTGGCCGGAGTTGCAAACCTTTCCTAATTATATGTACGCTAGAAACGGGTGAAATTTTCGAATCGCTCAAAACCACTCAAAAACACAATTTCTTGCTCAGATTTCTACACCAAAGTGTTCTTTAATTATCAGACTACTATTATGAAGACATGTTTGAGAATCCCATATCATTTGAAGTCTTTCTAAGAGCTCATTCCTGAGACCATTCGAAAATCCAACGGTCAAACGAATATTCAATGACGTCACGGTCACTGATTCTACGTTTGGGCTACCTGTGATCAATGCAGCTGTTAACAGACCCACTCCCCCCAATAACTGGTCAAAACTAGGTCCCAAAATACCATACTCTTTTCATATCTACATGTATAATTTATGTATGTATCTTCTTCTGAAGTCCCCCAAAATACCAAAATTTCAAAACCCTAAAAAAAATAAAAAATAAAAACCTAAAAATTATTCACTTCTGTGTCACTATCATTACCCCAAGTAACCCCCCCCGGCTGGTATTTTTAGCTGGATGTCACCAATAAATTATCGATAATCAAATTGTGTCATTTATTTCAGGGATTCACCTCCATTAGCTCCATCAGGTACAACCCAGGGCTATAAACAGATGAAAGCCAAGCTTGGTAGGAAACATGTGAGGTCATGGAAATTTGTTTCCTTTGTTAACCCAGCACGAACTGATGGTGCAACTCTTAACCATTGGCGAAGAACCACTGATGTTGCTAAGGAATACCCTTTCGCAAGGTTTAATAAGGTGAATCATGTGATGTCAGTAAGAGTTCTTAAACAGCTGGTCAAAAATTGGAAAAGGCGTGTAACGAGGGCATTAATTTTTTTGTCCAGGTTGTACTAGTGACATAGAATCGTTTTCGTATGAGTGAGAAACCTACAGCACATTGCTCAACCAATCAGAATGCTAACAAGGATACCATCACTGCATGGCACGTTACCATTACGGCACAGCTCGAACAGTACCATAACTACATTACATTGTACATGTACTTCCCACTGACATGAAAATGACTCTATGCTGAAAAATATATACAAACCTCATGTCAAGTAGCTTGACAGCCTGTAAATACAGCTGCCTCACATCGGGTACCCATGAATCGTCACCTGAGGCAGCTGAATAGATACAGGCAATGGGTGATCTGAACAATATTTTTATTCATTTAATTATTTGTTTTAGAAAGTTGATGTTCCTACGTATACCAATGAAGAATACGAGGTAAACTTTTTTTTTCTTCACAATTTTTTTCAATTATTATTGTAAACTTTACAATGTTTTGTTACATATATTAATTACAGTTACCACGTTGAAATAATATAACGAGGTAAACTATAACATATATGTGTGTAATGATCTTGATGTACACTGTACATATACATTATTATGATCATCTAATTGAATGGCTCCCTGCAAGAACAACGTGAGTGATCTCTGATCAAAATCTAAATTCTCCTCGAGATTCTTTGAATTTCAAAGGAGAATTTGGGTTTTGATCACAAGTCACATACTCAGTTCTTGCAGGTACATGTAGCCCTTCAATAATGTTTTACATTGTGTAATGATTTTCAGATGTATCTTCATAACGGTTCGTCGTGGTCTAAAAATGAGACAGATCATCTGTTTGATTTATGCAGGTAACTTTGAGAGTTAATTCATGCTGTACAGTGATCATCTCAATGATTATTGGTATTGTTTGTTGCAGATTATTTGACTTGCGGTTTATTGTGATACATGATAGATATGACAGAAAGAAATTTCAGGTATGATGGTGCGCAGACTCCAAGTACAGTTGAAACCCCGCCTTATGGACACCCTTACAGACATGTCGTTCTTAAAGACAGTGTTCTTGGTTCATTCAGAAACTGGGCCATATATTTCCTTTCAAAAACCACTGTTAATAATGTGGTTACTAGTAAGCAAAGTTAACAAGGAGAGATGCTAGGTCAGCGGCATTGCTAGCTCTGTGCATGTGCCTGGCTCAGTTGCTGGCCACGATGCTTGCATGTCAATTGCTCTGCCATTGCTGCTCATTGCTTGTTTAGCTTGTGGGTTGATTGCTGTTGCTTTCGCCTTTCAACAAATTGTTGGTTCTGAATTTCTGAAAATGGACTTTTTCCTGTCTTGTTGGTTGAGTTGTTTCTTTATGGCATCACAACCTTACATAATTATATAAATATCTTTTGATTATGACAGCCTCGAGCAATTGAAGAACTCAAAGACAAATATTACAGTTGTGTTACAAGATTGCTGAAGGTAAAGTTGTTTCTCACTTTTCTAATACATGTACACTGCCAGGCCTGCAGCCAACTCCATGGTCTATTATATGTACCAGAGGAAAACCAAGGGGTCTCTATCTTCTCTATCTTCTTAGTCTCCAGTCCTCCTCACATTTGACACAGAAAGACCAAGGGAAGGGAAACTTTATTTATTTATTTATACAACTTCTACCACTTACATTTGTATAAGATAAAAATAATAAATAACAATTAACAAAACAAATACAATAATGAAGTGGTTTCATGCAAAATCAGTGTACGTGACTTGTGATCAAAATCCAAATTCTCCTTTGGAATTCAAAGAGCCTGTAGGAGAATTTAGATTTTGATCAAAGATTACTTGAAGGGGTCCATACAAGAACAGTGTAAGTGACTTGTGATCAAAATCTAAATCTCCTTTGAAATTCAAAGAATCTCCAGAAGAAATTACATTTTGATCAGAGATCACTTACTTTGTTCTTGCATGGACCCCTTCAATTAGAGTTACAATGTACATGTATGTATATGAGGCTGGACATGGGGCAGGTATTCATTCTTAAATGCATTACTTGTGTCCAGGCAAGAACACCAACAGGCCAGGAACCACCAAACCTACCGACACCTTTTGATGCTCATCATGAAACGGAAAGAAAGAATCAACTTTCAAAACTCTATAATCGAACACAAGAACAGGTGATATTTGATTCTGTGAAAAGAATACCTTTGGCTACAATCCCCTTATTACCCACATACATGGACACATATACCTTTAGACGTTAATTGACATACATGTAGATGAACACCACAGTAGTTTATTTAGATGATTGAGTTACAGCCCAACCAATCAGAATGCTTGGACACAGCACGGTCACTACACGGCATGGTCACTGCAATGGCACAAACTGAACAGTAACTACTTCTCACTCATACGAAAATGACTACACTGTACATTACATGTACCGATGTGTATCCTGAATGTGCTACTTGAACATTTAAGGTCCAAGAGGAAGAAATGTTAATGGCTGAGCTTCGCAAGATTGAGATGCGCAAGAAAGAAAGAGAAAAGAAACAACAAGACATCCAGAAGCTCATTACGGCAGCAGACAATAGCGCAGAATACAGACAAAAGTATGGCACT
Organism: Actinostola sp. cb2023; assembly: GCA_033675265.1. Taxonomy (NCBI): domain Eukaryota; kingdom Metazoa; phylum Cnidaria; class Anthozoa; order Actiniaria; family Actinostolidae; genus Actinostola; species Actinostola sp. cb2023. Next base: position 190,508 of record JAUJYZ010000325.1, read on the forward strand.
TAAAATAATATTATTGCTGTAGTTGTTCATTTAACCCTTGGCTATATATTAAATGTCAACAAGAATCCCTAATTTTTATAAATGGACCATCGTGCATGTTTCTTGTGTTGTTGGTCCATACAGGCATTTATGGACCACTAACTGACCAATCATACAGCATCATGATGCTATTATTACCTTTGATGCATGTACATTTCTATTTAGACGTGAGAAAAAGCCACTGAAGAAAAAGCTTCCCAAAAAGAAAGGAGATTTACCTGAAGGCCATAAGGTCTGTTTGCTGAAACATTGATTATGTACATGTACCTGTACTGTATGTTTAAGTATTTGTTTACATTAGTTGCCAACAACGACTGTGAAAAACCATCCTCCGATCCGAAACACATAGGCTACTCTATGTTTATCCGTAATTCCTCTCCCTCCCCCTTGCCACACTGATTACCCTGACTGAGTCCCCCGGTCCCTGGGTTTCCGAGGATAAACCTGTCACAGCACATACAATGTAATAACAGGATATTGTAAGAAACCATGAAAGTATGCCACAGCACATTCATGTTGTGTAAGAATGAGGGTTTATCATGTAATTTCAAAACTCATAGGACAAAAAAAATGATTTCCATAGCTGGAAAGAGCTCATTGAAATTAGTAAAAATGTGAAGTTTGGAAAAGATCGCTTCACAAATTGCGAAGATATGGATTTTTAAAAATCAAAATTTTGTATGAAAAAAACCTTGGTAGGCAACTCTTGGCAAAGATTTTCATGCAAATTTTGATTTTTTTGAAAATTCATATCTTCGCAATTTGTGAAGCGATCTTTTCCAAACTTCACATTTTTACTCATTTCAACAAGCTCTTTCCAGCTATGATAAATTTTTAGTCCTATGTCTCCTATAAGTTTTGAAATTACGTGATAAACCCTCATTACTTGCACAAATAGCTCCACATCTGACCTCTGTTTCTTTCTTTCTTATTTCACAGGCTGAGTCGACTAGCACAGGAGTTAAGTTCCCTGAGAACAAAGGAGCAGGAGTGTTCTTAAGAAGTGCTAAGGTACAGCTCTTGGGCTACACACATGTATTTAATAAGTCTATAACAATATTGGTGTATTATGTACACTTTGATTGGTTGAGGACTGTGTGTTATTAGAGTACAGACACACAGATGTACATGTATATTACTGTATATTGCCTGGGAGGGACTGGAATGGCCAAGTCCCACCAGCCTCACTAAAGCAAAGGAATCCCAGAATAGGTTGTGCAGAGAAAACTAGAAGAGGCTTCACAGGTGTCTTTTTACAGAAGATTTGCCTTCAGGACAGTATAACATCAACTAAAAGATGAATACTATTCAAAAGGAGAAACAGTGTAAAAGACATACAACGTTTTTCTAAAGATGAATGTGATTGTAACAGTTTTACTTATGTGCCGCTGAGTTAACAATAGGGTTTGGTTTGCATGTCTTTGATAGATGAAAATGCCATCATCTGTTGGAACAAAGAAAGCAAAAGCTGTAGAACAACTACTAGAAGAACTTGGTGTTGGTATGTACCCTTACTTACAGTTAATTACAGTACCTTACTTACAGTACCTTACCTTACAGTACCCTTACTTACAGTACCTTACTTACAGTACCTTACTTACAGTACCTACTTACAGTACCTTACTTACAGTACTTACTTACAGTACCCTTACTTACAGTACCCTTACTTACAGTACCCTTACTTACAGTACCCTTACTTACAGTACCCTTACTTACAGTACCCTTACTTACAGTACCCTTACTTACAGTACTTACTTACTTACAGTACCTTACTTACTTACAGTACCCTTACTTACAGTACCTTACTTACAGTACTCTACTTACAGTACTTACAGTACCTTACTTACAGTACCTTACTTACAGTACCCTTACTTACAGTACCCTTACCTTACAGTACCTTACTTACTTACAGTACCCTTACTTACAGTACTTACTTACTTACAGTACCTTACTTACAGAGCACCTTACTTACAGTACCTTACTTACAGTACCTTACTACTTACAGTACCCTACTTTTACAGTACAATCTTACTTACAGTACCTCTACTTACAGTACCTTACTTACAGTATCCCCTTACTTACTCTCTCCCCCCCTTACACCCCCTTCTCTTACAGTACCCCTTTTCTTACAGTTCTCTCTACTTACAGTACCCTTACTTACAGTACCCTCCCCCTTTACAGTACCTTACTTACCCTCTTACCTTACTTACAGTACCCCCCCCCTTACTTACAGTACCCCTACCTTACAGTACCCTTACTTACAGTACCCTTACTTACAGTATCCCCCTCTACCCCCTTACAGTACCTCTACTTACAGTACCTTACTTACAGTACCCTTACTTACAGTACCCCTTACTTACAGTACCCCTGGCTTACAGTACTTACTTTAAACACTGGTTGATAAACTTTACTTCCATTAACACTGGGTGTCAGAGCACATCTTCTACCCCCATTCATTTATTGGAAGGCTGTAGTGGTTCTAGGGTGCTCCTAAATGACACCATTCAAAACCCCCTACTTTATATTCTTGCTAAACAATCTTTTGTTATGGGAGGCAGAACCCCCTCTGCCCCCTCTCCTAACCCTTCTGCCCACCCCCTCTACACCCTTTCTCTCTCTACCCCCTTATACCCCCTTCTCTCTACCCCCTTTTCTCTACCCCCCTTCTCTCTCTACTCCCCCTTCTCCCACCCCCCTCTACCCCCTTCTCTCTACCCCCTTCTCTCTACCCCCTTCTCTCTACCCCCTTCTCCCACCCCCCTCTACCCCTTTCTCTCTCCTCTACCCCCTTCTCTCTACTACCCTCTCTCTACCCCCTTCTACCCCCTCTTCTCCCACCCCCCTCTACCCCTTTCTCTCTCCTCCTTCCCCCACTTCTCTCTACCCCCTTCTGTCCCTTCTCTCTACCCCCTTCTACCCCCCTTCTCTCCACCCCCCTCTACCCCTTTCTCTCTCCCCCTTATACCATCTCCCTTATACCCCCTTCTGCCCCCTTCTCTCTACCCCTTCTCTCTACCCCCTTCTCCCACCCCCCTCTACCCCTTTCTCTCTCCTCCTTATACCCACTTCTCTCTACCCCCTTCTGCCCCTTCTCTCTACCCCCCTTCTCGGAGGTTTCTTGGTGTTGCAGAACCCCAGATGACGTTAGACAATAACACCTTTCTCTCGAGAGAATGAACTTGAACCAAAACAATACCCTGCATACAAAGAAACCTAACCAAGAATACAATGCAGACTGTAGCACCAAGAAACACCCCCTTCTCTCTACCCCCCTCTACCCCTTTCTCTCTCCCCCCCTTAGACCCCTTCTCTACCCCTTTCTCCCCTCTCTCTACCCCCTTCTGCCCCCTTCTCTCTACCCCCTTCTCCCCCCTCTACCCCTTTCTCCCCCTCCTATACCCACTTCTCTCTACCCCCTTACCCCCTTCTACCCTTCTCTCTACCCCCGTCTCTCTACCCCCGTCTCTCTACCCCCTTCCCCCCCCTTCTCTCTCCCCCGTCTCTCTACCCCTTCTATCCCTGTCTCTTCTGCCCCTTCTGCCCCTCTCTCTCCTTCTACCCCCTTCTCTCTACCCCCTTCTCTCTGCCCCTTCTACCCCCTTCTCTCCCAGGTGTTGTGTATACCAAGAGTTGACTATATTATACTAAGTATATAATATTACAAACTTTGATAGTTATTTTTCATGTTTTCTTGCCACTAGATCTACAGCCCATGCCAACAGAACACATCTGTCAACAGTTTAATGAATTAAGAAATGAGATGATATTACTGTATGAGCTGAAACAGGCTGCTGGTAACTGTGAATTTGAGAAACAAACCTTAAAGTGAGTTTATATACTAACAGTAATACCCTGTTATCATCATGAGCTGTTGAGATAACTGAGTAAATTTTACTGGCCATAGAACAAGGGGATATTGCTTCTAGTTTGAGATAGCAGGAGTTCAAGATAACCAAGTAAATTTTACTGGCCAATAGAACAAGGGGATATTACTTCTAGTTTGAGATAGCAAGGTTTTCAAGATGAGCGAGTTTGAGATCCCACTGTTTTTGCTTCCTCGTTGCTTTCCTTTGCCTCAATAGTTTCCCATTTCAGACCGTGTCCACGAGCATTCCCTTGACTCCCATTCTTGATATGCATATATAGCTAATTGCATAATCGTTGTCGGGTTGAAAATCATGAAAGCTATGACCACAAGGAATTCTGGGAAAATAAAACTCTCAAATAACACCGTCAAATGATCGACCTGTTTATCCAGACTTGTAGAATCTTAGTTAAATAGTTCATATACCTTCAAAACCACGAGAACATTGAATATATCTGTATGTAATGCAGGTCATGAACTGATTTCCCATCCATCCTTGCGGTCTCAGCTTCTATGATTTATGATTTTCAACCTGACAACGATTATGCAATTAGCTATATATGGATGTCCCTGAACAACGAGTTATTCACAAGAGGTTTAGAATGTGCACATGGGACAAAAAATCTAGGATCGTTTGGTGTCTTTTGTATCTCATTATGTTTTGTTCTCTCTCTCAATCTCCAAGGCACCGAAAAGAAGCTTTAGCTCCCAGTAAGATCCAAAGCTCTACAACTAGTTGTAAGTTTCATTGGTTGGTTTTATAGTTTCATGATTGATATTATGTAGCTATTGATATTAGCTATTATTATTCTTACATGCCTACAATGTTATTATCAAACACCTTTTTTTCTTCAATAAATCGTCACATGACATGGTCAGTAATAAGACAGACATATTTTATTTTTAGCACCACAATTTTCCATATACAGATATAAAATATAGTCAATCTAACTGGAATATAGGTGCAGGCTATCTACAATAACCATATCGTTAATTAAATGGTAATGAAATGTTTTTTTCATTAAGCTCCTGTGGAATCTACTGCAGCTCCTAAGGTAAGGAGTGACTAAGTGTTTTAATTAGTCACTTTAGAAACGAGTGGAGGACTGGGAACGAATTTTAAGAATTAATCTAATTAAAAAAAAACCCTATCACAAGAAAGAGCATATCACAATTAGCATTATTACAAAGTTTCAAAAGGTTTTGTTAGATATTGAACGAGTAACAGCTTTCCAAATATCGCAAAAATTACAAAGAAATTTAAATGTATGCTTAGTAGGGATGCTTGTCCCGAGTAACCATACATTTCTTTGTAATTTTTGCAGTTTTGAAATGTCTGCAGTTCAGTTGCTGCTTGTCCAAACCCTATCAAACTCCTAAAACTTACTAATTCTGATATGCTCTGTCTTGTGATGGGGTTCATTTTTTAATTAGATTAATTCTTAAAACTCGTTCCCAGTCCTCCACTCGTTCTAAAGTGGCTAATACAGTGTTTAGTATAGCAAGCAATGTAGGTCACATGTACTTTTTGTTTACATAGCAATCTAGTCCACAATCTGCGACTCCATTGATCGATGCTGTCACCTCCTCTCCAGGAACACCGAACGCGGTAGGTTTGCAAACATTATTTGTTATACCAGATAGCATCATCATCATTGATCACTATCATCATCAGCATCGATCACTATCATCATCATCGATCACTATCATCATCATCATCTATCATCATCATTATCGATCACTATCATCATCATCATCGATCACTGTCATCAACATTATCGATCACTATCATCATCAGCATCGGATATCATATCAGATACATATGTAGCATCGGAATCATCTTAATTATCATTATCATCATCGATCACTATCATGATAATCATCGCTTCATCATCATCATCATCACATCATCATCATCATATCATATCGATCACTATCATCCAATCGATCTATCATCAGCATCATCACTATCATCATACCATCATCACTACCATCATCACTACCATCATCACTACCATCATCACTACCATCATCACTACCATCATCACTATCAGTCATGAAGTTCTTTAACAAAACCAGTAAAACGGAAATAAAAGATTTTCCAATCTATTATCCACAATAGTTTCATTCCTTCCATTTAACGAAGTACAGAACATTTTATCATTTGAAACTGTACTATTTCTTCCAGAGAAAACGTAGGACTGTTTCCACCTTCCTGGAACAAGGCAGCAATCCACTCAAAAAGACCAAGAGATTTTAACCAATCGACAATAACTACTCCTTCGAGGTCAATCAATCATTATGCGACGCAAAAAGCCCGCGACTTCTTAACTCTGCTGTATCATAATCAGTCTTACTGCAATGGACTACATGCCTACGTGTAGTTGTCACTGAACAGCATTAAACAACTGTTATTTATCATTAAACGTTCATTTGTTCTTCCCGCTTTCCTCCCATTTAGTTATCACGATTTTCATTTCTGTTCTTATGCTTTGTTTTTCATTAGCGACACAATCATCAACCACAAGCATAAGAACTCGTGTTTCATGTGAAAATGAGCCTGGCGCAAGCATAAGCACAAGTATGAGAACTTGTGTCATGTGAAAACGGACCCACGCAAGCATAAGCGCAAGTATGAGAACTTGTGTCATGTGAAAACGGACCCGACGCAAGCATAAGCGCAAGTATGAGAATCACTTGTGTCATCACTACCAAAACTGACCCGACGCAAGCATAAGCGCAAGTATGAGAACTTGTGTCATGTGAAAACGGACCCGACGCAAGCATAAGCGCAAGTATGAGAACTTGTGTCAATAAAAAACTCCAACCCGACGCAAGCATAAGCATTAAAGTACAAAGTACGAGAACTTGCATTGTGTCATGTGAGAAAAAACGGACCCGACGCAAGCATAAGCAAAAGACCAAGAGATTTTGTCTTGTGTCTTGTGTAAATGGGCCCGACGCAAGCATAAGAACTTGTGTCTTGTGAAAATGGACCCGACGCAAGCATAAGAACTTGTGCAAATGGGCCCGACGCATTAGCGACACAATGCATAGCGCAAGCATAAGAACTTGTGTCAGATCATGTGAAAATGGGCCCGACGCAAGCATAGCGCAAGCATAAGAACTAGTGTCAGATCATGTGAAAAACAAACCCGACGCAAGTATAAGAACTTGTGTCATGTGAAAACGAACCCGACGCAAGCATAAGCACAAGCATAATAACTTGTGTCATGTGAAAATGTGCCCGACGCAAGCCATAAGCGCAAGTATAAGAACTTGTGTCATGTGAACACGAACCCGACGCAAGCACAAGCATAAGGAAAATGGGCCCTTGTGCATGTTTATGCTAGTGCCAGGCCCCGCGTTTTGTGCTCGCTTTGCTATTTACAACGGACGTGGTTTTAGCGGAAAAGAGAATGTCATGATAAAAATGATCGGAAACACTGATAATACTATTGTTATCACAATACTTTTTTATCGAAGTAACTGAGTTTGTGACAGACTCTCGAAGCAAAAAAAATATTTTGTGTCGTATTCTAACCACATTCTAACGAAATTCGTGATGAACTTCAAAACTTCAAAGCGATATTGGATGTACTGTAGGAGCATGCCTAATTAGTCCAACGCCCTTTCAGCCTACCACCTCAATTAGTCTCATCAGATATACCCGTTATAGCATTGTGACGATGCATTATTGTAGTTAATTCAGAAAAATAAGTTAGGAAGATTAACGAAGTCATTTATTAGAGCAAGGACTCTGAAAGCGTGCCGCGGCTAGATGATAATCTCAATGCATTCCCTATCGACTCTGCGGTGGCCATGTCCTCGTTATAGAACTCCCTCATCCGGTGATGATTTGGAGAGAATTCGTAATTTGTGGCTAAAGACTTGAAATATCTTTGTACAGTTCTCGAAGGAATGACAGAATATAGGATAGAGTTTAATAGGATAATCGATTATCATTTTACGAGTGGGAAATCAGATTAGATTAGCATTATCTAGAGCAGGTTGAATATGCTCTCTTAAACTATCGCGAAGACAGGATATTTTGAGACTTCACTGGGTTGGAATCTGAAATAATAAGCTACCACTGAATGCTTTCTGTTCATTGGTAAATCAGACCAAAATTCAAGCACTGATACTTCGTTGGTAAAATTCAATTCAAAAAATAAACCTGAATATTAATTTTGTTGCCGTTTATGAAAAAAAATATTGTGGTTTTAAAATTAATGACGACTTTAACGTTATTTAGTGCGCTGAAATCCCCTTCAGAAACTATACAATGAAATTGCGAACATAACGTTTCGTTAAAAATGATTACACATTTATATAGATAGATGTGAGTTGAGGACAATATTAAAAGCGGCTTTAATTCTTCCAAATTGACTGAAACACCAAAATATGCTGCTATAAATTATGTATTGCGCGGTAAGGATTGAAATCTTGGGAGTCTTACGTTCTCCAATGCTCAGCTTCAAGCAATTGATTACTTTGATGAACTAGATTTTGATCACTAGTTTGAAAGACTAGTTCGCCCGTGTGAAAATTATATTTTTTAACGTGGAAGCTCTCGGGGCTGGGCTGTGGTTGTTTTGAGAAAATTAAGAAAAAAAACGCATTTTGGATATTTACTTGTTTATCACTAAGATTTGGCACAGTACAATTGTTTACGTTCTGTAATCAAAATTCTTTACTGGTGTCTTGAGTATTGTGAATAACCTTTCATTGTACATTATTGTGGCTCCGGTGAGATGACATTTTATAAAATTAACTCAAGCATGAAATAAGAATTTATTCTTGAATATTGGAGTTAATTGGCTTGAACTGTTATTTCGTCTTCCCTGGGGTTCCAGTGACAGATAAGTAGCTCCAAAGACAATCTTCTTGATATAGCGTATTGAAAATCAACTCCAAAGTCCATCGGCCCGCAAGTTTACAGTTCAACGTACAATCTACGGGAAGAATATTACGTGGTGATACGTTGCTTTGACTTGGATCGTGAATTTCCATTCCTTTGATAGATCAAAAGTATCCTATAAGGCTGGTAAGTAACTGCTTTTGTTTTTGTTACATATGAGTTTTACATGTACATATACATTCGGCATTGCCTTATGCAAACACACTGATAATATCCAAAGACACTCCATAAAACATACCCAAGTTTGGTGGGGTCATCTTTTCCAGACTACTCCATAGAGTTACTCCAATTAAACTAAGGCAAAATGCCATACAATTGACATTAAAATATCGAAGTAAAAAGACAAGAAGGAGTCTTTACAGGTGGCAAAACAAAACGACTTTTCTAAATCCCTAATTGCACGCTTTGAATTTTGTAATTTTATTCTCGTTAGGCGTTGTATTTCACTCACATTTGGTCATTATTATGTACTGTGTGGTTGTCGCTAACTGTACTGTATATAAAAGTAGGCTTTTGAAAATGAATGTGTTTTCTTTAGATCGCTCATACATGAATAATAACTGAACAAAGTTCAAAATCATAGCATTTTTTTCAGGTTTTGTTGAGGAGACGTTTACTAAGCGTCTATCACATGAGTATGCTGTCTAAAAACACAATAAAATCTATCAAATAGTGATGCCCGACGTTGATATTTACAATGGAAACTCTACTAGCTGTGAAGCCAAAGCTTTGATTTTTCGACGTCGCAGTTGAGTCGATCATGAATGCATTTGGAGCTGCGAAAAAACTGAACGAAGTACTAAAGTTGAATGAGACGACGACCGAAACAGAAGCGCCACTTACTCGCTTGCTGAAAAGCCAAGTATAAACACTTTTAGACATAACTAGTTAGCGAGGTAACGGTTTTTTTTCGGAAAATTATCACACTTTTATTTGTTATTTATAGATTTCCACACGCAAATACATTTCTACTTGTGACGTCATGAAACGGCGAAAATAGCTACTTCTTCAAACTAAGGTGCAAAGTGTGTTTCTATGATAAGATTCCCAGTAAATGCATGTTTGTTCAACTATGATTTCGGCCTTGAAGTTTGTTTTGAGTGACCGAGTTTGGTTCGTGAAGCCGCACTGTAAACTATCCTCTATTTCTGTTACAGTTACAATTTTTCCCCGAAATCCTGCACAAAGTACGCTAAACCGCTTTTTGCGTTTAGGTGCTGCGAAGAACACAGTAGTAGATTATTAAATCAGAATTTCATGCAGCGAACCGTGGGGTGGACTTTGCTCTATTGGATATAGTGTATATTTTAAATTCCTTGGAATTACAAGTCCGTCCTGTGTTTAGTTCATTTATTGTCTGTTTGTGATTTATTTTGCGCACAATGTTTTCGGCCTGCATGCAACGTAATACAAGAAAAACCGATGTAACTCGTAATACTATAAAGCCTTTTGCAATATCGATTCCAAAGATAAAAGTGCACGAGAAATGTATGTTCTGTAGAGGAACGAAATTTTTTGTTTGTTTTTGACCCCAGATCGATTGGAAATTGTACAAGTACGATACGCTGTTTTGATACAGTTTCTCTAATCCTTAGTCAGTTTATTGAAGAGAAGTAAAAGAATTTCATTGCGCATTAATTATGATTGATGACGAGAATCAAAGATGACGGCTTGTAGATTTTACCACAATCCTTTGCGCACTCAAAAGAATAAACCAAACATATATAGTTTTGAGAACATAAGATTGAAGCTGTTACCTGCTTTATTTATGGGCACGTGTGAGACAGCTTGTAGACCTAATTTGTACTAATTTAGGTTCCCAAAGGATTGTGGTAAAATGTATAGCCGCCATCTTTTTCTATGCCTAACCATCCAAACCAACCTTGCGCATCGTGCGAGTGCTTGTGCCTAATTATTTTAGTGTGAACGACTTTTTGTCCAAAGCTCCAACATGTATCGAGGGACACATTTTCCCTCGAGTGACGCTATGCTAATTTTGTCCCCACCCTCCCCTCCTTCGGCGACGTAGTCACTGTACTTATCAGCCCTCGCATAAACTATTTCTTCAGTGCAATACACGATTTTTCCTCATCTGAAGAGTGGCGGCTAAATGGGATGCCTCAAAAGGACCTCGTTAATATAAAACAATAGAATGATTCTATTGTTTGGTTGACCAAGGGCGGTTTGGGTTATGGAAACAAGTTTTTTCCCACATGAAGGGACTATATTCAGTGCATGAAAATTCATAACTGTTTTCGCCATTTTGTTTTCCAGTCACAACAATCAAAACCTCATGACCCGCACAGCGAAGCATCAATTTGTCCAACTACTGTTTGTATTACTATGGTTACTGGAAGCTCTTCAACGTTTCGGGTAGGTTGGTAGATATATTATGTAGTTGATAAGGGGGTCTGAATGAGGGGGGAGGGGGTGGGGTCTATATGTGTCAGTTGTCAGTCAATATTTGATCATTTGTCCTCAGTTGACAGTTAAGTTTTATTTGTCAGTTGTCAGTTAACCCCATTCAGACCCTTTCATAACCCTTAAAGTGCATATGACACAATTTATTTTATTTCATTTTATAACATAGATTAGTGATGGAAATAATAATATCACAAAGAATTTTTGATTAAATTATTGCTTTTAGAGATATTTGTGAAAAACATGTTGCGAAGTGTGACGTCACGTTGTTTGATCGCACCCTGGTTTCATTGAAATAATGGCAAATATCGATCGCTTTTTGTACTAGAAAACGAAAAGAACAACAAACAACTTGAAGTAGATTAAAAGTACAGATATAATACTTTAAACACCAAAAAAGTTAGAAGCTTTACCTGTTTATGTTTTTGTCTTATGGTCGGACAAAAGTATGACTATTTTGGTTATTTTTGAAGCTAGTTCAAACAAAGTGACGTCATAACAGCTGATGTATTTTTCGAGAATATCTTTCAAAGCAATCATTTCACAGAAAATTGATTATGTTTTCTTTGATACTACCAATAATCTGCATAATTGAGGCCAATGCAAATTTTCATGTCATATGCACTTTAACCACTATTTTCTCTTGCCACTACTGATTTAGATTTAGATTTTAACTGAATCTGTTTCTTTAAACAATTAAAGAGGGAGCGAACAAGCAAAAGCGTTATCAAACCTTGAACTGTTGAAAGCAACAAGAATTACACAACGTCTGCTTAAGAAATACGACAAGTTTGCTCGTCCACTGGTCACATGTGAGTACAGCACATGTCACTAGATATGTCAATGGCGATCGGAGGGGGAAGGAGAGGGGGAGGAATGAGTCAGTTAGTCAGTCAATTAGTCAGTCAGTTGATCAGTTGGTCGGTCAATCATTTGTTCGGTCAGTCAATTAGTCAGTCAGTCAGTCAGTCAGTTGGTCTGTTAGTCAGTTGGTCGGTCGGTCAGTCAGTTGGTCGGTCAGTCAGTTGGTCGGTTAGTCAGTTGGTCGGTCAGTCAGTTGGTCGGTCAGTCAGTTGGTCGGTCAGTCATGCAGTCAGTCAGTTGGTCAGTTGGTCGGTTAGTCAGTTGGTCAGTCAGTCCGTCAGTCAGTCAGTCAATATGGTCAGTTGGTCGGTTAGTCAGTTGGTCGGTCAGTCAGTCAGTCAGTTGGTCAGTTGGTTGGTCAGTCAGTCCATCAGTCAGTCAGTCCGGCAATATGGTCAGTTGGTCGGTTAGTCAGTTGGTCGGTCAATCAGTTGGTCGGTTAGTCAGTTGGTCGGTCAGTCAGTCAGTCAATATGGTCAGTTGGTCGGTTAGTCAGTTGGTCGGTCAATCAGTTGGTCGGTTAGTCAGTTGGTCGGTCAGTCAGTCAGTCAATATGTTCAGTTGGTCAGTTGGTCGGTCAGTCAGTCAATCAGTCGGTCATGATCAGTCATTCAGTTGGTCAGTCAGTCAGTCGGTCAGTCATTTGTTGGTCCATTGAGTATGTGTTCTTCTATGTACAGTAGCATCAACTCGAGTAAACATCAGTATGGCCATCCAATCTTTTAGTCAAATAAAGGAGTCGAATATGGTAAGATCATCTTGAAATCTTTTCACAAGCGATCGACGCAAACAAAAACGTTATGCATAATTAGCTGGTGACGCAAGCGTAAGCGCCAAGGCACGCCACTGTTGGATTAAGAGTAGTGCACGAAGCGGTTCCCAGCGTGTGTGGCCTGTCCTACTACTTCGAGGACCACGAGTTACTTACAGTACTGTCAAGTGTTACCCTCGTTTATTTAAGCGCAAGGATATCAAAATTGATATTGTCCTTAATGGTTTTGTTTTTGAGGAATTCGAAGTATTCATGTATCTACGACAAGAGTGGAACGACCCGCGCCTTGCTCATCGTTACCATGCCAAACTCTCCTTGACAAAAGAGCGAGTCGACGATATCTGGACTCCAGACACTTACTTTAACAATGCCAACGAGTACACAGTCTACACGACCAACAAACTGGTCTTGATATCAGGAGAAGGCGATGTTTATTACAGCGCACGGGTCAAGATCAAAGCAGCGTGTCAGATGAACTTAGCCAACTTTCCTCTAGACGTGCAAAGATGTTCATTGATTCTTGAAAGCTGTAAGTACATCCGTGCAATAGTGATAATTATAGCCTGTTTGACAATCATTCCTTGAGAATTTAGAACAACAACGGCGACCATGTTGGACGAAGACGACGTCATCCAACATGGCCGCCGTGTTTTGGTTTGCAATCAATTTTAGCGATCCGCGTAAGAACGAAAGCACGAACGGCTATGGAACTTTAGGAATGTCTTATGCAAAGAAATCGTAAAGGGATTAAGTTATTAAAATCCAGCGATCTGATTGGTTAAAGTCTTTGAAACTCCGATTTTTCTACGATATACTTCGTTTCCATACACGAAACTCCGTATATGGAAGTAGTAATCGTTCTCCGATTGTTTCATTGGCTTCGGGAACAATTCGTATGTGAGCGTCACGAAATTCTGACTCTCGTCTCGAATTTCAAGTCATCGATGTCGTGTCAACAAGTTGAGGCCATTGAATAAGCCAATGTAAAGGAATCTGAAAAGCCGAAATCAAACGCAAAAAAGTAACTTACAAGATAAGGAAAGTTAGAGTGAATGTGCATGAGGTATTCCAATCGAATGGAATGCCCTTTTCCGCGCTCTGTTGCTGTTCGCGACACGACGAATGGAAGCATGGCGCGGTGAACGCCGATCAACTTCGCTTGTGTTCACGTGAAGAATCACGGCTGTTTCTATCAGACGAGGATGCAAACTGGTCAAAGAACAAGACCAGGAAAGCAGCAAAACATCTACGGGAATTGAACATTGAAAGCTGTGGCGAGATCGCACAGCTAGGTAGCCCAAGCTATGTGGATAATGTCAATAAAATAAATAAAATAATAAAATGAAAATGAAATCCTCTATAAAGTCCTGTGTATCTTATTCAATTATTTCTTTATTGTCTGTGAAGATTTGAAGCGATTTAGACGAGAATTGAGCGAGTTATAGCCATTTTAAAAGTAGCCCTTCTCTGACAAATAATTAATATAATTATTATTGGGCTACCTGTGGAGATCGCTGAACCGTTCAATTTACAAAGCGAATGACTCTCTCGGACGCCTCACAAGAATCAATATTTCATCTAACACCCAGTTCAGCGTTCTTACCATTGCATGTCTTTGTTCTTATCCTTCCCTAAGAGTGATATGCGCTCGGGGAATTGAATTAGACTAGATGTGTCTTCTAACAAAGACTTTTCTAACAAAGACTTTTCCTGAACTTGTGAAAGGAGGAATCGACCTAGAGACCGATGACACTGACACAGGAGATTATTACTATGATGACTTGAACATCGTTGCGGATGATGAACTATTTTCAGATTATTTTTGAGATTTTACAAGTTTTAGGACATTGAAAGTGTATTTTGTTATTTTTTTTGGCGCTCCGGCGGACTTCACTCTCGCCAAATTTCATCCAATAGCATTGAGGTGAATGGGACATATCTGTCAATGACAATGAGATAAATAACAGAGACTCCCAAACAGAACGCATTGTAACATAAAATGCTTAGTTCCTCACATACGATTTTGTTCGAAATGTACCATGTGAATGTTTATGATAAATGTGACAAATTGTATGAGTTTCAGCTATGTAATCGTACTATCAACGAAGTAAAGTTACATATACTGTTTGAATTTCGCGCTAACGAGGAGTTCTCCAATGAGATCGTTCATTATAATTGGATAGACACATTTACGACCGCACCTCTTTAACGTCCTCCATAGCCGCGGGTCTATTGTTTTCGCTTTAGTTCTTACGCGGATCGCTACACGTCATCCAACATGGCCGCCGTGTTTTGGCTTGCAATCAATTAATAAAGAAGTAGGTTATGCCAAGGGCGCTAGGACAAAGACGTTTTGTGTATTTGAATAGTAATAAATATGCTACGAGTTGTACTTATCTGTTGTCGATTCTTATTCTTGTTTGTCCCCTGTTAGTTGCCTGGCCAAACGAACGTTTCGTATCATTGACCTTTCTGGCCTCTGTTGTCCCCTACTAGTTGCCAGTAAGTTGATTCCTGGCCAAACGAACTTATGTTCCAGTCCGCTCTCTGCCAAACGTATAGTTAGTTATCAGTGTAGCTAATAAGTTAACTTATTAGCTACACTGATAACTAACTATACGTTTGGCACAGAGCGGACTGGAACATAAATTCAAATCGAAACGTTCGTTTGGCCAGGAATCAACTTACTGGCAACTAGTAGGGGACAACAGAGGCCAGAAAGGTCAATGATACGAAACGTTCGTTTGGCCAGGCAACTAACAGGGGACAAACAAGAATAAGAATCGACAACAGATAAGTACAACTCGTAGCATATTTATTACTATTCAAATACACAAAACGTCTTTGTCCTAGCGCCCTTGGTTATGCTGGACAAAATGGAAAAGATGACGTCATCCAACATGGCCGCCGTGTTTTGGTTTGCAATCAATTAATAAAGAAGTAGGTTATGCTGGACAAAATGGAAAAGATGACGTCATCCAACATGGCCGCCGTGTTTTATTTTTACAAACAAGTGTTTTATTTTTACAAACCTGTCGTCGGTTGTGTGAAATGAACACTAATAAATTGTTTCTAAATGTTTTCTCTTCGTTTCTCTAGTTGCCTATACCGTCTCTCAGTTGACAAAATGGAAAAAAAAAAAAACCCAGTCCGCATTTTCAACGTCGATTTCCGACGTCGTTAAGTTTGAAATCACAGAACGCAATAAGTGTTTTTGGTTTGAATCAACGCGTCAATTGGACGACAGTCGAAATGTATCGGAAGGCACTCGGTATATCGCTCTCACCGACGAAAATCGACCGAAAACTTTATTACCATTAAAATAAATGACGTCAAGAAATGATTACAGGTAAAAGTTCCGTTCCGTGTGGTAAAGTTTGTAAAGCTCAATCTAACAAACCGAAGTCCACCGATTCTCATGATCAATTACGCGACTTTAAGCCGACTGCAGATTTATCATAGATCATTTTTACACGTTCGTATTTTGAACGAGCTTTTGCTCCTAGACGTTAACGTGGGTTTATTGATTGATTGATTGATTGATTGTTGCGCGAACACTGACCGACTTTCTGCATGCGCGCTGAGTCGGAATGAATCAATTCCTAGCCGTGACATACATAAGTAAGCGTCCATACGGTATTGGATAGTGTCACAGCGTTTTTCTCTTCGTTTCTTTAGAACAGTTTTCCCGCCTATACAGAGAACGTTTCTGGTCTCATTTTTTGAACATGAAATGACAAAAAATAAAAACCCAGTCCGCATTTTCAACGTCGATTTGAGAGGCTGAATTTGACGTCGTTAAGTTTCTAAAGGCATCACAGAACGCAATGCAACGTACGTTCCCGGTGAATGTTAGCTGAAACTTTCAAAACATATTTTCGTCTAAACTATTCGTCAGAAAGTGATTCAATTTATTGGACGACAGTCGTATCTTGTAATTATGAGTTTGAAGATCGGAAGGCTACTCTGTATTCCTCGCTCTGCATGATGAGCGACGACCCTCGATCGATCTACTCGACCGACTCATTCAACTTAAAACTACTTTATTACCATTCAAAAATAATGATTCAAAATATTGACACAACAATATAAAGAAAAGGAAGAAATGAAATTACAGGTAAAAGTTCCTGGTAAAGTTCCTGGTCAGACATTCAATCGGCTGGAACTTGTCCTGGTAAAGTTCCTCAAAAGCTCAAAACTTGAAAACTAAACTGATACATTCTTCGACCAAATGATCCATAATGTACTAGCTCAAAATCATATTTGGATTTTCATGATCAATTTTTAAGCGACTTTAAGCGACTGCAGATTTATCATAGATCGCTTTTTACTTGACGACTTTCTTTCTAACGTTTCAGAGGCACAACGCTTCATAATTTTGTATTTCTCCTAGACGTTAACGTGGGTGGCCATCAAATCAAACGTAATTGATTGATTGATTTTGATTGTTTGCGCGAGCACTGACCGACTTTCTGCATGCGCGCTGAATCCTGATTTGATCTCTTCGATTTCGAAATTCCGCCATTTTATTTTTGACGTGAAACCGGAAATGAAACCGCCATATACCGGAAACGTTCTCTGATTGGTCAAATGACCTTCTTTCGCGGGAAAACTTTCTAAAAATAACCACACTTGTTTTGTTTATAGAGCATGGACGCTCCTTTATTTATGGTTTTTATTATTTTTTTATTTTTTTATTTTTAATTTTTTTATTATTATTATTATTTTTTATTTTTTTTTTTATTTTTTTTTTCACAGTTTTATTCAATGATTTTGTAAATTTTACCATGACATTGATGATTTATCTCTGTAGGTGTCTACAAGAATCTCGTCGTCACGTTTACATTTCATCGAAGAATGGGGTTCTACTTCATCCAGTTCTACATTCCTTGTATCGTCATGGTAACGCTGAGCTGGATTTCTTTCTGGATGGATCGATATTACATCGGAGAGCGAGTGTCACTCGGAATCACGACGGTGCTTACGATTGTATTTTTACTGGGTTCGAGCAACACGACAATGCCCCGAGTGAGTTACGCCAAGGCAATAGATTGGTATTTGATTGGGTCGTTTATGTTCGTGTTTTCGACGCTTTTCACGGATTTGCTGGTGTACAGATTTAGCCAATTGACGGATTCTAAAACGGAAGGAAAAGAAGGGAAAGAGGTTAGTACGAATTGCGTAAAATGTCAGGCATTGTTTAGTTTTTCGGTGGTTGACAGCGCTTTGAACCACAGGCAGCCCAACCATTCCTTTTGAGGCTACTAAATAATTCAATAAAATGATATTTTCGTCTTTTTTATGGGTTTCCTGTGGTAGAGAGCGCGCGCGTGCGCATATAATACGTATGTTGGACATGGGTTCCCTGTGTTGAGTAACGTATAATGTTGGGCTTCCTGTGTGCGTCCCGCAAGAAGCGCCCGCAGAGAGTGCATATTCCGCGCGCGCTCTACCACAGGAATACCCTGGTTCCAGAGGGGCTTGCTGCTAAACGAGCTACACACTTTCTCAACGATATACACCTGTTTTCATAAACGTTGTCCAAATAGAAAATAGTTGTTTGTTTGTTTGTTGTTTAGGAATTAATTATCATATCATTACGGCATATAACAATAGCAGAGTATTCGAGCATGACAAGTTTTCAATCGGATCAGTGAGTTCTAGAGGTAAACGAAGCTCTCTGCACAATGGCCTGGCTGAGAATTCAAGGTTCAAGTTGTATATTTAATATATGATAATTAATTCCTAAACAACAAACAAACATACAACTATTTTCTATTTGGACAACGTTTATGAAAACAGGTGTACATTTAGCACGAAAAATTACTCTCTCTAAATCGTGAAACTTCTCAAAACCTCTGGTACCCAGGGTACCACAGGAAACCCATAATAAAAAGACGCAAATATCATTTTATTGAATTATTTAGTAGCCTCAAAAGGAATGGTTGGGCTGCCTGTGTTTGAGCACTACTGAAAGGCGCTATATAAATATTAAAGTATTAATAAGTATTATTATTTGTCTTTGATCATTATTACATGCGTAAGTTTTGATCCATTTCTGAAGGAGCCAAGTTAATGAGGTAAATCAGGAGGATAGGGGGCGGAGAGGAAAAACGGAGAAAGAAAGGAGAAAATTAAAAATGACAAAATGACAAAATGACTGATGAGCAGAAGAGGGAACAATAGAATAATAGAAAGAGGAAGAGGAAGGCGAGGGAAAGGCAAAGGGTGGATCAATGGGAAATTAAAGGACGGAAAACAATGAGAAAGGAAAACAGGAAAGTGGTACAACAGGATTCCAGCACTTTTTCCATCAAATTCTAATTTCCATTGCTTGTTCGTTCACCAGAGAGCACACATAACGTTCAACTGTAAACACGGCTTCAAACCAACTTACATCGCAGAATCCAGCGGTGAGGTGCACGTGGTGTCCTACGAGGAAGAAAAAGCAAACACATATATCAAACACGCTTTGCACAACTGTTGTCTGCCGCTGACATGTTCTACGGTCATTAGAACGGAGAAGCCTAACATTAGCGTGCTCATCAACAAATGCTGTCGTGTGATGTATCCGTTGGCGTTCACTATATTTAACGTTGTGTATTGGACGAACTTGTTTCTCAGCCGGGCTCTCAGTAATGGATGAACAAACTGACCAGAAAGCTAAAGGCTTTACCGTGACAAAGAGATGCTTCGTTGCAAGATACTTTGCAGATAACTGACTTATTTTAAATGAAAGATGAACAGCTCAGACAGAAAGCTGGAAGTCTTCACAGGAAGAAAGAGATGAAACTTGTGGATATGTAAGAATCTGTAACGTCGACCAATAAATGATGAAAATCTTGAGGGGCAACGTGACACGTAAACGATTAACGTCTTGCGTGACAACGTGACCAGTAAACATTTAATGTCTTGCATGCGTGACAACGTGACAAGTAAAGTAAAGTAAAGGACTGATTTAACGTCCGAAGTCTCTTTAGCTGACGCTAATCTACCACAGAGCAGACGGTAAATATTTAACATCTTGCGTGACAACCTGACAACGTGACAAGTAAATGTTCAAATTCTTTACAGGAAGAGATGTTATGTGGTATAACATACATAGATTTGCGTGACTGGGTTCAATGTAATGACTGTAATATATTATCCTATAAATAAGATTCTTTAAGAAACAACGAACTTCTTCAGAATTCAAAATTTTCAAAAAGGCGGGAATTTTAAAACTAACCAACGTGTGCAATAGATGCCCAAACGCGCGCGTTTACTGTCCCTAGTTATACATTCAAAGTATCTCAATCCTCATTGGCTACAATTTAAATCAGCACAAAATTCCCTGAAATGTGATTGGCTGAGATTTCTATGAAATATATAAATGACTTACAATATATTACTCTTAATTTTTATATATAAAGATGCCAAGCGCTGATTGCATGGTTGATATCTGATGATAGTTGTAGGATAAATAAAAGTATTTGATAACCACCTACTGCGTGATCAGTACTTAGCTTCCTAGCCTTCCCCCGGGGGAGGGGTACTCTGGAAATCTTTGGTTAGGGCTTCAAAACCCTGATCCTATGCCAGGCCTAAAATTAATTGGGGAAGAAGATAAAGAGTTTGGACTACAATGAAATGGGTACCATATTGTACAGGAAAAAGCTTGTAAATTTGATTTCGATTTTCTTCCAAAATACATCATTGTGAAACAAAACGCCGCTTTCTCAGCAAACTTCCATCTCTCTTCTTGATATATTCATGAAATTTTCCCTCTCTCTTCCTTTACTCGCCGAGCAACGGCAATTTGAATTCGACTATTTTAGAAACTCTGTTTATTTTTTCAACGCACGACGTACCGAGATGTATTATGGGTAATCACGGAACTACACGTGCGCGACAGGCAGCATTTCGATCCCCTTAACCTTTGATGTATTTTTTTAAACTCTTTTGCCACCCCGACCTACAGGCAAAATATTGCATCGGTTGCATTCTTTACAAGTCGAAAGTCGCCAAAACTGCCTTAGTAGATCCTAGAATCCACCACAGATAGGCCAGAGACGCAATCTCACTCCTGAATCTGCTATTTTGAAAACTGCAAGCAGCTTTGGCGATTCGTCATCGATAAATCACATCTCACCCCTGGATTCTTTCAGAAGAATGTGCTATTCCACGCCACGATTAATGATGATGTGCTGGGGGCTTCTCTGGCGCAAAATGGCTTTAAAAGACTCTAAATGCAAAATAGGCCTTCTTGGTGCAACGAGAATTGCAAGCCTAGCGGATCATTAGCAACAGAAATATCATGTGGGAACTTTGAGCCCTCGATGTTTTAGAACCGTCAAGATTTCCCTTTTATGGAATCAAAATGTTCAGTCTACGGCACGTAAAGGTCGATCCAGAAAATCGCTAAAAACATCAAAAATCTCTGGGAGTCAAAGGGTTAATTAATTCATAGACAACCCTTTCTTTGGAGTGGTATACCTGTGTATTCGCTACTTTCGACACAGGAATCCCAGTACAGTGTTGCCACGACGCTAAGATTCCTAAGGTAAAATTTTAAAACTAATATTTTCTTTATAGAATAAAGTCAAAAATATTTATAAAACCGAATTTCAAGAACTAAAATGCAAAACGAAAAAAAAAAATCGAAAAAAAGGGTTACAACGCTATACATCACACACGCGGGTGCACGTAAAACCACAGAGCAATGATCGCCAAGATGAGCTCGAGTTAATGTGTTGAAATTTTCGCGACAGAACTGGATGAAGATTTTTCGCACATGTGACGTACCACCCTCGCGCGCGCTCATTGCATCTCCTGGGAGTGTGCCCGCCCGTACTGACTGCCGCGGCTTTAGAGTTCAATGTAAAGGATATCTCTGTATCGATCAGTGGCTAATAGGTGATGCTCTGATCGCAAGATTCTTGTCCAACTGCAGTTACCAAATGGTCTAAGAAGTAGCAAATCTAAAACTAATCTTATAGAGTGAACGAAACTTTTAAGAGAAAAAAAAAATACAAGTCTCTTTTCTGAAAGTATCGTTGAGTCTATCAGATTAGTTGTACTTTCTAGTTGTATTAGTCATATTTATAAACAATACCATAAAAGGTTACTATATCTCAACCAGCGATTAAGGTGTCATACAAACTGTCTACGGGGTTCTGAGACGCAATTACTTGTCTTAACTACATACTAGTACAGTGATAACTTTGCCCGCGTCCATTAACATCACCTGACAAGCCTTGCTTCGCTGCACTTTTGGCTCCACAAATTGAAATATATAATATTATCGAGATATTAGGGGATATTATCGAAGAGGACGTTCTCGTAGTGACCGGTTGCAAATCATTTTCCATTTAAGCTAAACAGCGCTACAGTATATATATAACGGAGTTTTGCGGGTTTTATAGTTTTTATTAGTAAAAAACCTGACAATTAGCGACTAAAAATGCGTTTTGATCAATACGTTGCTCTGTCATGGATGTGTGTCTGATTTTTGAACACAACTTTTGTCTTGAAGATAGCATGTATTTGAACTACAGACGATGAGTATTGCATACCTATGAACTTAAAGAGAACTCGATAGCTTTATTATAATGTAAAAACTAGCAATTTTTTTGATTAAATTAGAGAAAGATTGAAAACCGTTAAATGACGTTTGTCGGAATGTGCCTTCCACAGGCGAGCCGTCGTTAACTGAACTTACAAATATTAAAAATACTCTCTAAGTTAAAGAGATTAGTTTCAGAATCAACTGATTTGACCTTCAAAAACTAGATTAATTTGAGTCGATTTATAAAAACATGGAAAAGTCAAGATATCCTTATCAAATTGAAAACTAAACTCGACATTGCGGTAGTGAGAAAGCGAGAAAGCCACGCCGTGGTTAGGTTTGATAATTTGATTCGATTTCGTCAGTCGGTTTGTGGCATTATTCAGACAGGCAACGATATCGACACTATGAAGAAACCCCCATCTAATTGGCATAGAACTAAGACGAGATTATCTCTTAACGAAGTAAATTAAGTTCAATTAGGATGTACAACCAAACCGCCACTTATACAAGTATCTTATATATATTGCAATACAGAATTGAACTAACGATTGTGCTACTGGGCTGAGTACATTAACTACTGAGACTCCGCGACGAGCCGTTTGGCATATCCAACTGAGAAAAAAAGACGGCGTTAACACACGTTATTACATTGGTGTAGATACACAGGGAAGACCCGAAAACACGGATTTAAAACGAACCAAAACACAACTGTCAAGTAAGTACATACATCAAGGTAACGAATTGTACAAATAATTAGCTATTACTTTGAAGATAAAAACACCTTTTCTAACTGAGTAACATATACTGAACAAATAGATGACTTGATGCATGTACAGTAATAATTGTAACGGGCGAAGTGTAAGACAAGGTGTGTATGAACACACATCCAGAACCGCCACTATATGCGACACTTTTGAAATTCCACAACAAAAAGATTAAGATTCAAATTTCAAAAACTAAATATCCTTACTGATGCTTTAGTGACATTTAGTTTTCAACCATGCAGTTTCATTAAGCCGCATCTACACGACCAAATTTTCCTTGACAAGTTTTCCTTGACAAGGAAGACTTGCTCGTGTAGACGACAAAAACATCGCCAATTTTTCCTTGTCAAGCCGAAAACTTGCTCGTGTAGATGACAAAAAAATTGTCAATTTTTCTTTGTCAAGGAAAATTTGTCAAGGAAAACTTGTTCTTGTAGATGCGGCTTTACCATAAAAACGAGGTAAAAACGATTTCATTGACAGCGCGGTGCCTGGATATTCTCGAAGGGCTTCACTTTTCTTTGTCAAGGAAAACTTGTTCTTGTAGATGCGGCTTTACTGTAAAAACGATTTCATTGACAGCGCGGCGCCTGGTGTCAAACAGTTTGGATATTCTCGAAGGGTTTCACTCAAAAAGAATAAATAAAAACTGTGAAAAGTATTAAAATGAAAGAAGATAAACACACATCATTCTGTTGTCTAAAGTTGTAACAAACAGCGAGTGTATCATTCTGCAATGTTGGTCGATGTTACGGCCACCTGCTTTGGACTATTTGACACACGCGCGTGACGCGAATAGTTATCACAAACGTTAGCAGAAATGGCGTTATTTCCAGACTCATCGCCGAGAAGCATGAGCTAAAGGAACAAATTGTTTTCATATCCTTGCCGATTGCGCTTATCTTAGAGTCTCCAGTGATAACCATGTTAACTAGTTAGATGACGGCAGATGATGTCAAAAACCGCAAGAATTTCGGCTTTTTCATTCCCTTGCTCCGACGTACTTCTAATCCACTTATCTTTAATTTAATATGAAGTACAGTTTTAACTCGTGACCTAACTTCCTTGTTCCGACGTCCTTCTATTCCACGTATCCTAACTTCCTTACTCTGACGTCCTTCTAATCCATGGATCTATAACTTACACTTAATATGCAGTACAGTTAATTAGAATATAGGAGATTCCTCATGACCTCATTCCCTTGCTCTGACGTCCTTCTAATCCATGGATCTGTAACTACAGTTACTTAGAGCCCCGTCCACACTACTCCGTCCTTTTTCGCTTGAAAACTTAAAATCGTTTTTCTACTGTTCTATATCCTCAAGGGAATCGAAAACAATATCGGCTCATTACCCATCACCACTACAACAATATCACCAAAACGCTGGTTAGCGTTTTAGTGTGGACGGGGTCTTAAAATGCAGTGCAGTTAGTTATAGAGTGTAGGGGTAGATGGAGGAAGATTTGCCCTGAAAAGATTGCATGTCATAAATCTACTCCACCACCATCATCATCCCCATCACAACCATCACCATTATCATCACCATAATCTTATATTCTGAAACGTGTCGAGTCTAACATTTTTCTGCTTGATGACGCTATTTCTTCAACTCAGAAAGACGATGGTTTACTGCTATTTCTGGTTGGGTTTCATTGTTCACCTCGTTAAAGTGTCTGGCAAAGACAACAGGTAACTACTAGAGAAACGTATTCAATTCGTCACTTCCACCAAGCTCGTCCCCAGAGCCCACGTTCCTCTTGGTCAGCACCGAGAGATTGCACTTCCACATCACCCATAATGCACTTTGTTTCCCCCCCCCAAATTTTGCATAAACGATTGCATGTTTTCAATTTCCCCGCTTGGGAAGACTGCATGTTATATACCAAGAGAACTAAATTGAAAACAATAGTTTATGCAAAAGTGTATTATGGATGGTGTGGAATTGGCGAATGGTTACAAAGAACATGGTGGTTTTATATTTTTTGCCTATGATCCTTTGCGAACCTAAATCAATAGTACATACCGTATATCTACTAGTAGTCATCACCATCACTACTATCATCGGCATCATCGCCATCATTGCCATTTTCCCCATCACTGTCATCATCATCACCACTATCTTCACCAACGTCATCATCACCATAACCACTATCATCACAATCATCATTACCATCACTGATCCCCATCGCCATCATCACCACCACTATCTTCACCCGCGCCATCATTGCAATCATCCACACCATCGTCATCATCATCATTACCCTCACTGATCCCCATCGCCATCATCACCACCACTATCTTCACCCGCGCCATCATTGCAATCATCCACACCATCGTCATCATCATCATTACCCTCACTGATCCCCATCGCCATCATCACCACCACTATCTTCACCCGCGCCATCATTGCAATCATCCACACCACTACTTTGGTCTTCAATATTCATCTACATATCAATATCATCTCCAATCATCGTTATTGTTATTATAATTACAATGACTGATTAAACTAACATTAAACGATGGTTTCTAAGTGTGGTAACAGAGAGTAGCTACATGGATCGTACAGAAATCATCAACGCGACGATGCTGATCGAGAAAATGCTTCACCCACGAAAGTATGACAGAAAAACAAGGCCAGCTGCTGGAGGTATTAATAATTAAGCAAACTATCTTTTTAGACTTTTTTTTGCTGAAAATTGACTTGTGCTGTTCCGCGCTTCCTCGACGTTGATTGCAGAGATTCTTGTGTTGGGCGGTGATTGGCAACTTGAAGAGTAAGGGGAGTAAAACTGACGAGTAAAATAAGAGCGCGCGCTTCCTCGACGTTGATTGCAGAGATTCTTGTGTTGGGCGGTGATTGGCAACTTGAAGAGTGAGGGGCGTCAAACTGACGAGTAAGGGGAGTCAAACTGACGAGTAAGGGGCGTAAAACTGACGAGTAAGGGGCGTAAAACTGACGAGTAAGGGGCGTAAAACTGACGAGTAAAATAAGAGCGCGCGAAAGAAAGTTCTGAACTGTTGTTAAAGGTGTCTCAACATAATTTGTTCAAAAATTGAAGAATTGTAGTTTATACGGCACAAATAAAGACATACCTGCACCATTGCGCACAATACTGCCTCCTGTCACGCACTAGTGCAGCATATATCAACCTCTGAATTATATTGCGCGCAATATTGCAGAACGAAGGATCACATTATAGAAAGCACTTTTGCCAGAAACAACTTAATGGTGGCCATATGCACTAACATGTCACGTGACCCCACCTGGTCCCCCTTAAATCAAACAACAGTGTCAAAATGAACTCCAGACTGAATCCCTGGAGATGTAAAGTACAAAGAAGCAGCGGCCATGTTGGTGGTACAAACAAGAGAAGCTATAAATGTCATCGGGAACCAAAATGGCCGCCATGACGTCACGCGCAAACCATGAGCGTGCAATAATGCATGGGACTGGGCACTAAATAATTACAAAGTCACGAGCTCCATAAATTAAAATCGCTTTATTCAGGGTCAGCAGTCTCACTATGATTTTTTAATTCTATACAGCAGAACCTGTAGATGTTTATCTCAGCATTGGTGTCCAGGCTTTCACGAGCATCAAGGAAACAAACATGGTGAGTAATTAAATAATTATTCATTGGAGAAAATATCGCTATGACGTCATATCCTGCTAAAATGATGAAAAATGATAATTTAAAAAAATAATAATGATAAATTTAAAAAATTAAAAAAAATAAAATAAAAATAATTATATAATAGAACAACTCGAGTGAAATATAAACGACAAGAGAGTATAATCTACGGCTGACGGGATGCTCTTAATTGCTTTCAGGAATTCACAACGTCAATGTTTCTACGCCAAGAATGGACCGACATCAGATTGGCTCACGGGATGGACGGCACCATATCCTTAGGGGGCAAAGACGTGGATAGAATATGGCGCCCTGACACGTATTTCAATAACAATAACGATTATGAGTTGCATGAAGAGAACCAACTCGCTTTGATCTCCAAATATGGCGAAGTGTATTTCAGTGCAAGGTATGATCGGGTTCGGGTTCAATTCGGCCGTCGGCCGTCGGGATTTGAAGAGAAAGGCGTTCCTCGCGACTATGTGCTCTATTCATCCTGTGTTCACTTCTCTTCTCGTCTCATTTCTTTGTTTCTTTTCCCTCTCACTTCATTTTGATTATGCTTTCTTTCTGTTGTTTTATTTGTCTCAATTCATCTCATTTCATCTCATTCCATTTCCCACTATGTTATCTTCATTTTGCCTAATTCCTCCCGCCTTATTTGTTCACTTCTGATTGCAATTCCAACTTTATCACCTCAGGATGTTGGTGAGAGCGTCTTGTCAGATGTACCTACATAACTTCCCCATGGATGTTCAGAGATGTCCACTTATACTGGAAAGCTGTAAGTTTCAGCCACTGATTAACTGAATGGAGGATCCGTACAGTTTACCACAATCCTTTGCGCGCATAAATCACTCTAGAAAGTTTAGCAAAGCGAAAATGTCAAAATTTGCTAGTGTGAAGCTGTTACCTGCTTTATTTATGTGAACGTGTCAGACAGTTCATTGTAGATGTGAGTAGTACTGATTTAGGTTAAGCCGGTATGAAGCCGTTACCTGCTTTATTTCTGTGAACGTGTCATGCAGACAGTTTGTAGATGTGAGTAGTACTGATTTAGGTTAAGCCGGTATGAAGTCGTTACCTGCTTTATTTCTGTGAACGTGTCATGCAGATAGTTTGTAGATGTGAGTAGTACTGATTTAGGTTAAATATGAAGCTGTTACCTGCTTTATTTATGTGAACGTGTCAGGTAGTTTGTAGATGTGAGTAGTACTGATTTAGGTTAAGTATGAAGCTGTTACCTGCTTTATTTATGTGAACGTGTCAGGTAGTTTGTAGATATGAGTAGTACTGATTTAGGTTAAGTATGAAGCTGTTACCTGCTTTATTTATGTGAACGTGTCAGACAGTTTGTAGATGTGAGTAGTACTGATTTAGGTTAAGCCGGTATGAAGCCATTACCTGCTTTATTTATGTGAACGTGTCAGACAGTTCATTGTAGATGTGAGTAGTACTGATTTAGGTTAAGCCGGTATGAAGCCGTTACCTGCTTTATTTCTGTGAACGTGTCATGCAGACAGTTTGTAGATGTGAGTAGTACTGATTTAGGTTAAGCCGGTATGAAGTCGTTACCTGCTTTATTTCTGTGAACGTGTCATGCAGATAGTTTGTAGATGTGAGTAGTACTGATTTAGGTTAAATATGAAGCTGTTACCTGCTTTATTTATGTGAACGTGTCAGGTAGTTTGTAGATGTGAGTAGTACTGATTTAGGTTAAGTATGAAGCTGTTACCTGCTTTATTTATGTGAACGTGTCAGGTAGTTTGTAGATAAGAGTAGTACTGATTTAGGTTAAGTATGAAGCTGTTACCTGCTTTATTTATGTGAACGTGTCAGACAGTTTGTAGATGTGAGTAGTACTGATTTAGGTTAAGCCGGTATGAAGCCATTACCTGCTTTATTTATGTGAACGTGTCAGACAGTTTGTAGATAAGAGTAGTACTGATTTAGGTTAAGTATGAAGCTGTTACCTGCTTTATTTATGTGAACGTGTCAGACAGTTTGTAGATGTGTGAGTATTACTGATTTAGGTTAAGTATGAAGCTGTTACCTGCTTTATTTATGTGAACGTGTCAGGTAGTTTGTAGATGTGAGTAGTACTGATTTAGGTTAAGTATGAAGCTGTTACCTGCTTTATTTATGTGAACGTGTCAGGTAGTTTGTAGATAAGAGTAGTACTGATTTACGGGTTAAGTCAGTATGAAGCTGTTACCTGCTTTATTTATGTGAACGTGTCAGGTAGTTTGTAGATAAGAGTAGTACTGATTTAGGTTAAGTATGAAGCTGTTACCTGCTTTATTTATGTGAACGTGTCAGGTAGTTTGTAGATAAGAGTAGTACTGATTTAGGTTAAGTATGAAGCTGTTACCTGCTTTATTTATGTGAACGTGTCAGGTAGTTTGTAGATAAGAGTAGTACTGATTTAGGTTAAGTATGAAGCTGTTACCTGCTTTATTTATGTGAACGTGTCAGGTAGTTTGTAGATAAGAGTAGTACTGATTTAGGTTAAGTATGAAGCTGTTACCTGCTTTATTTATGTGAACGTGTCAGGTACGTGTCAGGTTTTGTAGATAAGAGTAGTACTGATTTAGGTTAAGTATGAAGCTGTTACCTGCTTTATTTATGTGAACGTGTCAGGTAGTTTGTAGATAAGAGTAGTACTGATTTAGGTTAAGTATGAAGCTGTTACCTGCTTTATTTATGTGAACGTGTCAGGTAGTTTGTAGATAAGAGTAGTACTGATTTAGGTTAAGTATGAAGCTGTTACCTGCTTTATTTATGTGAACGTGTCAGGTAGTTTGTAGATAAGAGTAGTACTGATTTAGGTTAAGTATGAAGCTGTTACCTGCTTTATTTATGTGAACGTGTCAGACAGTTTGTAGATGTGAGTATTATACTGATTTAGGTTAAGTATGAAGCTGTTACCTGCTTTATTTATGTGAACGTGTCAGACAGTTTGTAGATGTGAGTAGTACTGATTTAGGTTAAGTATGAAGCTGTTACCTGCTTTATTTATGTGAACGTGTCAGACAGTTTGTAGATGTGAGTAGTACTGATTTAGGTTAAGTACGAAGCTGTTACCTGCTTTATTTATGTGAATGTGTCAGATAGTTTGTAGATGTGAGTAGTACTGATTTAGGTTAAGTATGAAGCTGTTACCTGCTTTATTTATGTGAACGTGTCAGGTAGTTTGTAGATGTGAGTAGTACTGATTTAGGTTAAGTATGAAGCTGTTACCTGCTTTATTTATGTGAACGTGTCAGACAGTTTGTAGATGTGAGTAGTACTGATTTAGGTTAAGTATGAAGCTGTTACCTGCTTTATTTATGTGAACGTGTCAGGTAGTTTTGTAGATGTGAGTAGTACTGATTTAGGTTAAGTATGAAGCTGTTACCTGCTTTATTTATGTGAACGTGTCAGACAGTTTGTAGATGTGAGTAGTACTGATTTAGGTTAAGTATGAAGCTGTTACCTGCTTTATTTATGTGAAACGTGTCAGGTAGTTTGTAGATGTGAGTAGTACTGATTTAGGTTAAGTATGAAGCTGTTACCTGCTTTATTTATGTGAACGTGTCAGGTAGTTTGTAGATGTGAGTAGTACTGATTTAGGTTAAGTACGAAGCTGTTACCTGCTTTATTTATGTGAACGTGTCAGGTAGTTTGTAGATGTGAGTAGTACTGATTTAGGTTAAGTACGAAGCTGTTACCTGCTTTATTTATGTGAATGTGTCAGATAGTTTGTAGATGTGAGTAGTACTGATTTAGGTTAAGTATGAAGCTGTTACCTGCTTTATTTATGTGAACGTGTCAGGTAGTTTCTAGATATGAGTGACACTGATTTAGGTTCGCAGAGGATCATGGTAAAATATACCACCGCCATTAGTGGATGATTTATTATTATTTATTATATCTATATTTTTATGCTCCCTCTTCTCTTTTTATTGTTATATTGTTATCCATTGGCCTGCCTAGATTAGTTACTACTATTTGCAGGTCAATGGAATATTCATCATTGTAACTGAGAACGTTAATTCCAAATAAATCTGAATCTAAATCTGAATCTACATTCCAAACTAGTAAAATGATTTTACTAATTTCAGTTGCTTATACGAACAACCATGTTTCATTTCATTGGAAAGGACGTAATCCAATCACGATATTCAACAAGGAATTGGCCGAGTTTGACATGGACAAATGGGAGATAGAAGTGATCGACCAGACGTACGTTGCAGGTAAATAACTAGGAGATTGACCAGGTAAATAACTAGGAGATTGACCAGGTAAATAACTAGGAGATTGACCAGGTAAATAACTAGGAGATTGACCAAGTAAATAACTAGGAGATTGACCAGGTAAATAACTAAGAGATTGACCAGGTAAATAACTAGGAGATTGACCAGGTAAATAACTAGGAGATTGACCAAGTAAATAACTAGGAGATTGACCAGGTAAATAACTGGAGATTGACCAGGTAAATAACTAACTAACTAAATATATACAGTCAATGTCATGAAGGTTGTCCACCTCGGAAAAGCACGTTTACACATTTGCACATTTACACATTCGCAACTTCACGTATATATATTCGTTTTGCGCACGTGAAATTCAGAGTCGATAGATTCAGCAGACATGAGTATACTGCCATAAGAATGCCGCGGCCTTATACAGAAGATTTCAGGTGGAGAGTTGTATTTCAGCGCTTGTAAAAGTGCAAATGTGTAAAAGTGCAAATGTGCTTGACTGTATATATAATAAGTGTTTAGCTCAACCTGCTAATTTGTAGATCTTGAGCGATCAGTTAGATCATATCTAGATCTTCCTCTAATTAATCTCTCTATTAATAAAGAACTGATGTTTAACACTTATATAGCGCAAATATCTATATGTATATAATCAAATGCGCTTTGACAAGGTACTCAAGTCAGTAGGTCAGACCATGACACACTTCGTGCCCTACTCTTATTCGAACAGTGGTGTGGGTTCTTTTACATCCCTCCGGTGCAATGTAATGGAGTGTGGAGAGACGGGATCGCCATTTAATGTGGTCATCCGAGCACCGCGAAGGTCTAACCATTTGTAGATGTAATTACAAAGGAAGCACCTTCTCCTCGATTATTTTATTTAAGACCTTGAGTAATGGTCCGACCGTGCACACGAACCACGAACAATAGACCGGTACTCGACCAACTGAGCCAACCGGACGGCGGTTAGTGCGGACTAGCACTAATCTTAACGAGCATCGCTATAAACATCGATCACAAATGGCCCATGACGGTTACAAAGGACACCTGTCTTGTGCACTGTTGAGTAAGTCTAGTTTTCACGTACTAGTGACGCAATTAAGCATAAACACAAGCAATGAAAGAACAATTTACCTTTGTGCTTATGCTTGCGTCGGGCACGTTTTCACGGTAAAACCTCTTTTTCTTGCGCTTACGATTGCGTTCCTAGTGCAACAAACTAGAACTAATCAATGCTAATGCAACAAACTATCGCGGATGATCACTTTCAATTATGCAACAGAATGGCGCCTAAGTCTTTACCGTTATTAATACCTTCTTGCACGGCGTTTTTTCGACTAATTTTGCGTTTTTTCGACTAATTTTGTTAATTTTCTAACAGGTCCTTACAGGAACCTAAAAGTATCTTTCACCTTTAGACGTCGCCTTGGCTTCTACGTCATCAACTTTTTCGTGCCATGCGTTGTCATGGTGATCATGAGCTGGATAGTGTTCTGGATGGACTGTAATTCTATTGGTGAGCGCATTTCACTGGGAATCACGACCCTTTTGACCATCGTATTCCTACTCGGGTCCAGTAACTCCACTATGCCGCGCGTCAGTTATCCAAAGATGATAGACTGGTACCTAATGGGGTCGTTCTTGTTCGTGTTCACTACACTCATCATGTGCCTGTTGATCTTTATGCTCAATCAAATGTCGAGGAAAGAACGTGTGACATTACCGCTGGACAAGGAGGCTCAGAATCGTCCATCTACTCCAAATTCTAACGCAACAACGCCCATGGTAAGTGTCTTTATAATAATTCCAAAATCTATTGCACCGGAAAATGTTGTCGACCAGTCTTCGTCAGGACGTCGGAAAGAGTTCGGAAATTTGTCGGTTAGAGGTCGGTTAGAGGTACGTCGGTCGATGATTTGTCGACAACCGTTTTGTCTGGGTTAAGATTGAGATGAAGAACGGAAGTAGACGAGAGCATCTTCCTTCGTGCTCATCCTCTAGCTCCATCCCACTATTCCACACAGAGGGTTTTCACAGCTGCCATCTTATTATCCTCAGAGAAATGAAAGCTTTTCATATACAAAAATATTTCATTCTCCCTGCCCACAATGCAACACGGCTCTATACCACAGGCAACCCAACCATTGTTTGTAAGGCAACTAATTAAAAAATATATATATTTGTATGCGCGCGTCTGTTTTGATGGGTTTCCTGTGGTAGAGCTCGCGCGCAATACATAATGGTTGGGCTGCCTGTGTCTATACTTTCCCCATTTCTCCTACGCATGCGTAGCACTCAAACTAATCTACCTTTGTACGTTTTCTTGCCAGACAACGCCAGAGGACGTGGAGACCAAGAGCCACATCTCGCACTACGTTGCTGACTCGCAGGGTGCAGTCTACCCGATCATGCGCAGTCGACTTAATCACAAGAAAAGAAAACTGGTAGTGAACCGTAGTTTGGCCAAGAGCCTTTGCGGTATTCCAGCCCACGTGAACAAGGGTAACATGGGGATTATCTTGAACCAGATGTGCAGGATTTTATTCCCGTTTGCTTTCATCGTGTTTAACGCGATATACTGGTCCGTGTTGGCATCATGAAGACAAATCGACAAATCATCGGCCGACGTATTATTATGAAGACTCTTGCCTTGAAACTTGGGACCTGATTCGTTGACTCGCCTTGAAACTTGGGACCTGATTCGTTGACTTGCCTTGAAACTTGGGACCTGATTCACTGACTCGCCTTGAAACTTGGGACCTGATTCGTTGGCTCGCCTTGAAACTTGGGACCTGATTCGTTGACTCGCCTTGAAACTTGGTACCTGATTCGTCGACTCGCCTTGAAACTTGGGACCTGATTCGTTGACTCGCCTTGAAACTTGGTACCTGATTCGTCGACTCGCCTTGAAACTTGGGACCTGATTCGTTGACTTGCCTTGAAAATTGGGACCTGATTCGTTGACTCGCCTTGAAACTTGGTACCTGATTCGTTGACTTGCCTTGAAACTTGGTACCTGATTCGTTGACTTGCCTTGAAACTTGGGACCTGATTCGTTGACTCGTCTTGAAACTTGGGACCTGATTCGTTGACTCGCCTTGAAACTTGGTACCCGATTCGTTGACTTGCCTTGAAACTTGGTACCTGATTCGTTGACTCGTCTTGAAACTTGGGACCTGATTCGTTGACTCGCCTTGAAACTTGGGACCTTGATAACTATGACTGATTGACTCTATCTCTACGACTTGGCATCTCTTAATACTTGAAAACTGATTGGCCGAGGAAACTTGTGACAGCTAGCATGCTTATCATCTAGTTGTGATTGGCTGACCATCTCCACTCCAGTAGACCCTCTTCTTCGAGTAAGGATTCCAGTTTTGTTCACACGATCGCATTCCTATTGCCAATAGAATGCAACACTAATACGCTTATACAGAAAATTAGATAAGAAAACTGATTTAATGAGACTTTGCCAAACAATTCTCCGATTGAGGAAAATCATAATTGTAAATAGTTGATTACGTATCCCTTGTAGTTGTTGTGGTTTAATTTTTTCCTCGGATTTGTTTTTCGATTAGTTTTTGGGTTTTATGGTGGGTAAGTTATGTGTTTAGGTTAGTTTTAAAAGATTGAACTGTAAGGAAGTAGATTACGAAAATAACTTCTCAAACTCATTAATTATTCATGAGGTAACCAGCCAATCCGGTGCATCAAATCCGGTCACATGATGGACCTGGAAACCCCGGAAAGTCCGCTCAAGAGTACTTTGAAGTAATGTTTCAAAGCCGAGAATGAGGACTAGACGGGGTTAAACCCCGTCTAGTCCGAATTCGAGGTTTTGGAACGACTTCTCATACTCATTAAAATTATTACATGCAATGGCCTAAAGGCAATAAAAAAAGAGTTGCAAGATTTTAGCCCGGAAAAGCAAGAATTCCAGTCTGCATATTCTCTGCTCATGCGCAGAGTCGAGTACATCGTATATAAATAATATCCCACATGTGTTGGACTCTTGAGTAGCATGAAGTAGAGCCTGCTTTCAGATTGAATATCATTCGGAAAGAGTGGTACTCTCCCGGTAATCTGTCCAAGGTCCCGATGATTGTTATATGAGGGATAAGAACTCAGGAAAGAGTACTTTGAAATGATTTCAAAGTCCTTGGACTTTGAAATCCATCATTTCAAAGTCCTTGGACTTTTGAAATGCATTTCAAAGTACTCTTGAGCGGACTTTCCGGGGTTTCCAGGTCCATCATGTGACCGGATTTGATGTACCGGATTGGCTGGTTACCTCATGAATAATTAATGAGTTTGAGAAATGCATTTCAAAGTCCAAGGACTTTGAAATGATGGATTTCAAAGTACTCTTTCCTGAGTTCTTATCCCTCATATAACAATCATCGGGACGGTACTCCGAATGAGATTCAATCTGAAAGCAGGCTCTACTTCATGCTACTCAAGAGTCCAACACATGTGGGATATTATTTATATACGATGTACTCGACTCTGCGCATGAGCAGAGAATATGCAGACTGGAATTCTTGCTTTTCCGGGCTAAAATCTTGCAACTCTTCATTTATTGCCTTTAGGCCATTGCATGTAATAATTAATGAGTATGAGAAGTCGTTCCAAAACCTCGAATTCGGACTAGACGGGATTTAACCCCGTCTAGTCCTCATTCTCGGCTTTGAAACTTTACTAAACGTCTTCAAAAATTAAACCAGTGGGACCTTTTTAACCACGACGAATGCATGGCCACTATCTACTGTAAAATTATTACCTCTTGTAAGCAACCACCTCTCGTACGCGACCGCCTTGCCTACAACTACTGCATGGCTCATTGCTTAGCCGAGGTGTGACTGTAATTATTTAGCGATTACTAAAATAAAGACGTCAGTATTGAGCATTTCTTTCTTTCTTTCTTTTACAATATTTCAAAAACAAATTCAATATTATTTTAATATACATTTACTGTCATTCTATTGAATATTGTTTTATAAAGTCTGCTCTGAACGAAGATTCTCGAACAAGGATGATAAACGACGGTGTGCCATGTCGTACCAAAAACCTGCCAAGACAGAATCGTAGGTTAGTACAATCTCGTCCCCAGAGCCTGCGTTACTTTCGGCCAGCAGTTAGGCGCATGCGCAAGAACAAGGGTAGTTTAGTTTGGATATTATTCCCTCTCATCCACGTGGCTCAAGCTTTTAAAAAGCACAGGAAAAAAACAAATAAAAAGCACATAAATAAACAAACAAACAGCTCTTACTCCGACGAAGGGCAAAGGCTCGAAACGTCAGTAAAGTTAAGTACTCTTTTTTACATAGATTTCCTTTAACTATTGAATTTATCATTATACACCGATGCAGCCCATATTGTACTCGCTCGTTACCATTTACATAAGCAAACACACACACACACAAACACAAACAAACAAACAAGCAAACTCAAGCAACAAACGATTAAACATACAAACGAGCAGATAAATGAACAAAAAAAACACAAATAAACGGAACAAATACATAAACTTCATGACGGTAAATTCTTACCTTTGATCACACAGACTATCTCCCAGGGAAGTTGAACTCTTTACACGACACAGACTATGTGTTTCTTGATTTTCAAAGTAACACTACAGAGAATAAAAAGTTGATTTACCTAAAGATATGGAAATACTCATAGAATCTCACATATCCCCATTCCTTTGTGTTTTCTCTCTATCATAAACAAAGTTTGGCGCTTTTTTGAAAGTTTTTGACAAGATCATTCGCTGAGAACTCAAAAATCTGCAAACTGGATGTACAGTTTAACTTCCTTTCGCAGTTCAGTTCATGATAACGATAGTGAAGCAACCACGAGCGCAAATATGAGAACTTGTGTCATGTGAAAACGAACCCGACGCAAGCATAAGCGCAAGTATGAGAACTTGTGTCATGTGAAAACGGATCCGACGCAAGCATAAGCGCAAGTATGAGAACTTGTGTCATGTGAAAACGAACCCGACGCAAGCATAAGCGCAAGTATGAGAACTTGTGTCATGTGAAAACGATCCCGACGCAAGCATAAGCGCAAGTATGAGAACTTGTGTCATGTGAAAACGGATCCGACGCAAGCATAAGCGCATGAGAACTTGTGTTATGTGAAAACGGACCCGACGCAAGCATAAGCGCAAGTATGAGAACTTGTGTCATGTGAAAACTGGATCCGACGCAAGCATAAGCGCAAGTATGAGAACTTGTGTCATGTGAAAACGAACCCGACGTAAGCATAAGCGCAAATATGAGAACTTGTGTCATGTGAAAACGAACCCGACGCAAGCATAAGCGCAAGTATGAGAACTTGTGTCATGTGAAAACGAACCCGACGCAAGCATAAGCGCAAGTATGAGAACTTGTGTCATGTGAAAACTGACCCGACGCAAGCATAAGCGCAAGTATAAGAACTTACAAGTGTCATGTGAAAACGAACCCGACGTAAGCATAAGCGCAAATATGAGAACTTGTGTCATGTGAAAACGAACCCGACGCAAGCATAAGCGCAAATATGAGAACTTGTGTCATGTGAAAACGGACCCGACGCAAGCACAAGCGCAAGTATGAGAACTTGTGTCATGTGAAAACGAACCCGACGCAAGCATAAGCGCAAGTATGAGAACTTGTGTCATGTGAAAACTGACCCGACGCAAGCATAAGCGCAAGTATAAGAACTTACAAGTGTCATGTGAAAACGAACCCGACGTAAGCATAAGCGCAAATATGAGAACTTGTGTCATGTGAAAACGAACCCGACGCAAGCATAAGCGCAAAATATGAGAACTTGTGTCATGTGAAAACGAACCCGACGCAAGCACAAGCGCAAGTATGAGAACTTGTGTCATGTGAAAACGAACCCGACGCAAGCATAAGCGCAAGTATGAGAACTTGTGTCATGTGAAAACGAACCCGACGCAAGCATAAGCGCAAGTATGAGAACTTGTGTCATGTGAAAACGATCCCGACGCAAGCATAAGCGCAAGTATGAGAACTTGTGTCATGTGAAAACGGACCCGACGCAAGCATAAGTGCAAGTATGAGAACTTGTGTCATGTGAAAACGAACCCGACGCAAGCATAAGTGCAAGTATGAGAACTTGTGTCATGTGAAAACGGACCCGACGCAAGCATAAGCGCAAGTATGAGAACTTGTGTCATGTGAAAACGGACCCGACGCAAGCATAAGTGCAAGTATGAGAACTTGTGTCATGTGAAAACGAACCCGACGCAAGCATAAGCGCAAGTATGAGAACTTGTGTCATGTGAAAACGGACCCGACGCAAGCATAAGTGCAAGTATGAGAACTTGTGTCATGTGAAAACGAACCCGACGCAAGCATAAGCGCAATATGAACTTGTGTCATGTGAAAACGGACCCGACGCAAGCATAAGCGCAAATATGAGAACTTGTGTCATGTGAAAACGAACCCGACGCAAGCATAAGCGCAAGTATGAGAACTTGTGTCATGTGAAAACGGACCCGACGCAAGCATAAGCGCAAGTATGATAACTTGTGTTATGTGAAAACAAACCCGACGCAAGCATAAGTGCAAGTACGAGAACTTGTGTCATGTGAAAACGAACCCGACGCAAGCATAAGCACAAGTATGAGAACTTGTGTCATGTGAAAACGAACCCGACGCAAGCATAATAATAACTTGTGTGTCATGTGAAAACGGACCCGACGCAAGCATAAGCGCAAGTATGAGAACTTGTGTCATGTGAAAACGAACCCGACGCAAGCATAATAACTTGTGTCATGTGAAAACGAACCCGACGCAAGCATAATAACTTGTGTCATGTGAAAACGAACCCGACGCAAGCATAATAACTTGTGTCATGTGAAAACGGACCCGACGCAAGCATAAGCACAAGTACATGAAGTGGGGAAAAAACTGATATTTGTGCTTATGCTTATTTCTTGTAATCCACGAGTCGTACCTCAAGTTTTCTTGGCTTATATTTGCTTTCTTCATCCCATGGTGCTGGGTCGCTCCCAAACATGACTTCAAAATGGTTCATAAAACTAACAAATACATAACAAGATAAAAATAGAACAGTAATCAATGGCTGTTTGGAGTTTAGGAAGATATGGATAAAATATATCCACTACTCAACCACTCTGATCGACCAATAGTTACCATGGCAATATCTACCATGGCAACCACCTCTCCTTAGCAACCTACAATTCTAATTCTCGTGATTTCTCAGTCACATGTTATTATTACTTCTTGTACGCAATTATTTCTCGTAAATGTCCATCTTGCCTAGTAACAAGGGTGGTCAATATCTGTCATGCGACCGACTTGCTTAATTATAAAGATGGTCGCTTACAAGAGTTTTGGCCCTGGCAAACGGTTTCAACATTGCATTCAACATGCGTTCGATTTTGTTGAATAGCGATGTTGAAACTGTTTGCCACCCGCGTTCAACAATGTTGAACGTGTTGAAACGTGTTGAAAGTTGTTGAAAAGAGCTTAAACTTTGCTTCAACATCGATTCAACATTTCTTTTGTTCTCGGAAAGTTGTTTGCGCATTAATTAAATTAAACAATAGAAATACCTCTTGCGAAACGTTGTTGAAAGCATTGTTGAAACCCGTTTGTCACCCCGCGTTCAACATACATTCAACTTCCATTCAACAGCGTTCAACAAAATCGAACGCATGTTGAATGCAATGTTGAAACCGTTTGCCTACACATACATGTAACTAAGTTATGTTACTGGCCATCTTGCTATGTACATGTATATGTTACTGTTATACCTGATGGAAAGCGACTGCCTTGCATATTAACCAGAGTGGTCACAAGCTAGCCTCCTCCGCACACAGGAATCCCTTTCCCCTCTCTTGTCTCGGATTTCTTTATTTGGAGTTGCATGCGGAGGAGGCTAGTCACAAGCAAGAGGTTTGATTATAATGAATTGTTGTCAACCTTACCAGTGATCTTCACAGAACGCTGCTATAAAGTCTGTTTGTTTATATTCGGGGTAATAAAATAAGACTGGCCAATACAGTTTGCCATGTTCCTCCAATTGTACTCTCGCACCAGATGGGTGGTAAGGACCCAGGTCCAACTCTGATAACTTTTTCCTTAGCATGATTGACTCATCATCATCATCATTGTCGCTGTCATCGTCATCATCGTCATCATCGTCATCTTTTCTTTTGTCACATCTTATGTTACGTTTCTGTAAAACATTTACATGGTTGGAATCAATAGGCGATATGTGCA
The DNA here is from genome assembly GCA_033675265.1 of Actinostola sp. cb2023. Classification (NCBI taxonomy): domain Eukaryota; kingdom Metazoa; phylum Cnidaria; class Anthozoa; order Actiniaria; family Actinostolidae; genus Actinostola; species Actinostola sp. cb2023. The sequence goes on from JAUJYZ010000325.1 coordinate 230,847, forward strand.
CACCTCAAACAATCAATCAATCAATATTGAATTAAAATAATAATAAATCAATCAATAATAAATCAATAAATAAATTACAATATTTTATTTATTTATTCCAAAAAAAACTTACATTAATGGCATCAATCAAAGCAAATTCTTTTGCATTCTTTTTCTTCTGTTGTTGTTTTGCTTTTCTTCTGTCACGTTCATCGTTTTTCTGTCAACAATGCAGAGGATTCACTTTAAAAAGGAGAACGAACTGCTGTCTCCAAGTTCTCAAAAATACCAACCTGGTCAGTGACAGCATCTTTTCTCAGAGTTTGTAGTTTTGCATTGTCAGGTTCAATGTATTGTAGTCAAGGCAACACAATGTCTTACATAATAATAACTTACACAGTCTCAACTCTTGTTAAAGCCAACACCTTCAAGTCTAAGTTTCTAAGTACGGTATGTTCGTAAGTGTCTTCAAATGTAAATGAAGACTCAGGGAAAAAATATTTTTTCCCAGACAGGATTTGTACCCTTCAGGTTTGTTAATAATGGAGTGTGAAAAATGAGAATCCACAATATTGAGATCTATATTGAGTAAATCCCCTGTATATATGTATCTTTAATAATAATAATACTAATAATTTATTTATTCACGTAGAACACAAAAGAGCTTACAATAAAACTCGTAAGAACGTGCACGTGCTAAAAAATCTAAAGCTGGCCCATCTCTTGTCCATAACAGCGAGGCGTCCGTAAGATGAAAGTTGACCGTAAAACTAAATTACCAGGTAGATTTTCAAAAAAGTTATTCTTTCAGTTTGTTAAATATTTTCTTCACTATCATAATTTATCTCCATCTCCATTAGCTTTAGCTATAAACACATTTACACTATCGCAGCAAGAAGAATAGATGACATGACATACCAAGACAATGCACCCATCACTGTCATGTCATGAATGCAGCTATAATGATTACAATGATGATAAAGGATATTTTTAATCCCTCATCACACCATCGCTTTGCATGGTCAAACAACTTTAGATTAAAACTAGAACTCGCTCCTGCGGTGGAAACAAAAAACAACGTCATGTCAATTAGCACATAGCTCTGTCCACCATCAAGCTCTCGATAAAACCCATGAATGGAATACAATAAGCATGTCTAGGACAGGTATGTACCTCTCACAATAGCCTTCATATAAGTTGGAACAAACTTGCGAGCTTGTAGTGCATCTTTAAGAGCAGACCTGTTGTTACCTGTAGAAATTGCAAATTGACAACATTTAATTGTCAATCATTAATGCTTGAAAACTGGAATTGCAGGAATTTCCCAGCCTAGAATTCCGCACTCTGTCAAAACAAAAGTAGCCACCTGTCCTTGCTATAACATTTGTGTGACCTTCTACAAAATTGTTGTCATAATAATAATAATAACTTTATTAATGTCTCAAGAAATCTTCTAGCTGGGCACAAGTGCCCTACTAATCGGGGAGACTTAAATCTAAAATACTGTAAATGTAAAACTAAAATCTAAATACAATTTATATAATTATGTTTAAAAAAAAAAAGAAAAAAAAAAAAAGATAATGATAAATTAATTGTTCAAGTAATTGGGCTGGCTGTGAGACCACTGCTCCCCCCTGATTTCTTACCTATGGTGAAGTTGACAGTTGCTCTGTTGGTGTACAGAATTGCATTCAGATTTTTATCATTACTCCTTGCTTTGATGCCTTCAGTGTATGCAAGAATAGCCTTTTTGAATTGTTTCTTTTTGTATTCGTAGTTCCCTTCCTCTTTGAATGCTTCTGCTTTGGCTGGAAGGAGGCACAGTATAGGAGAGCAATGTTTATTAATACAGTATTAGTATTATAGAAATGAAAACTGATGGAGAATATACAGAACAAATGTTCGGAAAAAATCAGACGCCTCGAGCGGGATTCGAACCCACGACACCCCGTGTGTATTAGTGTATTAGTATTATGATGGTAATTTGCCGACCACTTTTATGATGGGTTTTGTCACTCTGGTTAGTTAATTAGACATTAGATCTCAGGTTGGCAAATTATTTAAATAATAATGGATTAAGTCACATTGCGCTTTCCCATTAATCTAGAAAATATAACCGTCATTATCAACATTACTTTCAATTAGAGGGAGAAAGGAGTCTTGCTTCTTTCTCTCGCCATTCCCCTCATCAAGGCAGCATGGTCGAGTGGTCAGAGCATCGGTCTCAGAATCCGGTGACCCCGAGTTCGAGTCCCGCTCTGTCCACTAGCTGAGACTGTATTTGTTCTGGGCAATCCCTAGTTCAAATTCAGTTTCTCGACCATGCTTGTAAATAGCCAACTGGTTCGCCTCCTTGCCAGTTGGGTTTCTTAAAAAATATTTATTTCAGTTTCAGTTTCATTTCAGGAGGACCAGATTGGAAAAAAGCACAGCTTTATCTGTTACATCCTCATTAAATAAAGTTTTTGATTTTTTGTTTTTTTTAATCTCGTCCTCCTAACTGACTACCTCTTCTCTCTTCCCTCCATCTCCTCACCCCTCCTTTCCAAGGAGCGTCGAATGGTCCCTGCATAAAGTCTGAGTCTCGCAAAATTTTGGTCCAATTTCGCGGGTCGCGAAGTTAACAAATTGAAGGTGGTTTTGAGTTGTCTGTACTCTTATTGACACACACTTGACGTCATAAAATGTTCAAAACTCAAGTGGAATCACGAGCATAGCGAGTGATTTCACTGCCAAGTTTTGACATTTTATGACGTCAAGTGTGTGTCAATAAGAGTACAGACAACGATAAAACCATCTTCAATCTGTTTTTTACAATAACAAAGTCAAAATACATCCAAATACAAGGAAAACGTTTGAAAGAAAAACTGTTTCAAGCGCGCACTGGCTCCGTGCGCGAGCGATTCGTCATACAGTGTGTCTGTACTCTTATTGACAATGGCTGAGAACCAATCAGATTGCGAGATTTCGCTCTGTTATTGTAAAATCTTGTTTTTTCGCAAAAAGCCATCTCAGAGTCTCGAAGTTTGAAAACAAAGCAAATTGGTGAAAAAGTGTCTCGGACTCCCAAAAATGTGCATTGTCTTGGAGTCTTGCAAAGTCTCGCCTTGACCATTCGATACCCCTTTTCCACATCCCCGTCTTCTTTTCCCTCTTCCTAAGGCTAGGGTCAAACGTCAAACCTCTCATGTGCCGTACATGTACAAAAATGTACCTAATTGCAATTCGGGTCGACCCAAATAATTAAATAGAATCTGCCGTACCAAACTGAGTCAGACGCCGCTCTTTTGTAGAACTTAATTCAACAATTAGGTACGGCACATGACAGGTTCGACGTCTGACCCTAGCCTAAGCCCCCTAAACTGGCTACATAATACAGCTAATGCAGGCTATAGTTACTGTACGTCTAGGATAGATGATCAATCTTTCTGTACCTGTGGGGTTTTCATCCTCATATCTCAAGGCCTGTAGTGCTGCTATATCAGGACTCGGTTCCTCACCATCTTCTAGTGGTTTAGTCCTGAAAAATGGAATATTCTCCATTTCCTAGAACGAAGGTAAAAAATTGCATGTACATCTAACTAAGGCCTTGACTATCATGTGGTTGTATTGAATGACAAAAGAAATTTGTTTATTTGAACATGCTTACAGAAGATCAGTGATATCATTACAGAAATCCTAATCTCTTGATTGTCGATCTTTTTAGTGTCTACAAAGTTTGTTTGCCATCCAGTGGATAATCATTATCACCGGGCATTATCATCATTGCTGTCGATGACTCTTATTACTCGTGTCCAGGCCTAAGGCCGGCGCACGAGTCTAAGATTCGAGACCATATTTATATATATATTTTTTGTTAGTGGTCCTGGTCGCGATATGGCAGAAGGAGACAAAAAGTCTGGCCGCAAGAGAGATTACAAAGCACAAACCAATCAGGAAGCACCGGAGGTCAAGGGGCAAGTTCAGCTGTCAACTTTATTCACGTACAGATCTCAAATTGCATGATCTAAGCTAGAGGTCCATATGCGTCTTTCATGATGTACTGCATCCCAGTACTCAATCGCACCAGGGCTCATTTTCAATAATATTGATTTTAATTATGATTGTCTATCATCAATACGATCGTCATCATTATCACCATCATCATCATCATCATCTCACGTGTTTCATTGATCACAGCACAGGAAGCCCAAGCTGTGGTTTTGTGGAGAATATCGTAAAAATATTTTTTCCTGTAAATACTGTAATAAAAGACTTGAAACTGTGGTAGTGTCTTGTGGTCTTTATTTACTATACCTGTACAAATTTCCAGCGAATTTCAGCATTTTTTAATGTCTCCCCTCACCCTGTACGCCTTCTTTCTTTACAGGATGAGGGGAGACATTAAAAAATGCTGAAATTCGCTGGAAATTTGTACAGGTATAGTAAATAAAGACCACAAGACACTACCACAGTTTCAAGTCTTTTATTACAGTATTTACAGGAAAAAATATTTTTACGATATTCTCCACAAAACCACAGCTTGGGCTTCCTGTGATCATAGTAGCACATATACCGTATATTTACCTCTTCCCAATTTTCTTCAGTGAAACCATCTTTGTATTTTGTTTTCTTTTTCTTCATTACTTTATCAAGATACGCGTCTAGCTCTTGATCGAGCTCAGCAGCTGTTTTAGCATTTTCCTCTCCTCCGTCCGCCATCTTGGAATCACAAATCGTGAAAGACTGGGGACAAAACCATAGAATACACAGGAAGCCCAAGCTTTAGTTTATGGAACTTTATGAACTTGTCAGGAGCCTGACTTGTAAAATATGTTTTTGAAAAACAGACATAAGTCTTCTTCTTTATTCTAAGATCATTTTAGATGATTTGGAGCCACTTTTATAATTCTAGGGATGACATTTCAAATTCGGCTGTTTTGCTAGTTTGGGGTTCCTGTGTTGCTATTTTCTGCTCATGCGCATTGTTTGGCGGGAAAACTTCAAAACTCAAAACAAAGATGTAGCGACTAAAATCGTGCAAAAAATCCTCAAAAACGACTCCAAACAAGACACAATGAGCCAAGGAGATCGTCTAGTGCGTGCTCTTCGATGTATCGGCTGCCCAGCAGCTAACGATCTCACAGGAGAGAGTTTGGAGTGGATGTTTGAGAATGATTCTTGTCTATCGTTTCTTGAGTGGTTTATTGACTGTATTGAGGCTGATGCTGATGATAATGTCATTACTGACGATGAACTGAGAAGGTTAGTGCTCTGGACAAGTACGAATACTGTGAATTATTATACAATCAATCGATCAATAATTGTCTTTATTTTTTCACGATAAGTTATTAAAGTGCAGCAAGAAATGCTGATGTGGGGGGGGGGGGGGGGGGGGGTGATGTGGGGGGGGGGGGTCGTTATGCTGATGTGGGGGGGGGGGGGGGTCGTGAGATAACTAAAATACTACTTTCAATGTTGACAAATATTGTGCAGTCGTGTAATAATCATTATTTCACAGATGTATTTTATTATTTACTCAACTAAAATACAAGGAAATCATCACATCACTGAAATTATTAATGATCCTTGGGAGGGTATTGCTACATATGGCTTAGGTGAACCCTAGCCTGTATGCAGCCGCATCACTTCATCCATTACTTCAATCCCAAGGGATTAGAGCCTGGGATATGAAGACCACATGGATGTTAAGATGACACCTTATACATTTACAATTGACAAGAAATCTTTCTGTTGTAGATACCGTCAATTGATATCGTCAGGTGAAGGAATTATTGAGGTATATTGTACTTCTCTAATTTGTACATATGTGTACATTAAACCTTGAAAGCCAATAGTCTATTAACTTTATTACTGCACAGGGCGAAAAACTTAGTGAAGCTTTGTCTTATATGCAAAGCTCTGCCAAAGAAAGTACATCTATCGATTCATTAAGGTACAGTACACTCCATATCTTGTGCTTGAGATTCTGTATTTGAAATGTTGTGCTTTTAAATGAAGTGCCAGTATAGCTTTGTACAATCTTAGTTTACCATCTTTTTGAAACATGTAAATATTCGTATTTGTTACTATAGCATGTTGATAGACTACTCAAGCTACAATAATTTTTTTTTTTCAGAGAAGAATTCCAAGCTACTAAACAGAAACATGAAATCATTGACCAAAGATTGCACAACAGTGTCTTCCAGAGAAACAAACTAAGGTATCATTGACCATTATCATCATCATCATCACAGTTGTCATCATCACTATCATCATCATCACAATCATCATTACAGTCATCATCACAATCAACATCATCATCACAATCATCATCACAATCATCATCACAATCAACATCATCATCACTATCATCATCATTATCAACATCATCACTATCATCATCATTATCAACATCATCACAATCATCATCATCATCATCATCATCACAATCATCATCATCACAATTATCATCACCATCATCATCATCATCACATCATCATCATCATCATCATCATCACAGTCATCATCATCATCATCATCATCACAGTCATCATCACTGTCATCACAATCATCATCACAATCATCAGAGTCGTCATCATCACAATCATTCATCATTACAATCATCATCACAGTCATCATCATCATCATCACAGTCATCATCACTGTCACAATCATCATCACAATCATCAGAGTCGTCATCATCACAATTATCACAGTCATCATCACTGTCACAATCATCATCACAATCATCAGAGTCGTCACATCATCACATCATTATCATTACAATCATCATCACAGTCATCATCATCATCACAGTCATCATCACTGTCACAATCATCATCACAATCATCAGAGTCGTCATCATCACAATTATCACAGTCATCATCACTGTCACAATCATCATCACAATCATCAGAGTCGTCATCATCACAATCATTATCATTACATCATCATCACATCATCATCATCATCACAGTCATCATCACTGTCACAATCATCATCACAATCATCAGAGTCGTCATCATCACAATTATCACAGTCATCATCACAGTCATCATCATCATCACAGTCATCATCACTGTCACAATCATCATCACAATCATCAGAGTCGTCATCATCACAATTATCACAGTCATCATCACTGTCACAATCATCATCACAATCATCAGTCGTCATCATCACAATTATCACAGTCATCATCACAGTCATCATCATCATCACAGTCATCATCACTGTCACAATCATCATCACAATCATCAGAGTCGTCATCATCACAATTATCACAGTCATCATCACTGTCACAATCATCATCACAATCATCAGAGTCGTCATCATCACAATCATTATCATTACAATCATCATCACAGTCATCATCATCATCATCGCAATCATCATCAATGTCATCAACATCACTATTGTCATTCTTGTTTAGTCTTCATCAGGCAAAAGCTGGTCATCAACTTAATCAAATAAGCGAAATCACAAAGATAGAAAAACAGAAGTATAAGAACTTTTTAGAGAGAAGTCAGATGGTCAACAACCAGGTAATTACAGTACCGGTACATGTAATAGAGTCGTTTTTGTATGAGTGGGAAACCTACGGTACAGAGTTACGGTAAGGAATCGAAGACATTGTATTCAACCAATCACAGTGCACAAAATCATTTCACAACCAATCAGAATGCTTGGATACGGCACAATGATCTTTCAGTCTTTCAGTTTACTTATGATGGTGCGATACCATCACTGCACGGCACATTACTGTACCATAACTACTTCCCACTCATACGAAAACGACTCTATAGACTACAGAAATAAGTACTGTAATAAGTAGTGTTGAGTTGACACTGCTGTACTCCTTGACAACATTTTCTCAGGGTTAGTGGACTGTACAGTTTGTCTAAGTAGACTTTCATACTTTCATATTGTGATTTATTTGTATTATTTTAGTGGTAAATATTATATTACCTGCAAACTACATATTTATATTTTGTTTAGATGGACAGTGCTATTAATGAGCTTCAACAGACTGTATCTGATCTGACTGAGTTCTATACTGGTCAAGGTACTTTTACCCTATGCATACATATATTCTGTCCAAAGTTAAATTGTGAAAAAAGAATAAGACACAGTTGAAGGGTTCCATGCACGAACAACATATGTGATCTCTGATTAAAATCTAAATTCTCCTCTAGCATCTTTGAGTTCCAAAGGAGAATTTGGATTTTTATCAAAGTTTGTGTACATGTACCTTGTTCTTGCATACATGTATTTTCTTTCAATAGAGTTTACATTCAGAAATCTCTGTGATCTGATTGGCTGTTACCCGTGTTTGCATCAGACTATGCAAACACGGTAATGACGTCACAGTTCTATTTATTTTATCAAAGAAATATAAAACGTTTTCCGTGTTCGCATAGCCTGATGCAAACACTCGGGGGTTTGGGAGAAGTTTCGAGCTTTGCGTAAAACCTCGCCTGCGGCTCAGTTTTACACATCAGCTCTCGACTTCTCCCAAACTCCCCCTCGTGTTTGCATCAGGCTATGCGAACACGGAAAACATTTTATATTTCTTAAGTAGACACTTACATGTAGTTGAAACATATCTTTTTCAGCTGACCAGAGCACCAGAAAAGCATTTCTGTCACAGCTTGGTTATAACGAATACTTCGAGTCGGAGGAGTTGTTTACTACTGACTTGACAACTTACACCAAGAAACAGTTTTTTGAGGTACTGTAAAAAGTGGTTGTTCAGCCATAAATATGACCTTGATCTTACAGTGTGTGTACCAAACTGTTCTCCAATGGATATGACGAGGCACATATACCACATTATTTCCTCTCTTTAAATCAGAATACATGTAGTATGACAATATGAGAACAGAATAGTATGAGTGTAAGAGTAATAAATTCTTAATCTCCAATACAGTGATTGTTAAATGCTTGTGTTTCCAGGGCATTGCAGACATGGCAGGAAGGAGTGATCAGTCTCGTTATGACCTGCTAGAGATCAGTGACCCAACATCTTTACTCATAAGAGGTGATATATGTTTTTCAAGCATCTTTGAGGGGGGGGGGGGGGCTTGCTTGATGGAGAGGGGGTTATTAGACATGAAGGAGGAGGGAAGAGGGGAGCGGAGGGAAGGGGGAGTGAAGAGGGGAGCGGTGGGAAGGGGTAGGGGGGAGGACAGAGGGGAGTAAGAGGGGAGTGGAGGGAAGGGGGAGGGAAGAGGGAATGAGAGGGAAGTGGTGGGGAGAGGGATCATCAGTTATAACAATGTGTATTGTTTTATTTGTTCTTCATTTATTTGTGTGACTTATTTCATTAATTAGGTGAGAATGAAGAGGTTACCCTCAGTGACTGTAAAGAATTAGCACGACTCAAATCAGTGTAAGTGAAATCCTTTATATTTTATATATATATCTAATTACATAGTAATGTTGTCGGTGAAATTCTCAAATAACATAATATACATGTACATGTAAAAATGTATGTACGACTAACATAACATGTACAAACTACATTTACATCATGAAGTGTGGGCATATTTCCTGATACATTGTGATGCTTAACTTGAATTCGTTTTAGTTATGTTCCAAGTGAAAGTCAAAGAATCCATGCTCAAGCCACAGCAAGTGGTGTACGAGCAGCATTGAGGTTTGCAAAAGAAAAGTCCATGTTGCACCATCAGAAAGCTGCTGACTTAGTTGTTCTAAGGTACAGTGACATAGTGTGTGTTGTTAAGAAGAGAAGGAGTTGAGAAGGGGTGGGGGGGGAGTAGACAGGTTTTTTTATGTCATAGGAATTTGTTTTGCACTGATCTGTGTACAAATATGTAGGAAGGAAGGAAAGAAGGAAGGAAAGAAGGAAGGGAAGAAGGAAGGAAATAGGAAATGAAGGAATGAAGGAATCATTGGAAGGAAGAGAGGAAGGAATTGGAAGAACTTTTCTCATCCTTCTACTCTCCCACTAAAACTCCCAGATGAAAAAGAAATGTTTTGCAATGTGTTTCATGACGAGGAAATGTTTGTCTACCTTTAGGGAACAAGTTGATGAGGCACAGTCCTCCCTTACTGACATTAAAGGTGATATTAAAAAGTTAACAGAGAAAACACTGCCTTCTGTCCTACACGAACTAGCTGAACTACAACCAACTAAAATACTGAAAGGAGACTATGACCTAAAGATATCAAGACAAGATTACTTTACTTCTAAGCAAGATCAGGTATTGGACGTGCAGTCGTGCCGATACTTCTGCCCATTCATCAACTTTTCTTTTCTTTATTCATGTATTCAGCCAACCATCCTTTCATTCATCTATCCCTATATTCATTCATTCATTTATTTGTTTGTTAATTCACTCACTCAAGTGTCCATTTCTCTTCTCTTCTCCATTCATTCATTCATTCATTCATCTATCCAATGATTCATTTTTCATTTATTTTTCACTTGTTCATGCATCTATCTTTTCATGCATCCATTCATTCATCCCATTCCTCCTAGCTTTCTTCATTTGCTTGTTCATCTATTTACTGATTCATTCATTCACTTCTCCATCCATTCTTTCAACGGTTAAAGAAAATCTATAACACTGTAAAAAAAAGAGTACTAACTTACCCTTTTATGGTGTTATAGATTTCCTTTAACCATTGAATTATTTCATCATTTATTCATTTGTACCTTGGTTCATTCCTTCATCCATCCATCCATCTATCCTTTCACATATTTGTTAAGGTATTTATCCATTCTCCCTTTCATTCATCCCTTCATCCATCCATTCATTCATTCATCCATTCATCCCTTTATCCATCCATCCATTCATTCCTTTATCCATCCATCCATCCCTTCATCCATTCATTCATTCATTCATCCCTTCATCCATTCATCCCTTTATCCATCCATCCATTCATTCCTTTATCCATCCATCCCTTCATCCATTCATTCATTCATTCATCCCTTTATCCATCCATCCATCCATTCATTCCTTTATCCATTTATTCATCCATTCATCCTTTCATTCATTCCTTTATCCATTCATCTCTTCATCCCTTTATCCATCCATCCATTCATTCCTTTATCCATTTCTTTATTCATCCATTCATTCATCCCTTTATCCATCCATCCATCCATCCATTCATTCCTTTATCCATTTCTTTATTCTTTATTCATTTTGTCAGGTGATTAATCAACTGCTTTGCCAAAGATCAAGGTATGAGTTCTTATCCATGGCTCTTGAAGTCGAGGCTTTTAAGAACAGAGACACGCACCGTCTGCTAAGTGCTGTGGAGTCAGGCCTGCAACAGAATGTGTTGAATCTAAAGATCAGACTCGTATCCTTCTATTTCAGTTGTACATAACAAAGTACAGTCAATTCTCTAGAGGCACCCACTTAAACCACGATCTTGGACAAAACTCTTGTTACATTTTACATAATTTGGTAAATTTTTACAATGTGCAGCTGATTTACATATTTCACTCCCCTGCCCCTCCCCCAGGGGAAGGGGGGACACGCAAATATTCATTGAAATCACAAGGTATTCAAGAATACGTTTCCTGCATTACGACTTTGTAACAGCATTTTTTGTCCAAGATTGCATCTACACCTCTAAGGTACACACATGTATATGTCTTTTCCTTCAAGCATCCTCTATTGCTAATGCAAACGCCTTGCTATGCTGGACATTAAGTATAGTGTAAGCTGGACAGTAAGTGACCGCAATCAAATAACACGTTATTCAAAGCGCAGTTTTCCCGCCAAAACTCAGCTCAAAATTGAATTCTCCAAAATGTACTCATTCTTGAGGAAAGGCAAACTTCATTAGACGATGGTAGCAGAATGTGGAGTTAACTGTGTGAAATACTTCTGAGCTGTCTTTCTTAACTATATCTAATAAAGACTAACATGGAGAACCCAGCTCTCCAGCCACTCGATCCAAGGCGTGGTACCATAGACAGCCGAGATATCTTCCTTGGTCACGTGCACAAGATCTTAGAACCACTAGAGGCTAGCACATCACGTGACTGCCACCTCTTTCAGATGTATAGTCAAGTATTAGAATGGAGCAATAGCCTGGTAGACAGTCTACGTCGTTTGGTGTCTGCAGTAGGTTCTACTGAACAAACACAGACAAATGTGTTAAGGAAACTGTAAGTACATGTATCTTCACGCTCGGTGTTTTTTTTTTTTTTTTTTGCTAATAAATTTATTTGAGTGTAAAAAATGTCACATTCGCTCGGTATTTGATAATAATAATGACTTATTTGAACACGATATAAATACTGGGCAAGAAATAAATATAAAGACTACGAGAAGCGCGCGCATAATCTAAGAAAATATGAGAAATTCCACTTTTATCGTCTCTTTCGAACCCAGCTCTTCTCTACTGCTCTTTGCCGCGCGCGTAGATAAAGTGGGTCCAGTTCTGGAATAATCCAGACCGAACTGGTGTGTTCACAGGCAGCCCAACCATTGCTTTTGAGGCTACTAAATAATGAAATAAAATGATATTTGCCGCCTTTTTGATGGGTTTCCTGTGGTAGAGCGCGCGTGCGCAATACGTAAGGTTGGGTTCCCTGTGCATAGAAATGTATGATGTTGGGATCCCTGTGCGCGTCCCGCAGTACATGTGTACATTGCTGCGGGCACTTCTTACAGGACGTACACAGGGATCCCAACACAAGACATTTTTATGCACAGGGCACCCAACCTTACGTATTGCGCGCGTGCTCTACCACAGGAAACCCATCAAAAAACGACGCAAATATATTTTTATTAGCCTCAAAAGCAATGGTTGGGCTGCCTATGGTGTGTTCCGGTTTTTTGTTTTTTTGTTTTTTGCGGTCCGTGATTAAAATCAGCGGACAGACAGACCGTTCTGTTGGGTCAAATGGACTCTCTACTTGTTTGACAGAGAACAGATTCTACAGCAATGCTTGAAGGTGTTGTATGGCAAGTCCAACAAACCTGGAGGATTTACTAACGTTGGACTACGGGTATGTGTAGTTGGAAAGCTATGAACAATAATTCTTACCCACCCCTCCCTTCACTCTCCCTCCACTTCCCACCCCTCCCATCCCCCGGCTGTTGAAACTTTCCAATCCGATAATTTTTTATTTATTTTTTTCAATCCGATAACTATGTAGTCTCCCTCGCAGCCGTGCTAAGTGACTAATAACTATGATGACATTTTGGAACTGTGAAAATAATTCTCCCCTCTTAGATTGCTTCGTCTTTTCCCCTCAAAACTAGATGAGTCTTGACTAGTTTTGTTCATTGTCCGTTACTACATTTCAGCGTTTAGATTCGCTGGTCCAACTTGAGAACCTTCTGTCTTCTCTTGAACAATCGATCAAAGACGTCATTAAAGACGTGGAAGCTAAGAAAAAGGTAACATCTGCATCAATATTGTGCTACTTACAGGCATTTGCCTTTGTATCGAGTCGTTTTCGTACGAGTGGGAAGTAGTTGCAGTACAGTTCGTGCCGTGCGGTGACCGTATCGCGCCATCATCGTGCCGTATCCAAGCATTCTGATTGGTTGAGTAATGATTTTGCGCGCTGTGATTGGTTGAATACAATGTGTTCGATTCCGTACCCATGACCGTAACTCCGTGCCGTAGGTTTCCCACTCATACGAAAACGACTCTATTGTGCGAAACATTGCGTTGTGCTTTCGTCGCTGGATAATCTAGAGCCGTTTTGTAATGAACAGACACGCAAATCTTTCGGCTGAGCTAAGGAAAGCTGAGGTAGATTGACTGTATGCTAAAGAAAGACCGAATGATTTTGTAAACTCTGTCATGTTTTTGATTGACGGGAACCCAATGCAATGTTTAGAAGACTGGCACAAAAACCTGTACACGTGCTATAAGCACAGGGGCAGGGGGGGGATGGGGGGGGGGGGTGGGGCATTTGCCCCATTCCTTTAGCAAGGCGAAAAATATACCAAAAAGTACTCAATCTCGTCCCCAGAGCCTGCGTTACTTTCGGCCAGCGGCGAGAACGTAGGCTCTGGCATAATCCATTTTTTGGGAACAGGATTTCTTGTTCTTCCGGTTTTAGAGCGCATGCGCAAGTTAGCTGGGCAGTTGGTTGTTGTCGATTCAAATTGTCGATTCAGGTTCGAAAGGTTTCATTAGGGAATAGAGTACGCTTTAAAAGCACTTGGTAAAGAAGATATAACAGTGAAAGAAGCGCAGTATCTGAAGTCTTTATTAAAAGCAGTGGTTTTACAGCAGAAGGATACGCGAACAGTTCTTCCTACGGGTTTATATTTACTCGTGTCTACTTTACATATCAGTTAATTATTTGATTCTATCATCTTCATCTTCTCTGGTTATTGTTGTCTCTCCTTCAAATGTATTTCTTTTGAATCTTTCGCCTTCGTAAGCACCTCGATTGGCACCGCCTTTCAGTTGCTAGCCTAAAGAATATTAGATTTACGATCGACATGTTCTTTAATAACCATCACCGTCTTCGTGAGCTTCGTTTGAAAACTTTCCAAGACACTTCGAGATACATATAAGCTTAGATAAACTGGATTTTTCTCTGTGCTTAGATATTGTAATATTGCAGATCGAGGCGACATGTTTAAAAACTGAACATGTCAATGAAACCGTTGAAAAATGTTAATTTTTGTTTTGAACGGAAGTTGGGACACCGGGTTGTTTTGACAACTCAATTTTCATTGGATATATTTCATTTCCGGAATATTGCGCGTGCGTAGTTTCTAAAATGGAATAGCCAATCAAATTGTCTCAAAAATGGATTATGCCAGAGCCTACGTTCTTCGCCGCTGGCCGAAAGTAACGCAGGCTCTGGGGACGAGATTGAAAAAGTACGGAGAACTGTACTATTTTCATTTATTTTTTGCTTTTAAATACGTACTGTCCCCCCTTCAATTTTGGGTTATGTACGGCCCAGAAATGTAGTGAGTGTCTCTTGAGCCAGTCATTAATTATCTCTGACTTCTTCTCAGTCGATCGAACAATCCACTCTACAGAACAAGATGGCGGATCAATACATTTTACCACAATCCTTTGCGCGCATAAACACCAACACCTCGTGCAAACTTTAGAACAGAGAGTTTTGGAAAGTGGTCAGTGTCACTGATCTAGGTTCGCAATAGGTTTGTGGTAAAATGTATAGAATGTATATATGTTTTTCTGTACTGTGGATTGTCAGCAAACACTTTTGTTATGAAACCTTGATTTCTTAGTCGATGGCTGTAATTATCACCTCTTGTAAGCGACCACTTCCAATATGCCACTTCACGCTGTCGTCCGCCATTTTGAATTGGGACAAACGCGGCAAAATTTATAGAAACTGGATCACTTTGACTTGCCGTAAACGTGTCGAACGTTTTATTTTGAAAACAAAAATATTTTTTCTCGATTTGTAGCCTTCCAATACCCATCATATTATAGGACATAAATAGCAAAGAAATGATAAGTTTTTGAAAATCCAGCGAAATCAAGCGGATTTACGGCAAGTCAAAGTGATCCAGATTTCTATAAATTTTGCCGCGTTTGCCCCAATTCAAAATGGCGGACGACAGCGTGAAGTGGCTTATTGTGTTACAATAGGTATGGTCGCCTACGAGAGGTGTACGTGCTTGCTCTGCGCAAACAGGGCTTTCCAAATTAACGCAGAGCGCAGAGTCTCGGAGAAATATCGACGACATTTATTCTCTTCCAGATTCTTCGATCAGACGGCTTGAAAGCGATGGAACGAGACGTGTTTTTGTGTTTCTTTAACGACACAGCGAGACTACGACGTACTTTAGCAGAACTTGCCGCACGTGTCGACGCACAGATTGTATCAAAAAGATAACGTTTATGCTTTCACGATATAAAATACAATAAAAAATAGATCCCATTTCCTTGCTATTCACTACAATACGCTCGTTGGGTAGTTTACAGTTACACCCTGACATACATCTATTTCAAAACATGTTGTCGATGATTATAGGTCATTCCAAGACCGAACTGCATTATGGTAACTTCCTGTATGAAAAGCTGATTGTAACTATTTGAAATCCAAGTTTGACAAATTTTGAATCAAATTTTCTCTGGCATCCACGACATTGAAGCTGTTACCATAATGCAGTTCGGTCTTGGAATGACCTGGTCTCTCTCGCAGACGAAACTAAGATCGGCTGCGAAGGAGACTACGAATGACCTGATGTCTTCGACAACCGTTTTTGAAATAGGTGTATATAATCACTGAAGAACGAATGAACTGAGCATTGCGTGACGACGCTAAACATGGCGAAAGACTATCCTCCCCTTCCCCGTCATCTACTTGATTTGATACCATGTCCACTGACCCACCCCACCCCTCCCCTGTAGTTTTCCAACCTATGCCAGTACCCAGTACCCCTCGCCCATTTTGAGCATTGTTGTGCAAATAAAGCATCCACAAGAGGAATAAAAAGAAGCAATCCTACCATGACGTAATCGCTATTTGTAGGGTGTTGCTAGACATCCATATATGGTGCACTTGGGTAAGGATACTGATCATCGACTGCTTTTCTTAACAATTGAATTTGATGAATAAGATCTTGTAATGCATAAATGACTAAGTGTTGTTCAAATTAAATAATATTGTTCAAATTTCCATGGGCTATAACTCACGCATTTGGTGCGATTTTGATTGATTTTCTCACATTTCCATGGACTATATATAACTGACGCATTTGGTGCGATTTGGACTCATTTTCACACATTTCCATGGGCTATAGTTGGTGCGATTTTGACTCATTTTCTCACATTTCCATGGGCTATAACTCACGCATTTGGTGCGATTTTGATTGATTTTCTCACATTTCCATGGGCTATAACTCACGCATTTGGTGCGATTTTGATTGATTTTCTCACATTTCCATGGGCTATAACTCACGCATTTGGGGCGATTTTGACTCATTTTCTCACATTTCCATGGACTATAACTCACGCATTTGGTGCGATTTGGACTCATTTTCACACATTTCCATGGGCTATAGTTGGTGCGATTTTGATTAATTTTCTCACATTTCCATGGGCTATAACTCACGCATTTGGTGCGATTTTGATTGATTTTCTCACATTTCCATGGGCTATAACTCACGCAATTGGTGCGATTTTGACTCATTTTCTCACATTTCCATGGGCTATAACTCACGCATTTGGTGCGAATTTGACTCATTTTCTCACACTCACGCATTTGGTGCGATTTTGACTCATTTTCTCACATTTCCATGTGCTATAACTCACGCATTTGGTGCGATTTTGATAGATTTTCTCACATTTCCATGGGCTATAACTCACGCATTTGGTGCGATTTTGACTCATTTTCTCACATTTCCATGGGCTATAACTCACGCAATTGGTGCGATTTTGACTCATTTTCTCACATTCCATGGGCTATAACTCACGCATTTGGTGCGATTTTGACTCATTTTCTCACATTTCCATGGGCTATAACTCACGCAATTGGTGCGATTTTGACTCATTTTCTCACATTTCCATGGGCTATAACTCACGCAGTTGGTGCGATTTTGACTCATTTTCTCACATTTCCATGGGCTATAACTCACGCATTTGGTGCGATTTTGATTGATTTTCTCACATTTCCATGGGCTATAACTCACGCATTTGGTGCGATTTTGACTCATTTTCTCACATTTCCATGGGCTATAACTCACGCATTTGGTGCGATTTTGACTCATTTTCTCACATTTCCATGGGCTATAACTCACGCATTTGGTGCGATTTTGATTGATTTTCTCACATTTCCATGGGCTATAACTCACGCATTTGGTGCGATTTTGATTGATTTTCTCACATTTCCATGGGCTATAACTCACGCAATTGGTGCGATTTTGACTCATTTTCTCACATTTCCATGGGCTATAACTCACGCAGTTGGTGCGATTTTGACTCATTTTCTCACATTTCCATGGGCTATAACTCACGCATTTGGTGCGATTTTGATTGATTTTCTCACATTTCCATGGCTATATAACTCACGCATTTGGTGCGATTTTGACTCATTTTCTCACATTTCCATGGGCTATAACTCACGCATTTGGTGCGATTTTGATTGATTTTCTCACATTTCCATGGGCTATAACGAAACTCACGCAATTGGTGCGATTTTGACTCATTTTCTCACATTTCCATGGGCTATAACTCACGCATTTGGTGCGATTTTGATTGATTTTCTCACATTTCCATGGGCTATAACTCACGCATTTGGGGCGATTTTGACTCATTTTCTCACATTTCCATGGGCTATAACTCACGCATTTGGTGCGATTTTGACTCATTTTCCCACATTTCCATGGACTATAACTCACGCATTTGGTGCGATTTGGACTCATTTTCACACATTTCCATGGGCTATAGTTGGTGCGATTTTGACTCATTTTCTCACATTTCCATGGGCTATAACTCACGCAATTGGTGCGATTTTGACTCATTTTCTCACATTTCCATGGGCTATAAACTCACGCAGTTGGTGCGATTTTGACTCATTTTCTCACATTTCCACGCATTTGGGGCGATTTTGACTCATTTACTCACATTTCCATGGGCTATAACTCACGCATTTGGTGCGATTTTGATTGATTTTCTCACATTTCCATGGGCTATAACTCACGCATTTGGGGCGATTTTGACTCATTTTCTCACATTTCCATGGGCTATAACTCACGTATTTGGTGCGATTTTGACTCATTTTCTCACATTTTCATTGTTAAATTTCATTTTATATTGACAGTACCTAAAGAATTATATATAAATTATATAAATTTCTAAATGACGATATATGAATTTGAAACTTGGTCTTGTTCAGTGTCGTTGTGTTGTGACGTCTTTACTTTGTGAATTCTAGAAATTATGGTATAAAAACACATATGAAAAAGAGCTAGTTACATCGATAATAAAAATGTTTATCAATTCAGAGTTCGTCTTTCTTTTTCTTTGGATCGGCTCCACTGTGTAACCACCCCTTGTATGAGTCTTCGGACCAGGCTTCCCAATCACATCAAACCACATGTTTGCAATCCATTTGGTTCCTTTTGTGACGTCACATCCGCCATGGTATGTCGTCAAATCTAATTTTCCGAGCCAGCCTGATTAAAGGATGTGTGGCTAATTAGTATTGGGTGTTGCCATAGAAACACCGCTCAAAGATCACAGTAGGAGTCTGGAAACGAAAGAATTTCCTACCGGCCAAATATGGAATTATATTACCAAATATATGCAATTATGTTGCCAAATATGGAACTATTACCAAATATGGTATGTTACCAAATATGGAACTATGTTACCAAATATGGAAATTATGTTACCAAATATGGAATTATGTTACCAAATATGGAATTATGTTACCAAATATGGAATTATGTTACCAAATATGGAATTATGTTACTAAATATGGAATTATGTTTCCAAATATGGAATTATGTTACCAAATATGGAATTATGTTACCAAATATGCAATTATGTTGCCAAATATGGAATTACCGGTATGTTACCAAATATCGAATTATGTTACCAAATATGGAACTATGTTATGGAATTATTTACCAAATATGGAATTATGTTTCCAAATATGGAACTATGTTACCAAATATGGAATTATGTTACCAAATATGGAATTATGTTACCAAATATGGAATTATGTTACCAAATATGGAATTACCGGTAGGTTTCCAAATATGGAACTATGTTACCAAATATGGAATTATGTTACCAAATATGGAACTATGTTACCAAATATGGAACTATGTTACCAAATATGGAATTATGTTACCAAATATGGAATTATGTTACCAAATATGGAATTATGTTACCAAATATGGAATTATGTTACCAAATATGGAATTTGTTTAGAACATGCAGTAGATGAAGGATTCATCTCATTTACAGTCTCTGGTGTGTCTGGCAAATATCTCGTTGCCTAGAAACCCAAATACAATATGACAGATACTCGGTCAAGGGGTTTGGACGGCACGTGGACCGGCATCCGTCATTTTGTTATTGTACAGCTTTAAGATCATTACCTGATCTGGGATCCCTGTGGTGGTTGTACCACATGATCGCTTTGCCCTTTTCAGGCTTTACAAGCAGATTAGCATCATAACAATGTCTTGCTAGATTCAGCTTGTGTCCCACTACCTTCAAGGCCTAAAAGAGCACAAAGATAGATATAAATTAGACGTATTCGTACAACTAGGCGTCTATGTGTGACGTACGTGGTTACACAGGTTGATAACGACAACGCGAGCACGATGAACCACAAATACAAAGATAGAAATAAATTAGACGTATTCGTACAACTAGGCGTGCATGTGTGACGTACGTGGTGATACAGGTTGATAACGACAACACAAGCACGATGAACCACAAATACAAAGAGTGGAAACAGTTTGCTGAGTAGAACCAAGTTTTGATGCTTGCCACTTTATATCATGAGAGAGGGACCTTCCTGCGGCGTTTACTTCCCCTTCCCTCCCCTCCCCTCCCCTCCCGGGGCTAAGATTCGTATCGGTCTTAGTGTTATGTCAGTTCTCACCTCTTTGTTAAACGTTCTGTTGTTAGCGAATGGAAACGCAGTCTCGCCACCTTCTTCTGGTTCGTTGAGGTAAACAAGAACTGTCATGTACCTATGATTTGCAAACAAAATATTCAGAACAATTAGACAGCCGGTCCGTCAGTCCGTCAGTCCGTCAGTCCGTCAGTCCGTCAGTCCGTCAGTCCGTCAGTCGGTCAGTCGGTCAGTCCGTCAGTCCGTCAGTCCGTCAGTCCGTCAGTCCGTCAGTCCGTCAGTCCGTCAGTCCGTCAGTCCGTCAGTCCGTCAGTCCGTCAGCCCGTCAGCCCGTCAGCCCGTCAGTCCGTCAGTCCGTCAGTCCGTCAGTCCGTCAGTCCGTCAGTCCGTCAGCCCGTCAGCCCGTCAGTCCGTCAGTCCGTCAGTCCGTCAGTCCGTCAGTCCGTCAGTCCGTCAGTCCGTCAGCCCGTCAGTCCGTCAGTCCGTCAGTCCGTCAGTCCGTCAGTCCGTCAGTCCGTCAGTCGGTCAGTCGGTCAGTCAATCTGTCAGTCAGTCAACTAGTCATTCAACCAGTGAGTCAGTCAGTCAGTTGATCGGTCGGTGGTTCAGTAGTCAGCCAAACCGGCCAGTCAGTCGTCGTAATTGGATGATCAGTGATCACTCAGTAACACTTTGATTCAACAGTGAACAATGTACATACCTACAGAGGCGACAGTTTTCATCTTTGTAAAGTGTGCAGCAGGGACGTTCACTCAACTCATCTGAGTCATGATGGCTGTGATAATGGCCATGAACATCGTATTTCACAACCTGAGGGGTTAACACAGGTGGACATAAGCACAGACAGACAGACAGACAGACAGACAGACAGACAGACAGACAGACAGACAGACAGACAGACAGACAGACAGACGTAATTCGTGTAGACAGACAGACCATCAGACAGACAGACAACGACAGACTGACAGACAGACAGACTGGACAGACATAAAGACAGACAGACACCCATAAAGACAAATCTGACAGTACACACACACACACGTCCGTAACGTGTATTTCTGACCTATACCCCACCCCACCCTCTGTCAGTAACACACAACGTTCTACTGACCTATACCTCCCACCCTCCCTCTGTCAGTAACACACAACGTTCTACTGTCCACTGTACTCCACCCCTCTCTCTGTCAGTAACACACAACGTTCTACTGACCTGTACTGGTCCACTGTACTCCACCCCTCCCTCTGTCAGTAACACACAACGTTCTACTGACCTGTACCTCACCCCTCCCTCTGTCAGTCACACACAACGTTCTACTGACCTGTACCTACCTCACCCCTCCCTCTGTCAGTAACACACAACGTTCTACTGACCTGTACCCCACCCCTCCCTCTGACCTGTACCCCACCCCTCCCTCTGTCAGTAACACACAACGTTCTACTGACCTGTACCCACCCCTCCCTCTGTCAGTAACACACAACGTTCTACTGACCTATACCCCACCCCTCCCTCTGTCAGTAACACACAACGTTCTACTGACCTGTACCTCACCTCTCCCTCTGTCAGTAACACACAACGTTCTACTGACCTGTACCTCACCCCTCCCTCTGTCAGTAACACACAACGTTCTACTGAACTGTACTGGTCCACTGTACTCCACCCCTCCCTTTGTCAGTAACACACAACGTTCTACTGACCTGTACCTCACCCCTCCCTCTGTCAGTAACACACAACGTTCTACTGACCTGTACCTCACCCCTCCCTCTGTCAGTAACACACAACGTTCTACTGACCTGTACCTCACCCCTCCCTCTGTCAGTAACACACAACGTTTCTACTGACCTGTACCTCACCCCTCCCTCTGTCAGTAACACACAACGTTCTACTGACCTGTACCTCACCCCTCCCTCTGTCAGTAACACACAACGTTCTACTGACCTGTACCTCACCCCTCCCTCTGTCAGTAACACACAACGTTCTACTGACCTATACCCCACCCCTCCCTCTGTCAGTAACACACAACGTTCTACTGACCTGTACCTCACCCCTCCCTCTGTCAGTAACACACAACGTTCTACTGACCTGTACCTCACCCCTCCCTCTGTCAGTAACACACAACGTTCTACTGAACTGTACTGGTCCACTGTACTCCACCCCACCCTCTGTCAGTAACACACAACGTTCTACTGAACTGTACTGGTCCACTGTACTCCACCCCTCCCTCTGTCAGTTACACACAACGTTCTACTGACCTGTACCTCACCCCTCCCTCTGTCAGTAATACACAACGTTCTACTGACCTGTAACCCCACCCCTCCCTCTGTCAGTAAAACACAACGTTCTACTGACCTGTACTGGCTCACTGTTACGAATGATGTGTTTGGGAAGACTAGTCAAACGATTCAACCTAAGAAAGTAGAGTGAGACATTCCTCAACAAACATTCAATGATTGTATAAATAATAAAAGACTGGAGACGAGTGGTTGAGGGGAAATTATGTCCCGAGGTGGTCGTTGTGTAGAGGTAGTCGTTGTGTAGAAGTGGTCGTTGTGTAGAGGTGGTCGTTGTGTAGAGGGGGCCGTTGTGTTGAGGTGGTCGTTGTGTAGAGGACGTGGTCGTTGTGTAGAGGACGTGATCGTTGTGTAGAGGTGATCGTTGTGTTGAGACGTTCGTTGTGTAGAGGTGGTCGTTGTGTAGAGGTGGTCGTTGTGTAGAGGTAGCCGTTGTGTAGAGGTGGTCGTTGTGTAGAGGTGGTCGTTGTGTAGAGATGGTCGTTGTGTAGAGGTGGTCGTTGTGTAGAGGTGGTCGTTGTGTAGAGGTGGTCGTTGTGTAGAGGTGGTCGTTGTGTTTAGGTGTTCGTTGTGTAGAGATGGTCGTTGTGTAGAGGTGGCCGTTGTGTAGAGGTGGTCGTTGTGTAGAGGTGGTCGTAACGGAGAGGTTCAGAGGTGGTCGTTACGGAGAGGTTGGACTGTATCAATATGGTACCTTCCATGAAAGTCTGCCAGCAATGGATACTTCGGGTTGTCGTGGAACATCCACGCCTGCTCACTGTTTCTACTGCGCATGTGTGGTATTTCCCTGAGTTTGTCAAAGTACGCGGTGATTGCTGGGACAGTTACTTTCTTGAATTCTTCAAAACTTATCACACCTAATAAATGTACAATCAATCAGTATTGATGATGATGATGTTAATGATGATGATGATGATGGTGGTGATGGTGATGATGATGGTGGTGGTGATGGTAATGATGGTGATGATGATGATGATGGTGGTGATATCATGATAATAATAACGGATATGATGACTAGGTTCAGAACCTATAATCCTATATAACCTCGTCTCACTTATCGACTTCAAATGTACAATGTGAATCAAATAAAGAAGTTTGCGTCGATCTTGATCATCAAACCTACTCACCGTCATGATCTGAGTCCATTTCCAAATCATCGAACCTTTAAAACGAAACAAAGACGATATAACGCACTGTTATTTGGCACAGTAAACTACCTAGCGACTGCTAGTAAGACCGAGTCTTTTGATGCGGCATGAAAACACTTACATCTTAAGAATGTCATCTTCCGTTACGTACAAGTCAGATTTACCTGGAAGCCACGCAATCTGAAAGCAAAACAAAATACAATTCTTATTTTATGCAACTCAGTTTGGTAATAAAATGAACGTGCGTCATGAAACCACACTCCACTGTCTCTACAAGTTGGACGCTGATAGTCTGCATGGAGTTAGGCTACGGAACTACAATCGGCGCCAATTTACTTTGAAACACTAACGCTTTGAAAATCATTGATAATGATATTTTGTGGCGCACGCAGTCTTTACCCCCTCCCCCCAACATCAATGTTGATTAGTGGTGCGATTCAAACACGGCGATCATTGCTACCATCAACATTGATGAGGGGCGAGGGGGTTTGTACCATGACATGCAGTTAATGTGCAACTTAGTGCCCTGTTTGGTAGAATCAGTCACAATTTAGATAGTTGTTTCATTGATATTGTCGGGGATTGTAGACTCTATTATGAATGTATCAGTCTGATATGTATTTACCTCTCTTGGCGTTATAAACCCATCTTTGTCATAATCCCATTCATTGAAAGTGTCCTGTGACGTCTCTTCTTTAATCTCTGTTTCATCCTTGATTTGTGGGCTTTTCTTGAATCCAAGGCGCTTGGCGTATTTGAGAAGATGGTCACACTCTTCTTCTGTCATAAACTTGGGGATTTCTACAAAAACACTATGATTAAAGTGCCTGCAAGGGGTCCTGGGATTGTAATATAGCTGCCATCTTGCTTGGCTTGTAATTCAGTTTTTAAGTTACACCTCTAATAAAGTTGTTCCAGGTTCTACTATCAAACCCCACTCATAAAACAACAAGTACATGCTGCTTTGATGGTGTTAGCGAAATCCTGGGTTTTACTTTAGCACATGATCTACGCCTGACGATCATGTGGACAATCCTGCCAGGGTCTAGCGATGTGCAATAATGGACAAACAACATAACAATCTTGAAAGGGTGCAATAACAGTGACATGTGATCAAACACTGAATTCTCCTTTGGAATAGAAGAAACTGGAGGAGAAATTAGATTTTGATCAGACATCGCTGGTGCATTGTTCCAACATTGATCTCTTACGTTTTTTTTTGGATAAATTTCGATCACAAACTCTACTTACCAAATATAGGTGGTTTAGTGCTGAGAGTTTTAATCTTTGTTGCGTGAGCATATTCTCCTGGTGAGACTTTGAATATGTTATAATCACGAGTATATCCAACCTGGTGCATGATAAAACAACCATGTCAAAATATTATATACCTCTACACAACGACCACCTCTACACATCGACCACCTTGAGACCAATATTTTGTGGTCGTTGAAGAGAGGTGGTCGTTATGTAGAGGTGGTGGTCGTTGAGTAGAGGTAGTCGTTGTGTAGAGGTAGTCGTTGTGTAGTCGTTGTGTAGAGGTAGTCGTTGTGTAGTCGTTGTGTAGTCGTTGTGTAGAGGTAGTCGTTGTGTAGTCGTTGTGTAGTCGTTGTGTAGAGGTGGTCGTTGTGTAGTCGTTGTGTAGAGGTAGTCGTTGTGTAGTCGTTGTGTAGTCGTTGTGTAGAGGTAGTCGTTGTGTAGTCGTTGTGTAGTCGTTCTGTAGAGGTAGTCGTTGTGTAGTCGTTGTGTAGTCGTTGTGTAGTCGTTGTGTAGAGGTGATCGTTGTGTAGAGGTGGTCGTTGTGTAGAGGTGGTCGTTATGTAGAGGTGGTGGTCGTTGAGTAGAGGTAGTCGTTGTGTAGAGGTAGTCGTTGTGTAGTCGTTGTGTAGTCGTTGTGTAGTCGTTGTGTAGAGGTGATCGTTGTGTAGAGGTGGTCGTTGTGTAGAGGTAGTCGTTGTGTAGAGGTGATCGTTGTGTAGAGGTGGTCGTTGTGTAGAGGTAGTCGTTGTGTAGAGGTGATCGTTGTGTAGAGGTAGTCGTTGAAGAGAGGTCAGTGGTCGTTGAAGAGAGGTGGTCGTTGTGTAGAGGTGGTCGTTGTGTAGAGGTGATCGTTGTGTAGAGGTAGTCGTTGAAGAGAGGTCAGTGGTCGTTGAAGAGAGGTGGTCGTTGTGGGGAGGTGGTAAAAAATATTCACAGTAAAATCATAAATACGGTAGAGGTTTGATCATGACTGTTTGCTGTTAGTAGAGCGTAAAATTTGGATAAATGAACTGCGCATTTTTGAGTTTTTGTTAGGGCCACAAGTTTATCAGTTACTTCTATACTGTCACGTGTTACCCTCTTTAAATAAAGTCTTACTTACTACTTACTTACTTACAAAATTTCTAGAAAATCATTTGAATGAAAACAGTGTAAAATTAGGTGATTGATTTTTGGCGCGATCTTTCTGTATAACAGAATTTCTGTTAGAAAAGAACAAAAACAGAGATTATAATTCTCAGTAAAACAGAACAGGAAAAAAGAGAGAAAAAACTAGAAGAGAATTAAAGAGGAAAAAAAACAAAAAAAAAACAAAAAAGGAAGAGTCAGTCAAGGAATCGAACCCAAGACCATCAGATTCAAACGCACTGAACTAACGGCGCGAGCCACGGGACCATAGTAATTTGCACAACAATAGACAGTCTGTTCACAAGATACACTAGGTTATTTTGTCCTCCAAATCAATAAGCGTGCACGATAGCCTAGTGGTGCGGGGCAGTTATTTAGTGGGACTAGGATCCGACTGTTCCCCTCCCTCTTTGATCACTAAGCTGATTGGTGTAATGCACGATAGCGCGGATGGGGCTGAAATCTCCATCCTATACGTAACATACGGTGACTCAGCATGTCTGGGAGTATGGGCCTTTTTTGGAAAAAATCCGACATTACTGTCATTTTGAACTTGGGGTCGTGAGTTCGACTCTCAGCCGTGGGGGCAAAGATATATTTTTTATTTTATGTTTTCTATTACTTTTTCCCCACTTCTTTCTTTCTTTCTTTGCCTTAAAGGGGGACTAGTACGTAAATCGTTCAAAGTTTGATTTAGCTGAAACTTCACTGAAATATTCTCAAAGACCCATACAATCACTGGTTAATTTTTTTCTCAAAAATTCCAATGGAAAGTAATACATTTTTATGAATCTTTAGAGGTGCCAGTGACGTCACTGACTCAACCCAAACAATCATCACGGCTTCGCTCCATACGTTTCTTCATGTTTAATGTCTTGAACTATTTTATTTCTATGAAGCTAAACGTTTGTGTGAAGGAGTTTTCTTACCTTGTATGTGCTTAGGATTGATTGTTTGACTAGTTTTCTTCAGTGCAGAGCTGTTATCTGAACAAACCGTTCAGATATTTTGATCACAAAATACAAAGAAATGTATGGAGCTGAGTTTGGGTTGAGTCAGTGACGTCACTGGCACCTCTAAAGATTCATAAAAATGTATTACTTCCCATTGGAATTTTTGAGAACAAAATTAACCAGTGATTGTATGGGTCTTTGAGATTATTTCAGTAAAGTTTCAGCTAAATCAAATTTTGAACGATTTACGTACTAGTCCCCCTTTAAATATCTGTTTGTTTTAACAAAAAGAAAAATTAGTTTGCAAACCGGTACAAATTTGATCAACACTTCGTTTCTATAGCAACAAGCCGATCTTCCTATTTCTTTAGGTGAAAAGCAGGTACATCTTACAACACGTGCGATCTCGTCTTGTTTAAACCAAAGTAAAGTAACTGACTTGCAAAGTAAATATATTCTGTTTAATAAGACTTTAGGAATTACAATTCGGGTATAAAATGTGGCATAATATGATCGAAGGGTTTCTTTGATATTTAGCGTCTGATCTCTCTTGCTTTGCGGTAAATAAAGCTGCAAAAATCGTAGATTCTGAAAATAAAATATACTTATTCGAAAGAAAATCAAAAAGACTGACTTGCATTTGTCTAACATTTGTTTGACTGCTTTTGAACAATCGTTTACAAGCTAGAAAGATCGAGTTGACGACCGAAGTTGACGTGCCACTTGCCGGCTACATTTCGCAATTGAGGATCACTTTCAGTTATTCAAAGAACATGGAAGTTATTTTTTATGGCATAGGTTTAATTATAAGCCAACTAGTAATTGGCTAAAAGACGAACTCTAGTCAAAATGTTATTACAGTATTACTTTGGCTCAGATGGACATCACTATCGTTCGTTGGATAAATCTTTATCTAGTTGCATGGATAACTGTCAAGTCTGTCAAGACGTCTATCGACCGTGCAATGATTCCCATTCTTTGATGGAAGCCTTCTATCACACGGAATACTAACCTTTATTGGATCTAGATGAGGTAAATGATTGTGCTTAGTATTTTCAACCATCTGTGGTCCTTCCATCGCCGACGAGTATACAATACAGCACAGCACAAGCAAAGCGAAGATGGCCATGTTCATCGCGTTGAGCTTCAAGTGGAAGGACGTCTGGCGGTGTCACTACGCCAGGTAACTCAGAGAATAAGAGAGAGAGTTAGTAAGGTCTGTCGGTCTACGAACAAAGTGATTAATATATTCAATCAACCTGTACTTAAGGAAACCACGTGCTTTCAGGACACCATGATCACCGAAGACCTGTCAGTTTACTTGGCTGATATTTTGTTGTTAAAGAATAGCAATATAAAAACAAAGGCTTATATTTTAAAACTCTTCAACAGCGCTATCCACCAGATAAGTCCTATCCAACGGATAAAACTGATGCAGTTATCCAATAAATTTTATCCGTTGGATAGGAGTTATTCGGTACGTGGACTAGCGCTATTCACCGGTCTTTGGTGCAAGCGGGGCCAGCAGAGGAACAAATACGCTTGGTAAATTACTGACTAGGCGCATTTCTGAGAAGTTGCCAAGGCTATTTCCAAGACTTCCAAAAGGTAAAAAGCAAATGTTGCACCAAATATGATCTCGTATTTCATCCCCAAGCGGGGGAAAAGTAACAAAGCCCGATTGCTTGATATCAATCACCATTTATAATTCAGCCAATCATGGCTGCGATATTTGGAATATTAAACAGTTTATCTATCTATCCATCCATCCATCCACCTATCCGTCCGTCCGTCCGTCCGTCCGTCCGTCCGTCCGTCCGTCCGTCCGTCCGTCCGTCCGTCCGTCCGTCCGTCCGTCCGTCCGTCCGTCCGTCCGTCCGTCCGTCCGTCCGTCCGTCCGTCCGTCCGTCCGTCCGTCCGTCCGTCCGTCCGTCTGTCCGTCCGGATAATACTATGGTTTGGGAATCGGGAATTATGCCGCATAAAAGTCCATTTTCCGGCATAATCGTTCAATTTCCTGGCATAATTATAGCGTTTTTGCGACTTTTGAAAAACTATCAGTTAGGCATACCGTAAACCTTCTACCGGAAAAAAAACCACTTTCATTGTATGTGGGGTTTATTTCCAGGCATAATTTTGAGCATAATACCTACAATTGAGCATAATTTTGAGCACAATAGTCCTTTTTTGAGGTGACACATAAAAGCATAATGCTCGATTTCTCGAGCATAATGTAGCTAAGCTTAGCCCCCGTGTGCTATCAAGCAGAGAAAATCAGCTGATGAAAATTTATAGACTGTGAACAGTCCCTCTTTTCCCTCGACTCAGTCGAACGAGAGAAACAGAAATTCCGGACGCGCGAGGATTGGAGAAAGTTTAACTCGCGTCCACGCTCACTTTTCCTTTGTAATAATCTCACAATGCATTGCGCGCGAACCGTAAGTCTGGAACTCTTGATGCTTGTATTCTAAAAACTCGTCTTCACGGAATCGGGAGGGAAAAGGAGGGACTGTTCTTAGACTAGAAAATTTGTTATTCAGCTGATGAAAATTCCTCACGAGACCGGAAATGACGTCTATTGATATCAAGCAATTCAAGGAATCTACATGTAACCCATTAACCTCGTTCCCAGTCCGAGGTAGAGTTTTCTACTGCAGCGAGAACAACTACAGTCAAATAACTCAATGTTCAAAAATTATTATTGTTTTACTGTTTTTTCTAATTGACAAAAATATATTACCATTTCGACAAAATCCAACAATTATTACTTATTATTATTCAAACTTAAAAATACTCATAATACAAACCCAGGGATCAGCCTTGGTTAAGAATAAGACAAGAAAGCCGACCAAGACATGCAGTATTTCGTCATTCCTATGTACATAATGTAGTTTCAACTAACTTGGTTTCTGTCATGATTATTCTCTTCATCGACATAAATATTGTTCATAGTCTAGTTTTGCAGCGTCCTTTGTTTCTATTTTAGTTTTAGAGCTATATTTGAATTAGAGAGTCGGGACTGGTCGTTTTTATGTAAGGGGTGGGGAGAGGAGGGAGAGGAGGGGAGAGAAGGGGAGGGGAGAGTAGGGAAGAGGAGGGAGAGGAGGGAGAGGAGGGAGAGGAGGGAGAGGAGGGAGAGGAGGGAGAGGAGGGAGAGGAGGGAGAGGAGGGAGAGGAGGGAGCGAGAGGAGGGAGAGGAGGGAGAGGAGGGAGAGGAGAGGAGAGAAGGGGAGTGGAGGGGAGAGGTGGGGAGAAGAGGGAGAGGTGGGGAGAGAAGGGGAGAGGAGGGGAGAGGTGAGGATAGGAGGAGAAATGATATGCATATGCTGGGGAAGGGAGCGGTATCACATGTATTATAACATATCAAAGATTTAGTATTGATTGGAAACAGACAGGAAACAAATACCAAACATGGGATGAGACTATACTGAGCTCACGTACCACATGGAATTTCGTTACCAAATAAGGAATTGACAAAAAACATACCAAACAAACTCTTTAAAGGCGTATTTACAGAAAAGGTCAATTAATTGGGCCAGGTTCATTATAATGTTCCTATTTTTTCAGATTTCAGTTTCCCGTCCCTGCCCTCCCCCATACATAAATAACCAGTCTCTAAATTCACTATTTTCTCGTCTTATCGTTCCTCCACTATGATCTTCTCTTGTGGATAGATTCCATGGTCTTGTAGACTTTTTTTACGGTCTAGAGTATACAGCTACAACACAAAGAGAACATACTATCTTCATCATTATCAACATTATAGTGGTTTTATTTAACTCGTTAAATAAAATATAATAGTCAAATGAAAACAAAACAACACAATTGAATTAGAGGGTACTAATTAACAATTAGACTACGAGTTCGAGTTTTCTATGAGTCAATAGTCAACGAGGTGCATAGCGCCGAGTTGACTATCCTCATGGAAAAAGAGAACGAGTAGTCTAATTGTTTTAGCATAAACCATCCAGTAGGTCAGTAGAAAATGACAGAAACAAGCAACAGATAATAATTCGCCGAGAAACTCCTCCGAAACATTAGCAAAACGCGACGACTAAGCCGCCATTTTGTTTGTTTACATCTACTCGGGGTCTACGAGCTGATAAGTAGCGAACCAATCAGATTGCAGGATTTGCGATAGACCACTGGATGGTTTATGCTAATGTGTATTATAGCTCTATCAAGACCGCCGTACTCCAATAACACCAACATAATAACACTACCATCATCGCCATCAACACTAACGTCATTACAATGTTCAACATATTCATCAGCATCATCATCATCACTTCTATCAGCAGAAACTCACGTCTCTTCTGGGGAAATTGGTGACAACTTTGTATTCATTTTCGAGAAATCCTTGAGTTTGGACATAGGTCAACACATTCTATGGAAAAAAGGAAACGAAACTCAGTGAAGAAGATTACTTATATACTTCATGCTTCTACTACTATTAGCTTTGATACGGTGTAGTGTGACTAAATCTCAGTGCACAAGATTACTTATATACTTCATGCTTCTACTACTATTAGCTTTGATACGGTGTAGTGTGACTAAATCTCAGTGCACAAGATTACTTATATACTTCATGCTTCTACTACTATTAGCTTTGATACGGTGTAGTGTGACTAAATCTCAGTGCACAAGATTACTTATATACTTCATGCTTCTACTACTACTAGCTCTGATACGGTGTAGTGTGACTAAATCTCAGTGCACAAGATTACTTATATACTTCATGCTTCTACAGAATAGGAATACACGGAACAACATCCCTAAATCGCTGTCGCGCAACTACTGTCCACTGTAAAATGAAACGATTCCTTGTTGTATCATAATAAAGTTACAAGGAACAGTTTGGAATTTTAAATGTGCTGAAATAAAAGCATCCAAGTGTTTATTCCGTGTATTCCTATTCTGGAATAGAGTCAATCGAACGCACTCTAAATAGTCTGAGTAGGAATTGAAAATACCCCCCCCCCCCCCCCCCCCCCCCCTCCCTCCCTCCAAGGTGTACACATGTATATGTAAACTCCACGTCCCACCTTCACATGAATGTTCGCCTTGTAATACCTGTAATTGACTAGAGGCTAGAAAACGTCTTTGTGACTTTTGTCCATTTGGCAACCAGAATCGAAGGTCAGATATAGGTTCTGTGGAGTCGGGTCCAGGTTCTTCTGCTAATTGGTCTACTAATGACAGTCTTTGGGCCTGGTGACAAGTAAAGTTATGAATGAGGAATGAGGCGAGAGATAGACGCAAGGGAATGAGACGAGAGAAAGACGCGAGGATAATGAGTCGAGAGAAAGACGCGGGGGGAATGAGTCGAGAAGACGCGAGGGGAATGAGTCGAGAGAAAGACGCGAGGAGAATGAGTCAAGAGAAAGACGCGAGGAGAATGAGTCGAGAGAAAGACGCGAGAAGAATGAGTCGAGAGAAAGACGCGGGGGGAATGAGTCGAGAAGACGCGAGGGGAATGAGTCGAGAGAAAGACGCGAGGAGAATGAGTCAAGAGAAAGACGCGAGGAGAATGAGTCGAGAGAAAGACGCGAGGAGAATGAGTCGAGAGAAAGACGCGAGGAGAATAAGTCGAGAAAAAGACGCGAGGAGAATGAGTCGAGAGAAAGACGCGAGGGGAATGAGTCGAGAGAAAGACGCGAGGGGAATGAGTCGAGAGAAAGACGCGAGGAGAATGAGTCGAGAGAAAGACGCGAGGAGAATAAGTCGAGAAAAAGACGCGAGGAGAATGAGTCGAGAGAAAGACGCGAGGAGAATAAGTCGAGAAAAAGACACGAGGAGAATGAGTCGAGAGAAAGACGCGAGGAGAATAAGTCGAGAAAAAGACACGAGGAGAATGAGTCGAGAAAAAGACGCGAGGAGAATGAGTCGAGAGAAAGACGCGAGGAGAATGTGTCGAGAGAAAGACGCGAGGAGAATGAGTCGAGAGAAAGACGCGAGGAGAATAAGTCGAGAAAAAGACACGAGGAGAATGAGTCGAGAGAAAGACGCGAGGAGAATAAGTCGAGAAAAAGACACGAGGAGAATGAGTCGAGAAAAAGACGCGAGGAGAATGAGTCGAGAGAAAGATGCGAGGAGAATGTGTCGAGAGAAAGACGCGAGGAGAATGAGTCGAGAGAAAGACGCGAGGAGAATGAGTCGAGAGAAAGACGCGAGGAGAATGAGACGACAGAAAGACGCGACGAGAATGAATCGAGAGAAAGACGCGAGGGGAATGAGTCGAGGGAAAGACGCGAGGAGAATGAGACGAGAGAAAGACGTGAGGAGAATGAGTCGAGAGAAAGACGCGAGGAAAATGAGTCGAGAGAAAGACGCGAGGGGAATGAGACGAGAGAAAGACGCGAGGAGAATGAGTCGAGAGAAAGACGCGAGAATGAGACGAGAGAAAGACGTGAGGAGAATGAGTCGAGAGAAAGACGCGAGGAGAATGAGTCGAGAGAAAGACGCGAGGGGAATGAGACGAGAGAAAGACGCGAGGAGAATGAGTCGAGAGAAAGACGCGAGGAGAATGAGACGAGAGAAAGACGCGAGGAGAATGAGTCGAGACAAAGACGCGAGGAAAATGAGACGAGAGAAAGACGCGAGGGGAATGAGTCGCGATAAGAGAGTGTTGCTTACCTCTTTAACTTGAGCGTCATGTAAAGCTTGCTCTTCCTGAATCTTTTTGGCCACCATTTCTTCTTCTTGTTTCTTTCGTTTTTCTTCTTCTTTCATTCTGTCTTGTTTGAGTGATTCCTCGTACGCGAAGTCTTGTTCACGGCGCATCAATCCTCGTAGCTCGCGTTCCTCCTTCAAACGAATCGAATGATTGAATTGTTAGGTTACATGATGGGATAGGAAGGGAAGGAATGGGATGGGATGGGATAGGATGGGATAGAATGGAATAGGATAGGAGATGGAATAGGATAGGAGATGGATGGGATAGGAGATGGATGGGATTGGAGATGGATGGGATAGGAGATGGATTGGATAGGATGGATGGGATAGAAAATGGATGGGATAGGAGATGGATGGGATAGGAGATGGATGGGATAGAAGATGGATGGGATAGGAGATGGATGAAATAGGATGGGATAGGAGATGGATGGGAAAGGATGGGATAGGAGATGGATGGGATAGGAGTTGGATGAAATAGGATGGGATAGGAGATGGATGAAATAGAATGGGATAGAGATGGATGGATGGGATAGGAGATGGATGGGATAGGAGATGGATGGGATGGGAGATGGATGGGATAGGAGATGGATGGGATAGGAGATGGATGGGATATGGATGGAATAGGAGATGGATGGGATGGGAGGTAGATGGGATGGGAGATGGATAGCATAGGAGATGGATGGGATAGGAGATGGATGGGATAGGAGATGGATGGGATAGGAGATGGGATAGGAGATGGATGGGATAGGAGATGGATGGGATAGGAGATGGATGGGATAGGATGGAATAGAACATCCGTTACCTCGTCCTTGATTTCTTGTATCATGGCTTGTTGGAACGTCTCGTAAGAACTCATGAGCCCAGTCATTAACTCGTCCAGCGATAAATGACCTGATAAAAGAATTACGTCAACTACGATAATACGTATTGCGCGCTCTACCACAGGGAGCCCAACATAATACGTATTGCGCGCTCTACCACAGGGAGAGCCAACATAATACGTATTGCGCGCTCTACCACAGGAAACCCATAAAAAGACGCGTGCATACAAAGATCTTCATTACGAACTCCCTACGTGTATTTAAACCTGTCATATTCTAGTGAATAGTTTCTCCAAGGTGCTTTATTCTAAAACAATGTTCATGTTACATCATTGTTGGTTAACAATAACCAGCATGAATGAATGAATGAATAAACTTTATTTCAAGAGGGTAAACACACGACAGCTCCAATTTAAAACAATTGTACTGATAACCCAGTAGAGTGATTCCAATAAACCTGGGCACTACTAATTACATGTAGCTGTCAGTGTTTATTCGATGCAAAGAAACAAAAGAAAACAAAAGAGTGAGTGTCTAATAGTGTGTATTGGTGTAGTTAGTAGTGCCCAGGTTTATTGGAATCACTCTACTAATTAGCTGTCAGTGTTTAT
Organism: Actinostola sp. cb2023; assembly: GCA_033675265.1. Classification (NCBI taxonomy): domain Eukaryota; kingdom Metazoa; phylum Cnidaria; class Anthozoa; order Actiniaria; family Actinostolidae; genus Actinostola; species Actinostola sp. cb2023. The sequence goes on from JAUJYZ010000325.1 coordinate 266,226, forward strand.
TAGATGCAAAGGAACAAAAGAAAACAAGAGTGAGTGTCTAATAGTGTGTATTGGTGTAGTTAGTAATACCCAGGTTTATTGGAATCACTCTACTAATTAGCTGTCAGTGTTTATTCGATGCAAAGAAACAAAAGAAAACAAAAGAGTGAGTGTCTAATAGTGTGTATTGGTGTAGTTAGTAATGCCCAGGTTTATTGGAATCACTCTACTAATTAGCTGTCAGTGTTTATTAGATGCAAAGGAACAAAAGAAAACAAAAGAGTGAGTGTCTAATAGTGTGTATTGGTGTAATTAGTAATGCCCAGGTTTATTGGAATCACTCTGCTAATTAGCTGTCAGTGTTTATTAGATGCAAAGGAACAAAAGAAAACAAAAGAGTGAGTGTCTAATAGTGTGTATTGGTGTAGTTAGTAATGCCCAGGTTTATTGGAATCACTCTACTAATTAGCTGTCAGTGTTTATTAGATGCAAAGGAACAAAAGAAAACAAAAGAGTGAGTGTCTAATAGTGTGTATTGGTGTAGTTAGTAATGCCCAGGTTTATTGGAATCACTCTACTAATTAGCTGTCAGTGTTTATTAGATGCAAAGGAACAAAAGAAAACAAAAGAGTGAGTGTCTAATAGTGTGTATTGGTGTAGTTAGTAATGCCCAGGTTTATTGGAATCACTCTCTAACCCTCCAACAAAGAATAACTAAAAGTATATGAGTGTCTAGTAATCCAGGTTTATGGGAATACTATAATACCTTGTAAAACAGAACAGACTTCCAACGCTGATCTGTTCTTCATTACTACTAGTAGTAGAGGATATTTTTCTGCTTTAGACACCACGTACGGTACTCGCAGCGATACTACCGTATTGGTGTTGCGTAAATGCCAGGTTTATTGGAATCAACTACTAATTAGCTGTCAGTGTTTATTAGATGCAAAGGAAAAAAAAGAAACACAAAAGAGTGGGTGTCTAATCAGTGTGTTTTTGTGCTTTAGTAATACCAGGTTTATTGGAATCACTCTACTAATAACTGTCACTGTTTCTCCCGGCAAAATCACAAAAAAAACGGTAAAGATGAAAATAATACTCTGTATTGCTGTAATTATGCTTAATGCCCATGAACTTGTAAGCACCATTTAGCGGTCATGTATTAGATAAAGAACTAAAGAAAAAATGAAGGTTGTTGAAGGTTTTGTTGCATAGTTGCATACCAAGCCCAAAATGCACTCTGGGCGATGCACTGAATGTGAATCAGAATCAAAGGTCACAAACATGGACTTGGGAATTTTCCCAAACTTTGTCTTCGCAATATGGAGTCGGCATATTTTCTTCTGTATGTGCATGCTGACATTATTTATATACTGATCCACAATACATTTCGGACTTGGTATGCAACATGCAAGATGCAAGATGCAACAAAACCTTCACCGGCCAATCTTTTTTGAAATAGCTGTATGTATATACTAAATGCTCCGATATGTCTGCGTTGTTCCTTTTTTGGAAGAGTATTGTATGCAAAGCACATTGAAAACATTGTGGAATGTGCAATAAAAGAACCACACCAACATCATCATCACAACCATACAGTGTACATGTAAGCATCATCATCATCATCTCGCATCGATACTACATTTTTACTACTACATGTACATGTACCATAATAAAAACAAAAATAAACAATATATAATAATAATAATAAAAATAAAAATAATAATAATAAAAATAATAATAATCCAAATAATTGTCCAGGCCGAAAGCAACAAGCAAAAAATAAAAAATAATAATAATAATAATAATAATAATTTAATAATAATAATAATAAAAAAATTATAATAAAAAAAATAAATAAAAATAAAAATAATAATAATAAAAAATAAAAAAATAATAATAAAAATATGGAAAATAAATAATAATAATAATAATGGTCGTTCTTATGCTTTAGCGCATTTCACATTTTTTCGTTCCAATGGGTTTTACAATCCCGATGGAGGACGGTATTTTCGGGCTGCATATGAAAGGCGCCTACGGCAGCCGAGCAGCATACAATCATGAGGAGTTAGTACGTTAGTATGCATTGCATATATAATCATCATCATCATCATGGAATCACCAACATTCATCATCATCACTCAATTTCTTCATTGTCATCACCATCATCATAATCATCATATTAAAATGATGACATAAATCCATGTTGAACCACCTACCTTGTCTTGTTAGTATCATGGGTCACATCCCACGCCCATGTCACAACCTTTTTTTACTGTTAATATAATTGATTATTGATTCTGAACACAGTAATTGCCTGAAACAAAATAGCAAAAACGACAGTCATAAATACGTCAAACACCACAGTAACTAAGGCCTTGGATACAGCCCTAAGGGAGGCCTGGGATAAAGAGAAGGACGAAGAAGGTGAGGGGTGAGGTAAGATGCCTTCATACTGTAACTACAATAATATAATCAACTCACCCACAAAATACATTGGTAATAATATGCTACCATCGTGATGTAGATATACTAGAAGTGGTCGCCTAATGTTGAAGTCATACAACATTAATATGTACACAGCTTGCACAAAGGATATTGCATATAGCGCATTTCACATTAGTCAATGTGTCAATCCGCGGACTCTGATTGGCTGCATAAACTGTGCTTTATCGAGAGATACAATCACGGGTGTTAGTTTGTTTGTATAAGAAAAAGATCATCAAGATTCTGGCGTAATCATGGCATCAATAGCTTCATGCACTTCACCATCGCATAAAAATTTTATTAAAAAACATGAAACATGTTGAACCACCTCTTGCCTTGTTCTTGGGTCACATCCCACGCCCATTTCACAAATTTGTTTAATTTTTTGATCAAAGATCCATAGTTTCTAATATATAATACGAAGCAAATAACACCACAATAGCTAGGCCTTGGATACAGTGCTCCATTCAGTAGGATAAAGCACGTTAGCAAGAGCCAAGATGCCTTCATACTGTAACTACACGGCACATCATTTCTCCACAACAATTCATTGGTTCATATGCTACCATCGTCATGTAGATTCTGAAGTGCTTTCTACTGAACGGACAACATTAAGTTGAAGCTGTTCAAAGGATGTGCATGCTACATATGATCATGTAATGATACACTGTAAGTGCAAAAAAATATATATTTGCTAAATGCAAAAATTGACAATTTTTTCATTGCGACATGCTACAAAAACAAGGGTTACATTGGCAAGAAAGATTGATTCATCTACACTGTAAGATACATGTAGTTAAGCAGTCAGTTAACTTCATTATTTGTCAGTTCTGTAACGGCTTCTAGTTTTGTATTGTTTTAATAATAATAATAATAATAATAAGTGTTTCATCTACATGTACATAATAATAACGTGTTCAAAGTCAAAGGGGAATCTGTGTCATGTGGGGGTGGGGTGGGGTGGGGGAGGGGGAATGGGGGAAGTACTGTGAAGCAGGGGAGGGGGAAGAGGTTCATCACTAACTTGTTTGGCAGATTTTCCATTAGCTTCCTTAATAGCTTCTGATAATGGACCCATGTAGAAATGAGGGTGTGAATCACCGTATCTGAAAACACAATAGGTGTCATTAGCATATACATTGTAAACCTAACTAAAGGTTAAGCTCTTTTACTAACTAAAAAGTATAGATTGCATATCTTTTAAATATCTTTTATATGTGTGATACCATCTTCCTAATATAATATTATACTGTCAGGATTCAGTAAGAAGGTGAATCGGCCCATACGGTGCACATTTTCTAGTACCTGAAATTGCAGCCATCTGAAAGTACATGTAGCAACCCCGCGATAGGAAATGGTTGGTAATGAGGGTGAAAGTAATGATGAAAGTAATGAGGGATGGTTACTTTTGGAACTTTACAGTACTACTACATGTATTACCTCTTGTAAGCCTCGCCTTCCATAAGCGACAATATAAATTTGGTTGTAATTACAATACACGTGTTGATGATAAACTAACTAACCTTCCTTCAAAATTACCAGCAAACTTAATAAGATTTTCTGAAGAATCACTACTGTCTTGTTGTACTAAAATGAACATAAAAAATAATATAACAACTGCAGTATTTTACTAGATGTATTGCTAGATAAATGGATAGATTGGACAGTTTCTTGCGATATTTCAAGGCTACATGTAAATGTAATGAGGTAATCAATTTGCCCATTTTTCAATGGAACAATGTTTTATTCATCCCTGGACAGCTTTACCCTGACATTGATGTATACAATCTATAAATAATAATAATGGAAACTTTATTTCATGTATTTTTACACAAACAATAATATTGCAAATCTCACTACATGTCGGGTGATTTACAATTGACTACTTGAACTCGAAAATATAAGTAATTATTAAAAAAATAATAATAAAAAATAAATAAAACAATGATAACATAAAAAAACGTTTAAAACTACATTAATTCGGGATTAAGCCAGTCCTTATTTCTACAACAGAAAATAATAATAATAATAATAATTTAGAAATAATAATAATAATAATAATAATAATAATAATAATAATAATAATTTAAAAATAATAATAATAATAATAATAATAAAAATAATTTAGAAATAATAATAATAATAATAATAATAATAATAATATTTAATAATAATAATTTAGAAATAATGATCGCTTGGATTGTTCAATAACAATTAACTAATGATATTAGAATACAAACAATAAATATGAATAATATAATATAAGCAATATATATATAATAATAATAAAAATAATAATAATAATAATAATAATAATAATAATAATAACAATAATAATAATAATAATAATAATAATAATAATTTAGAAATAATAATAATAATAATAATAATAATAATAATAATATAATAATAATAATAATAATAATAATGAAGGAATGGTCAATGCTCAGCGTGCGTCCATCGAGTTATGGATGCACGCGGGAGGCTGCTAAGCACGAGAGAAGCGTAAGAGTCGCACGAGGCGTAGCCGAGTGCAACTCTAGCTTCTCTCATGCTTAGCAGCCTCCCGCGTGCATCAATAACTCGATGGACGCACAGCTGAAGCGTTGACCATTTCTTTTATAACATAGTCACTGCAAATTCAAATAAAACAATTTGATTTTCCGACTGATTTCAGAGCGTGCGCTATGGCGATGACGTGAGCGTGCGTCCATTGAGTTATGGATGCACACTCACGCACACTAATTAGCCAATCAGAGCGCGCGTTTTATCAATGCTATGTTATAATAATATATAAACAATATTTATTAATTAATGTACATACATAATTCAGCAAACTGTCTTCTACATGGGACATCAGAAAACATTTCATCGTCATCATCATCTATTATATGAAGACTCGCCTCTTCTTCATCACTAGCTTCTTCGCTGGCTTGTTCCATTTCCACGTCGATACTCGTGGATTTGGAAGCACCCTAGGTTTATCAATACAGAACAATATAATGTTTAAACAAACTACTGTAAACAATTAAATAGTACACTAGTAATGACACAAATGTAACATGGCAACAGTACCACCACCAACAACAATGGGACTACAACTGACAGTATCAACAACACAACTGCAACAACAGTAACAGTCAACAACAGCAATAATAACAATGGCATAATAGCCACATGGCCAATGGCAGTAGTACAACACCAACAACAATGGGACTTCAACTGCAACAACAACAACAATAATAACAAACAACAACAATAATAACAATGGGACTACAGCTGCAACTGCAACAACAACAATAATAACAATAACAATAATAACAATGGGACTACAGCTGCAACAACAACAATAATACTACAATGGGACTACAGCTGCAATGGCACAACAACAATAATAACAACAATAATAACAACAACAATAATAACAACATAATAATAATGGCACTAGCAGCTGCAACAACACTACAGTAACAAGAACAACAGAACAACAGCAGCATCAACAATAATAATTCAATAACTTGCACTTTACCTCTTTATCATTACTGTCTCGTTTGGATACCGTCAAAACATGAACAGGAAAAGATAGCTTTGCTTCAAGTAACGTTGACTGATAACAAAAAGAGATTTCATCATCATCATCACTATTGTTATCATCATCATCACCATTGTCGTCGTCGTCGTCATCATCATCATCACTACTGTCATCATCATCATCATTGTCGACATTCATATTATCATCATCATCATCATCACCGTCATTGTTGACATTCATATTATACATTATGCATACACATACATGTACTTTATTGATCATATCATCATAAGCCTGGTTCCCATTTGATCGCTACAATCGCTGCGATCATCGAAGACTGTGTTCGAATGGAAACAATGCTCCAGTGATCGCTAGATTTGGTTCATCATCATTGTTGATATTCATATTGTACATTATACATTTACATGTACTTTATAGATCACATTCTCAGAGGCTTTTTAATGTCAGTCAAATAATTACAAATAAATACACAACATCATCATCATCATTGTCAACATCATCATCTCATCATCTCAACCATCTTCCATAACTTACATTATCATTGGTTCCATCAGGCCAACCAGACCACCTCTGGTTGCGACATGGTATAGAAGTCAGTGAATGTACATCAGATTTGACCTGCAACAAGACAAAGTGTTGCAGCTGACAGTGGAAAACTTACAAAGTGTACATCATAGAACATCTACGCTGTGACAGTGAAGTGTCATAGAGTTGTTTTCGTATGAGTGGGAAACCTACAGCACGGAGTTGCCGTCATGGTACAGAATCGAAGACATCTATTCAACCAATCACAGTGCACAAAATCATTGCTCAACCAATCAGAATGCTTGGACATGGCATGGTTACCACACAGCACAAACTGTACCATAACTACTTCCCACTCATACAAAAACGACTGTAATTGTGTGTACACTGCATACAGTATCTCACCTCTCCTATAGTTTTGGTGATAGGGTATGGAAGATTAAACTCTCCTGTTTCATATTTGATGTTGAGCATTACTTTTTCAATTGAATTTGGAATTCCAAAGCCACTAGAACTGGTAGGAAGAAAATGACAAGTCAGATAGGAACATGATTACATTTTATCGTTCATTAATATATTAATATATAGTTGTATATTTTTATAGATATTTTTATATGTTATTTTGGAGAGTAGTTTTTATATGGGAGTTAAATTTCCCCCTACTACTATCCTTTACCAGTTGTAATTTTCTGGTTTTATTTCTATTTTGGTAAGAAGTATCATTAAACTTAAACCTTAATACAATCTGAACGCTGTTGTTGTATTCACTGGTAACACACTGTGTGCAGAGTAGAAATATTATAATATTGTCAGTGACAACAAGCATGTGTATGCCTCTCACTTATAGGGTGAGCACACGCGGTGCAACATTGGACACAATACAGGGCCTTTGATATTACGCGATGGTGCGATTTCACACATTTGGCCTCAAATTGCATCCGATCGCGTAATTTACCGATAGCCACATAATTCATGAAAAAATAGCACAATATGAACAAATCCAAAGCAAATATTTGGTTTATTTAAACTTTCATTGACAGTTAATCGTTATTTCAGAGTGATTTTGAAAACAGCTTAGAAACCCTCTACATGTTCGAGACGTAAAAACGAATACCATAAATATAGTAAATGTTATAATTCGGCCTCCAAAAAAACCACTGGTGTTCAGGTTACAATTCTAAATAAATGAGCGGTGGTGAAAGGATTCGTGTTCTAATTGTATTGGACAACATTTAAGTGATTTTCCTCCTCTAAAACCCAGTAAAAAAGGTTAAATTAACCATTGGAAAAATTGCACAATTTTCGGCATAATTTCCCCTTTTTTCCGTACAATTTCCGGGGTTTTTCCGCACCATTACAGAGGCCTTGACAATACTGCCAGCGATCTCAAGATTTCAGTGTGTGCATGTCTACCTTTGTAATTTGCAGGAGTATAAATTATTGTATTTCAATAAGTTGGCTCACAGCAGTTTCAGTTCTAGGTGGACACTCACTGCAATGATATTGCCCAGCAACACTGGTGCCTGCACCTTTAGATATGCTTTAAGTTACCTTGTCTCTCCATTAACTGCAGCATTAGCAGCACATGGCAGACTTTGTTTAGGTGTTTGAGTTACTGTTGGTGTTAATAGAACCAGTGCTGTTTCATCTCTCAAGTTAAGATCTTTAAGTACAGTCTGAATTATAATAATAATTTATTACTTCTGAAACAAAAGTAGGATCATATGAATCATAATAATACATGTATCATTCAGGTTACAAACACTCGTACATGTACTGTACATGTATGTACACGTATACATGTATATTTGCTTTGCACACTGCATTTTTTTTGCATTGTGTGTGAAGTGCTGTCTATGTCACATACCTACACTAAAGGCGCATTTGAAAACGTACAATGTATGTTGAATTTGCGGCATATAAATAAATGTTATTATTATTATTATTATTATTATTATTATTAAATCAGACTTACCTGTACACATACTAGAAGTGTTTGATTGTGTGCCCATCCCATAAGACTTACACATACTAGAGGTGTGGTTTTGTAGACTCACCTCATTGGTCAGTGTTTGATTGTGTGCCCATTCCATAAGACTTACACATACTAGAGGTGTGGTTTTGTAGACTCGCCTCATTAGTCAGTGTTTGATTGTGTGCCCATTCCATAAGATTTACACATACTAGAGGTGTGGTTTTGTAGACTCACCTCATTGGTCAGTGTTTGGTTGCAAATGTACATGTATGTGCCCATCCCATAAGACTTACACATACTAGAGGTGTGGTTTTGTAGACTCACCTCATTGGTCAGTGTTTGGTTATGTGCCCATCCCATAAGACTGTCTTACACATACTAGAGGTGTGGTTTTGTAGACTCACCTCATTGGTCAGTGTTTGATTGTGTGCCCATCCCATAAGACTTACACATACTAGAGGTGTGGTTTTGTAGACTCGCCTCATTGGTCAGTGTTTGATTGTGTGCCCATCCCATAAGACTTACACATACTAGAGGTGTGGTTTTGTAGACTCACCTCATTGGTCAGTGTTTGATTGTGTGCCCATCCCATAAGACTTACACATACTAGAGGTGTGGTTTTGTAGACTCACCTCATTGGTCAGTGTTTGATTGTGTGCCCATCCCATAAGACTTACACATACTAGAGGTGTGGTTTTGTAGACTCGCCTCATTGGTCAGTGTTTCAGTGTTTGATTGTGTGTGCCCATCCCATAAGACTTACACATACTAGAGGTGTGGTTTTGTAGACTCACCTCATTGGTCAGTGTTTGGCTATGTGCCCATCCCATAAGACTTACCCATACTAGAGGTGTGGTTTTGTAGACTCACCTCATTGGTCAGTGTTTGATTGTGTGCCCATCCCATAAGACTTTGATGTTCAGCAGAAACACCAGCTTGAATTTCAAGCATTCTTTTGATGGTGCCTGACAAAAATTCAATAAACGAATGAATGAATGAAAACAAGAAATCGGCATTTTATGAGGATCGTATCAAGTCAGTACTACTTCATGTTGGATAACTACAGGAAGGGTTATGTCATGAACACAGTGATCTGCAGCTCTCTCTATCTTATTTTCTTCTCTTTCGTTCCAGTCTTCATTCGACAGTCGGTTTGAGCACAGGCAGCCCATCTGTACATTATATTCACTGTACACAAACTGTACTTGTAGATTGTATATAGATAAAGTCAATACATGTGGCTGTACAATGTACATTGTACAATGTATATATGTGCATGTACATGTACCTCTCTCCTATCACAATAAATGTTCTGCTTGAAAGCAATATGCATGTAAAACAGACAAGCATGTCTATATACTGTGATATAAACACAACATGGGAGTTGTGGAGCATGAGAAAAGCAAGCTTAGAAAATTCACCAGTTGGAAAAATTTCCAACCCCGGTCCCCCAAAAATTCACACCACAACATGTACATCGCAGCATATAGACACTAGTGACCAGTCATAATATTAGTTCTTTTATTGATTACTGTATATTAATCTCAATGTTTCAATGCTGACAAAATGTAAACAAAACAATCCTCTTACAGACACGTCTGTCTAAACACACATGACCTCCTGAGCCACACAGCTCTCTATTAAACAAGTTTGTCTGGTCTGCTGTATTAATTAACATAAATTATCTCTCGTTAAGCCAGACAGGAATATTACAGTTCAGCTTTGTTCAGTTTCTAGTTCACTCGCTGTAATAACAATTTTATTATTGTTCAAACAAATTTCATTCTCACCTACAGTTTCACAGTCATCTAGAATTACAGTCAGCGTTTTTTCTTTCCATTCAATCAAAAACTTCACTCGTCTTGTGGGGTGGTGGAGAGGAACTGAATGTCCAATGACTTCTACCTCTGGGTTAGAGCTACAGCAAAAATTGGCAACGTTATTACAATCCAAACATGTTTTTTAGAGCAATAATTGGGGTTCTCAGGAGATTAGTTTTGTTGTTATAAATTGCTTTATGTATGTGTAATTCTTTGTAAAACCATTGTAATTTGGAAAAAAATTAATTATTAAAAAAAAAAAAAAAAAAAAGGTGTGTAATGCTTGGCTTGGTTTGTAGACGTCAAGACACACAAAGGCATATTTTACAGCCACGACTGGCGGCTACTTTCATCTTGACAGACTAAGAAAACTAAGAAAACTTCTTCCATCAAAAGAACTCGATCATCAGTTTTCCTGAACTAGTGACTTTTTGAGTTTTCGCCATCGATAGAGTTTTTGTAATCGCGGAGAATTGCATGATCGATCTAGAAAAGAACACCTTTCACAAAATCTTTGTTGACTAAGAATTAACTTCTTCCATCAAAAGAACTCGATCATCAGTTTTCCTGAACTACTGACTTTTTGCGATCGAATAAGTTTTCGTCCTCGATAGAGTTTTTGTAATCGCGGAGATTTTTGTGATCGATCGAGATAAAAACCTCTTTCACAAAATCTTTGTTGAATTTCACGGTAACTTGAAGATACATTAATTATAGAGGTTATTTACTGGTCTGGATAGAGAAAAAGTGTGCCCAAGGTCTTGAGCATATGGTATGTCCCCGGTCCGTTTTCAAGGCCGAGGACACAGTTTTTCCCTATCCGTACTCCCAAGGCCGGTAAATAACTTTTTTTTTTTTTTCCTTTGTGTAATTTTTTGCCAACTGTCAGCCATGACTACTCAAAACGTAAACTCCAAAGAAAAAAAAAACGAAAAAAAGCACACAACAAACAAAACGAAAAAGAAGAAAAAAATCTTCAGTCAGTCTAGGATACCGCGGTCAGATATAGAAAATTCCGCCCGCTTCAACAACCAATCAGAACGTGCGATTTCTTAGGATACCAGACCACAAAATATTAATGAATTATTTTACCTCTTGAAAATAAAATTAATATCTTCACGCCGCCATGTAATTTAATATCCTCTCTCTCTATTTTTCTATAGCACTTTCTTTTATTTAATAATAGTAATAATAATAATAAAAAAAATAATAATAAAAATAATAATAATAATAAATAAATAAATAAATAAATAAATAAATAAATAACATAATAATATTAATAATAATAATTTAGTAGCTACTATATTATATTGTAATATATGATTGATTTTATTATTAAAAATTATTTAAAAATAAAAAAAAAATATAATAATAATAATAATAATAATAATAATAATAATAATAATAATAATAATAATAATAATAATAATTTATTCCTCAAAACAAGGATAATAATAATAATAATAATAATAATAATAATAATAATAATAATAATAATAATAATAATAATAATAATTAATAATAATAACTTTATTTAAGTGTCAATGAAATATATAGCTGACCAAAAAAGTCTACTATGATTGGGGACACTAGCTACCTTTAGAATAATATATTTGAAATGGCATCTTTCTAAAACAGCCACCAGTGGAGCCATTCCCATGGGATTGCCAGCTTGGTTTATTTTTCATTGAGGTGTTTATCAGCATGTGGGTGTAAATTGTAAAAGGGCCTATTTGCATGCAGTGTATAATTTCAATCAGTTTGTATTTAATTTTAAGTTAATGTCTATGAAGTGAATCTAACGTGTTATATTTGTCTAAAAATGTAAAATAAAATAAAATAAAATACGCTACTTTTCATGTGCTATTACAAATGTAGCCAAAGCATTTAAAACATGATTAGTTATAAGAAATAAATGACGTGTTTTGATACCAGTATTTTGCTGTAATTTGCATATGAACAACTTGAGTTTTAAGTTATGTCAAAATATTTAAAAAAAAGTGTGTCTCGATGTATAAAGCAACCTGATTAAAAAAAGTGTCTGAACAGCAATTGTTAGCTTTAATCCAGGATGATACATATACAGCAAGGAGTTCGTAATATTATTCCATTTAAAAATAATAACAATGTAAATAAATTTTCATGAAAATCAAAAATATTCGTAGAGCCACAACTCGCAAACCAAACTTACTGACGAACTGGTGAGTCCATAACGTCTGCGCCCAAGACTGAATTAACACAATTCTGAAGAGTAAAAGATGAATATATATCAGCAGGAATTCAAATAAAAAGAAAATATCAACTCAATTATTCAAACAAAAAATAAATACGCTTGGGAAATGTTCTCACAAGAGGCGACTCACCGTCAAATCCCATTCGTGATGCTCCAAGAGCGTTATACATTCATCCAGATTGTCGATGCCAGTGATACTCTGATAAACAGACAATATAACTGAGTCACGGTCGGTCCATTTACTATTAAGATGAAGTCGTGGTACAAACCTGGAAATTGGCAAGAATCATTTCTCGATCGCCGTCGGCCGCCATCTTGCGTGTGTTTCACAGTACTGCACATGCGCGGAATTGCCATCTACTTTATAATGTACTTTATTAATTCATGACGTCAGTAATGCAAAGGAAACCCGTGATTCTTCATCGATGACGTAGAATAGAGCCCAAAGCACAGCCTTCACTTGAGAGACTGTTCGTTCCCGCCAAATCCTTTTTGTCGAGTGGCTGGGCGCTTTCTTGTGAATACCGTTTTCATTAATTGAGTTCCGCACTTTCGTATTCACGATGGACAATGATTTCTTTCAGTATATTATTTTTCCTCCTCAAACAATGTATTTATCCTGACAGATAAGTTCCAGAAATCTAGTTGACTGCTGCGGGACAACCACGTGTTATAGCCACGCCCTTCAGTCCAAATATCGATCAGCCTTTCGCTCTAGTAATACTTACTCACATCAACAGAATATAAATAAATAAAAATCGCTGGCTCAAGATCAAGCCATAGTTGATGCTATCAGAAACTATGATTCAAGCTTTACTTATCTGGCGCCGAAAAAAACCCACAATCGATGCCTGAAGCGATGATAAACTGAAGGTGACCCGGTTTTACATGCTTTGCATATCTGAAAGCGCCTGCTACTGTCTGTCTAGCTAATAAACACTAGCCATCGAGTAAGACGGTAAATAGAACTGACAGACTATGAAATGAATTTGCTGTTCGCGTGACGAGAATGGTATTGGCACGTTACCACTTCAAAGTCGTAGACTAGCATATATCTTCAATCGTTGTTACGCCCAATGCGGAAACGTACCGCGTACTATGTCAATAATAATATTAGGACGGCAAAAGAACGAATACGATATGTTCTTCAAATTCTCAGTTCATTAGGGAAAACTCATAGACTGACTGGAGAACTGGCCTGCAATTTGATCATTCAGTGCAACAGATTTGCTGGAAGTATAGCATACTGAGCCGGGGCAGAAATGATATGATATCCTTCAGGCTGAAAGCAAGGGCCAGAGAGACTTTCGCACCTCGGATGCTGCATTTTTATTGCTTCAAAATTACACCTCTTCACACACATAACAAGGAATGATTTTCTAAATTAAAACGGTACTAGCAACAAAATCTACCGGAAACTGGAAGTAACCGCGGGCCAGGGTCCGGTTCATCACCAGTCAACAGACTCTAGAAAACATGACCTAAGATCGATATCACGGAATAAAATGGCTGAATTTATGAGTTACTCCTAGATTATGAATGAAGTTATTTTTAGCAAATTAACTGATCATGTGATCGCAAAAATAATTATCGTAAATTATACAAGTCAAGGCATCGCCACTGTTCCCGTGCTGTGAGACAAGTAACGGAGTTGAAGGTTGAAGGCTGATCTTGGTCTGTTCTCAAACAAGAATCCTGATGACAGTTGAAGTTCAGTACACGAAGGAACGTGGTGATGAATCGATTCTGTCGTTGTTCTGTGGCTTAAAAAACCGAGGATTTTGGAACAGAATGTTTCTGTTGTATGACCTGTAGACTGTGGAAGCTGAGTATCTTGAAAAAAGACGTTGAATGAATAACAACAATTATATTATTACAAGAACACAACAGCTTAAAAACGGGAAACACACAGAAAGGTAATACGGCTTGTAATTACTCTGTCATTTAAAGTAGAATTGTTTTAAGTTTTTAGAATAAAAAAAGAGGATTTAAAACGAAACTTTTTGAATTGATTGGGTGAAAAATGATATATATTTACTTTAGAATGTGATATTAGATCCAACAAGAAAATATCGTAAAAAAATGTTGAAGCAATTTTATTTTTCTTGGAATGCGAAGAGCAAGAACTGGAGTACCACCTGATCATAAGCCAGACACTATTTTGCCTAAAACAAATTTAAAATGTCGTCAAATGTAGGCTTACACAATCTGTAAAAATGTACTGTAAAAATGAAAAGCATTTAATGCGCTACAGAAATATAGTTTTCCATATTTGAGCCTCAATAGAGAAACAGAACGCTTTTGGTGGTGAAAGAAACGAAGTTCGGCATCTAACGAAGGGTAAACATTACACAACTGACTCCTGTTGAACGCACAGCTTCTGGTGGGGTAAAAAAACTCTTGAAAACCAACATTAAGCATTTCTATTATTATCTTAATAAACAACACAAATACTGTTAATCCAAAAGAAATTATTTTCGATTCCATACCAAAGACATAGTTGAAAGTCAACATCCTTCTTTGGTGTCACGGAAATCGAGGTCACGCAAACACTGAGAGGGGGTGGAGTGGGGAGGTATTAGATTGTGAACGAGCAAGACAATCAATTGGATTTGTTAAAACGCATTTTAAAAGTACATTTTAATCTTCCCATTCACTTTCTTTCTTTCATTTTTTCATTATATTCCCATTTCTCTCTCATTCGAAAACATATCTTCGATTTCCCTAAATGATATGCGCAAACGAATGCGCATTTTAACGTTTTTCTATCACACTGAAGAAGGTCTCTGGTCAGAGACCGAAACGTCTGTTTGAAAAAAAAAAGTTCAATACAACAACACGTGCCTATGTCCTTATTATTATGTTACCTGACTGTAACTTCACAATTTTTAATGAATGTGCACAAGTTTTACTTTATCATCATCAGTTTACGGCGCCAAGTCAAGATACTGATCGTATTTTTATTCTTTCAAACACTTCGTCAATTAAACTTTAAATCGCAGCTCATTTATTTCCGAGCCGCTTATGAGTTTTAATTATCCTACTGATAATTATTTTCAAAGCACGACCAGTACAAATAGAGTAGCTCATCGACGTCTTAATGATAGCGTTAGCTTTTGCTAATTCGATACAAGAATGATTGTTCCACTGTACTTGTTTTGACTTTGATGATGTTAAATCATTTATAGTTCGACTTACGTTGGTGCATCATTCACGATTTTACTCAAAAACACAGCCCTACTCTCAGGCTGAAACAATTGCCCCAGGAAAAACACGTTGATACAACTGCTGCACATATCCATCCACGCAAAAAGACAAGGACGGAATTTGTTGCTCAACCGCTAAATAGACTGAGTAAAAACCACACAGAAAACTGAAGAACAAAATCAGTCGCACTGCAGGAAGGGGAAAAAGGTATATATGTATTCTGTCTGATATAGCTTTATTCAGAGCCGGAAAACAGCTTATTTATGTCGCCATTCAGCACATCAGTGTGGAGTTGATTTTGAGAGAATTTGAAAGTCAGTGCCACTTTCGCCGAGTGTTCCCGATTATTTTCTCCCCCATATACCGTGGATATGTCGAAGGGATATATACTACTCCACTGACATTTGTCAGTCAAAAAATCGGGGCGCGAATCGAATGTCATGAATTAACTAAAATCATTCAAAATAAAACAATTAGAGAGACATGAGCAAATATGAGGTGGTTTTCGCTCGTATCTGATTCGAATTCACAGTCAGTTTCCTGGCGGACCGTAGGCGGTGTCCGATCAGTCGTATGAGATCAATAAAGTTATACATTCTAGTCTTGTATGTGGAGAGTACTTCAAAGTGGTATATGTATGGTACTAAAAATGACAAACCATAGTTCTGACTATAAGTAGAGAAAGAGGACATATTTCATTTCTTCCTGATAAATGATACCCCGTGGGTTGACTGAAGAAGACTAGGAAGAGAACGGATAGGAAAGAGGAATAAGTCTCGCGGATTCTCCCTTGATCCACACAGGAACCCACAATCAGAAAATTAAAACGGCCACCGAAAATATTCACACAGATTGATTTAATATAGGGTGAGATAAACTGTAATTTTTAAATTTTCAGATTGTTTTTTGAAAATATTTAAATTTCTTATCCACAAATATGCTGCTTTGGCTGGTTGTGGGTTAAGTCATTCTCTTTTGATTTACAGTGTAACCGTGAACACTTGTGTTTTTTCGAACTTTTTTTTCCGAACTTTCTATTGCCTCACAGCCTCTCAAATGGAGCATTGAGTTTAAATACACTTAGTGATCAAAATAAATCATTTTTCTGATCAATTTGCTCAATCGATAATTTATCTTTACGTGTTAGAAAAAACCTAAGTGTTCACGGTTCGAGTGTCCACACTGTAATTGTGGCCGCGCATATTCCCCAGCAACACTTTGTGTTTCACAGAATATGCGGGTTGTACACAGGGAGCCCAAGCAAATTCTTAGTGTAAAATTTAACAATGAAAAATAAAGTACCTTTTTCTTAGTTTACTCTTTTGTTGTCTGCTAAGTTAACCTTCCTGGTGGTTCAGTTTGTCAATTTAGCAGACAACAAACGCATAAATAAGAAAAAGGTACTTTATTTACACAAAAATTTGCTTGGGCTCCCTGTGGCCATCTGACTTCGTGTCGATCAACAAATTGAAATTGTGACCATCCTCACAACCGTCAGAACCGTCTACTCGTCTACATACAACATGGCTGGTCTTACTGAGTACGCTAACGTTCTTGAGGAAGAACTCACTTGCTCCGTTTGTAGTGACGTTTTCACAGATCCTAGAACATTACAGTGTTTCCACAAATTCTGTTTTCGCTGCATCGCTGGTTGGGTAGAGATGCACCAAAGACAAACAGCGCGCGTCGTGTCCGATTTGTAAAGCGGAAATAGATCTACCCGAAGGAAATGTATCGAAGTTACGTTCTTCGTTCTACCTCGACTCTCTGTTGCAACTTCTTCATGCGATGAGAAGCAATGCTGTCGAAGAAAAGGAACCTCAACAGGATTTGGCCAAGTGTAGCAGCTGCGAGCAACCAAGCAAGTTGGTTGCATTCTGTCCACAGTGTGGAGGGATGATTTGTGCTGATTGCGTGACTTTTCACAAGACTTTGAAAGCATTCCGAGAAGATCACCAAGCAACAATGTTCAGTGACTTCAAGCAGGAACACGTGAACAGTTACATTAAGAATCAAGTGCATTGCCAGGAGAAATTCCACGAGCAAAACAAGCTGGAATACTACTGCCAGACTTGTTTGAAGAGTATTTGCCAGAAGTGTGCCGCAACAGCGCACAGCACTCACGACAAAGTGAGCGTCGAGGAAGCAGCTGAAAAAGCAAAACAATTCATTGATCGAGACATGACTCGAGTCAGACAGTTGAAGCAGAAATATTTGCAAGAACTGGAGCTGTCTAAGCAAAACATTGTCAGATATGGAAACGAAATTGAGGCAGCGAAAAAGGAAGTTCGCGATGCAACACAGGCACAGATGAAGATTTTACAAGACCATGAACTTGCGACGATTGCGACTTTGGAGAAACTGTTCCTTGATCAGAAAACGGCAAACGATATCGAGCAAAAAGAAATCAACTCTGGAATTACATTTATCTCTGAATTTGATCTTCATAGCCAGACATTGCAAGACCAAAATGTAGCACATTTCATCTTGCAAAGCCAACAGGAACTTCCCCATAGATGTGAAACACTGCTAGAAAGACCATCTATCTTATCCAGTCAGCCAGCCAAACGTAACGCAAGTGTACAGTACATACCAAACCCCAAAGTCACGCAATATTTACAAGACCTCGGAAAGATTGTGGAAAACGTGACAGATCCGTCACGGTGTTCCATTGAATCATTGAATAGCATCCTGTGTGGTTTTGTGAACGAGTTTGTTATCGTTACAAGGAATGTAGAAGGAAAAGTTTGCCTCACAAATAAAAGCTTGATTGACGTGAAAATCCATGATGTGGACGGCAACGAGGTGGAAAATGAATTCATGGAAAGTGGAACTGGGAAATACAGCGTGAAATATAAAGCAGAGAAACCTTCACCGTACACAATTCTGGTGAGTATTGGAGGAAAAGCGATCAAGAACTCCCCACAGAAAGTAACAACACTTGATGCCAAAGCAGATCAGTTTAAACCCATTTTAACGTTTGGAGGAGAGGGGGTTGCAGGAGGCCGGCTGAAAGGGCCCTGTGCTGTAGCACTTAGCAATAGCGGAGAGGTTGCAATTGCTGATTATTGTAATCACCATATTGTAATATACAGAGTTGATGGAAAGTTTATCGGAAAGTTGCTAGATTAATTCCTGTCTGCTTGGTAATGTCAGTTATTCAAACTTCATACACTGAATTCTTCATACTGCACTCGGCTATGCCTCGTGCAGTATTTGAATTCTCGTTCATTCTACAGTCAGCGCGTGCGTCTATTTGCCGGTAAAGCACTCACATCAGTCTCTAACCCTTAAATAGAAACAGAAAGAGTATTGTGTTTTTCATGAAAAGAAAAATGTCAAATAGGAAATAATAAATTGACCAAATAAAAGTCTTTTTAAAAATTAATTCATTAAAAGCAATAAATTCTTCAATGTGACCTTGTGTTGTTTTGATAAACTGCAGAAACTCAACATATCTACAAAGGGCAAATGTTGGCGAGGGTCAATGAACTCAACTTTTCCGTTTTGTTGAGTTTTGGGGCTCTTTTCAAATCGAACCTTTCAACTGCAAATCGTCGATTTTAAAATTTGCAGTCATGAATATATGGCCGACACCCACTTAAAGTTAAAACGCGATTCCTTGTTGCCAGACTCTTCTTTCCTGTTGCCTCACGGCTAGCTCCTTGCACATAAAACTATCAACAGAAACACATGGTCAAATAAAAGGCATAAATCACGTTTCTTTCTTTCCATTCTTCCTTGCTTCCCCCTGATTTTATTCATTCCCTCATCCATCATTTTTCTTTCCTTCTGTTTTTAGTTGTTTTATATTTGGAGTATCCTATTTATTAACAAAGAAACTGATCCCGCGCATTTTTTTTTCAGGATCAAAGTCTCAAGCCTTGCAATACGACAAGTTTGAAAACATGGCAGAGACAAAGAATCAAGAATGGAATATATCTCAAGTAGAAGCTCCACCATCCAACATAGCGCAGGCAACGGGCAACGAATGGAACGTGGCTCAACCCGCGACAGCTCCACAGGCGAGTGCCCCACAGCCAACAAACCAACAGTGGGACGTAGCGGCTCAACAATGGAACGTAAACCAACCAGCAGTGATTGAACAGGGTGACGTAGCTAGTCATCAAACGAGCCAGCAATGGAATACAGCTGAACCGGCGACTCAACAGGAAAGCGTTCCTCAGCCAGAAAGTGGACAACGGAACGTAGTCCAATTAGAAGAGCAGAAGAGCGAGCCGCAGCCATCGAGTCAGCAATGGACTATAGATCAACCGCAAGGGGACATTCCACCTCAAAGGGACATAGTTCAACCTTTGCCGTCTGAAAAATCAGGAGCTTTACAGTCTATGGCTCCCAAGCAAACAATGGCACCCAAAGAGGATGTTACCCCAACTGTTACTGAACAAGCTGATCTGCAGCAAGTTAGCAAAGATGTACAAAAAACAAAGGAACAAGAAAAACATCCCGTTCCCCCTCAAGAGAATGTCGTACAACCCATGGCCACAAAAGAGCCAGTGACTCCTCAAGCAACTGTAGTGCAACCTATGGCCACAAAAGAGCCAGTGGCTCCTCAAGCAGCCGTGGTACAGCCCATGGCTCCTAAACAGCCAGTGGCTCCTCAAACACCCGTGGTGCAACCCATGGCCCCTGAACAGCCAACGGCACCACAAAGAACCGTTGTAAAGTCAACAACCCAAGTTTCAATGCAACCCGCTAAGGTCTCACAACAAAGTATCGAGCAAACAACGACCCAACAAAGCAATGTCATGCAGTCATCAAGATCAATGGCTGCACATGGAAATGTCACACAGCCTTCACCTAAACCAAAACCATCGCAAGCCAGCCTTCCTCCTGAAGTGAAACCGAAGCCTTCTACCGAAAATCAAGGCGCATTGCGCACAGAAGGTGGCAGTGAAATCCCACTTGAGGAAAAACAGAAGGGTGTGTTTTGGCTTGGACCTGACCTGGAGGGTTGGATAGATAAGACCAAGGCGCTCAAGGAAGAATTCCGACGACAGAGTGATGCAAATGAGATGTATTTCTATAAAAACCTCCCACAATTGGACGTTAAGTCTCTGAACATTTCAGACAATGCCTCCAAATATATCTATAATGTTACCGATCTGAAGGGGGTGGATGTGGTCAACCTTATAAGATGCGTAATCAACGAGTACCGTGAATTCGAAGCAGGACCGTTTTTCTTCCAGTTTGCCGAGGATAAGAAGTTTAAACTGGAGCTCCTGCCTACGGCTACACAGCCTGGAAATGGTTTAATCAAAACGGTTGGAAGACGCAAGTACTATACCTATCATGATATTTGCTCGATGCTTAAGACAGCAGGCGTGACCTCCAAAGGATTGGGCATAATGCTCCAAAAGCTAAACACAAGTGGACTTAAGTCTG
Source organism: Actinostola sp. cb2023 (assembly GCA_033675265.1). Lineage (NCBI taxonomy): Eukaryota > Metazoa > Cnidaria > Anthozoa > Actiniaria > Actinostolidae > Actinostola > Actinostola sp. cb2023. The sequence continues at coordinate 287,411 of JAUJYZ010000325.1, forward strand.
CACTTCACAACCAAATCAGCCCAATGAATGAGTTACATTTCATGTTGCTCTTCGAAATAGCAAGAAGACTCGTCCGAGGTCCTCACGGCTTTTCCATGGCGTCAGAGCCTGAGATTGATCAATTACCAATCGGCGTTGCAGTGGCCCGGATGATTACGCTGTTTTGCAAAGGCAATTATTGTCTCAACTATGAGGCAGTGTTTGGGGCAGGGGACAAGTATAATCCTTTTGTTGATAATAGTGTAGTGCTTCGAAAGCAGAAAATCTACGCATTGAATAAAATATTTTTTGATGCTGAAGTAAGATGTCAGGCCAGTGATAACCCGTATATAGCCAAATTCTTGAAGTACCACAATGGATACATCATAAAGACCGTGAACGGATTCATGGAAGAGCTTGAAATGGCTTTTAGAGGATTCTAAAATCAAGGACAACGACTTTCTCAAAGATCATGAGCTTGCTAGAATACATGAACTTTGGAAAGTTAACATGAACACCGAAGTAACACCGTCCAAACAAGAACTTCAACAACATCAACTGTGAACGAATTTATCGATCGATGATCTAAAAATGACTTTAAAGGGTGAACATTTTTAAAAGAGAAGAGAAAAGGGTAGTTATTAAAAATTACTGCATAGCCTCAACATCACCCCAAGCTTCTCCATACAACTATGCACGAGATTCCTGTGGCAGGACAGAACCGTGAGGGGAATGGCCACAAAGAAAAAATGGCCCTTCTGTCCGCCCACCATTATTCTCCTTTCCACTCCTCCCTCGGTCGACTTTAGCCCGGTTTCATTCTGCTCTCTGTTTTATATGCCACAGGAAGACCGGTAAAAGATGGTTTAGGGAGGGGTCAATTGGGACCTCGACTGATACCCTGGCTCTAGAATTACATTACAATTGAAATTAATAAATTGTTCAATTGCTTATATTTGCAGTTACTTGATATTATATAAGATATGTGTTTCTAATGACCAAAAACGTCTATATAAATTAAGGTTATTATCGTATCCTATGTACATGCATAAGCACATTGAGTAGTAATTGTTTTGATATAATAAGCATGTATTGCTTGGTAATGTACGAAGAGATTCGATAGAACAAATAGTACAAAATATAATTACATTTGAGCTAATAGATTTATCTTAAATGTTTTATTTTCGAAAGTGGTTATGTACTGAATGAATGTAGAAATGCGTGCTTCTACTGTCTCCCGACATATTTGGTATTGAGAGCAGATTTCGTATGACTGTGATGTTTTAGGATTTCGAATGAATTCGTGTCGTGCCGTGCCGTGGCAGTGCCATGCCGTGACAGTGCCGTGATCGTGACAGTACCGTGACAGTGCAAAGCCGTGACAGTGCAGCGATAGTGCCGTGACAGTGCCGCGCCGTGACAGTGCAGTGACAGTGCCGCGACAGTGCCGCGCCGTGACCGTGCCGTGACAGTGCCGCGCCCGTGACAGTGCAGTGGCAGTGCCGCGACCGTGCCGTGACAGTGCCGTGGCAGTGCAGCGACAGTGCCGTGACAGTGCCGCGCGTGACAGTGCCGTGACCGTGCCGTGACAGTGTCGTGACAGTGCCGTGGCATCTCAGTCATACGAAATCTGCTCTATCCTTCACGGCCTTGATACGTGACTCAGTCTAGGGTTGGCAAGACGTTCAAGTCATAATACAATTCCTATTTTCTCGAGTAGACCGCTGACATTTAGTTACTTATTTGCTTTGATTGGAAGTTGAAAACGAATGTACGATTTTGCAATTACAAAACGTTGAAATAACACGATTGACATATCACGCATATTTGCTGATTAAAATGCAATTCTGAAAGGTTTATAAAATTGTAAAATTCTAACTAGCTATATTATTATAGATTATTACAAAAAAGGCGGTAGGAGGGACCAAAAATATCAAAATATTCTTTCTTCTCAGTCAAGTCAATCCGAAGTATTCACTGTTGTTGGGCGAAACAAATATATTATCTTTGTCTGGATCTAAGAAAACGTGAATTTTTGTTCAATTTTGATGACGTCACAACATGGCGTCGAAAAGGTTCCTTCTAATTATTATTAATTTAATATTATTATTACATGCATGCGCGCATCCACAATTGGCATAAATAATTTGCAATTCAAGTCATTCCACAACCTTGTGACCAGGCTCTCCCTCCCGTTTCTCTGATCAGAAGGGTCTGGGTTCGAGCATGACCCTTGGTCAAAATTGAAAAGAGACTGGGAACAAGGTTGTCCTTTTCACATTAGTTGTATAACCTCTTCCCAGTCCTTCTTGTCCCACTGTCCGTTTGGTCGGACATTTGGCGGGCTTGCCTTCCAGTCCCAGGTCTTGACCGGTGTGTTCCACGATTGGCCGTAGTTCGCTTCGATGTAAGACTGGGTTCCACAAGGTACGCGTACTTTTAGAGAAAGAAACTCCGTCCAGCACAGTGTAAACTTTGGGAAGATATACCTGAAGAACATAGATTACTGTCAATCATACTGCTAAGCCTCACTTACGGCAAGTAGATAAGCTGAGTAACTCCTCCTAGTCGACTTTTTCAAGGATAAAACGCCGTAACGAAGAAAAGGGAGGAGGAAGGAGTGAGGAGGTAGGAGGTAGGAGGTAGGAGGGAGGAGGTAGGAGGTAGGAGGGAGGAGGGAGGAGGGAGGAGGGAGGAGGGAGGAGGAGGAGGGAGGAGGGAGGAGGGAGGAGGGAGGAGGAGGAGGGAGGAGGGAGGAGGGAGAAATTGGGATACTCAATCATGTTACCATGAGGTTTTAGAATCTTGAAGTTACAGACCGAAAATATGACCAATACGGGATACCTGTGTTGTACCGGTCAAAATATGTAGTCTAAAACCTAGAAACTATTATATTGATATTTCATACTTGAATTTTTTGCCAGTACGTGCTTGGGTTCCTCCATTCCACATGTAATCCTTTTCTTCGTAGAAGAAGAAGATATCTAACTTGATGTTGTTTTCTCGTGTTCTGAAAGACAACTCGAAACTATCCTCCACCTGAAAACAATATCAAAAACTGATTTAATCAACAAAGAACATCCAACGGTAGCTTACGGGAGGAGGTCGCTATTGAGAGATGGTCGCTTATGAGAGGTGGTCGCTTATGAGAGGTGGTCGCTTACAGGAGTTGGTGGTTGCTTACGGAAAGTGGTTGCTTACGGAAAGTGGTTGTTTACGGGTAGTGGTTGCTTACGGAAAGTGGTCGCTTACGGAAAGTGGTCCCTTACAGGAGTTGGTGGTTGCTTACGGGAAGTGGTCGATTACGGAAAGTGGTCGCTTACGGAAAATGGTCGCTTACAGGAGTTGGTGGTCGCTTACGGGAAGTGGTTGCTTACGGAAAATGGTCGCTTACGGAAAGTGGTTGCTTACGGAAAGTGGTCGCTTACAAGAGTTGGTGGTCACTTACGGAAAGTGGTCGCTTACGGAAAGTGGTCACTAACGGAAAGTGGTCGCTTACGGAAAGTGGTCGCTTACGGAAAGTGGTCCCTTACAGGAGTTGGTGGTTGCTTACGGGAAGTGGTCGATTACGGAAAGTGGTCGCTTACGGAAAGTGGTCGCTTACAGGAGTTGGTGGTCGCTTACGGGAAGTGGTTGCTTACGGAAAATGGTCGCTTACGGAAAGTGGTTGCTTACGGAAAGTGGTCGCATACAAGAGTTGGTGGTCACTTACGGAAAGTGGTCGCTTACGGAAAGTGGTCGCTTACGGGAAGTGGTCGCTTACGGGAAGTGGTGGCTTACGGGAAGTGGTGGCTTACGGAAAGTGGTCGTTTACGGAAAGTGGTCGCTTACGGAAAGTGGTCGTTTACGGAAAGTGGTCGCTTACGGGAAGCGGTCGCTTACGGGAAGCGGTCGCTTACGAGAGGTGGTCGCTTACAGGAGTTGGTGGTCGCTTATGGAAAGTGGTCGCTTATGGAAAGTGGACACTTACGGGAAGTGGTGGCTTACGGGAAGTGGTTGCTTAAGGGAAGTGGTTGCTTAAGGAAAGTGGTGGCTTACGGGAAGTGGTTGCTTACGGGAAGTGGTCGCTTAAGGAAAGTGGTCGCTTACGGGAAGTGGTTGCTTATGGGAAGTGGTCGCTTAAGGAAAGTGGTCGCTTACGGAAAGTGGTCGCTTACGGAAAGTGGTTGCATACAGGAAGTCGTCGCTTAATTGAGAAGATGCAGGAAAATTTGGTGGTTGCTTACAGGAGGTGATCGCTTTATCAAGGGGCCGTTTACGAAGTGGTTGCTTATGGGAGGAGACGGGTGATTATATTCAGCCATGCATCTGGACCTAATTTACTGATTTATATGGTCATCACTCACTTCTCACGAATTCTGTTGATGAACACGATGATGATGATAACAATGATGATGACACCATACTAGAGATACGATGGCGAAAATCAAGCAGTCCTGATTAAACATTAGCAAGTTATACCTTTCCAAATTTGTGTTTGAGAAGAAGTCCATATCTTTCAAACCTATCAATAAGTCTTGGATCATAATCCTTTATCCAGATACCAATGTCTACATCTTTGCTGTATGGAATAACATTACACTGACGAAACCAGCCTACGTTAGAAATCAAAACATCACTTCATTGAGATATTGGCATATGATCGGTGAATGTTCAGTAAGTGCTCGGTATATGGATCAGAGTGTTGGTGGTTGGTAAGTGTACGAATAGGCCATTTCTGAGTTCCTTTTATCTCTGTTTCAAAACGAGTCTATGTGCGAAACCTTTCTTATGAAAATTAGTTTTATTTACATGAGAAAGGAAAAATTATTTGCATATGAAAGGTTTCGCACGTAGACTCGTTTTGAAACAGAGATAAAAGGAACTCGGAAATGGACTATTCATTTTTTGGTAATTGTTCGGTCAAAGTTCGGTAAGTGCTCGGTATAATATATGGATCACAGTATTGGTATATTAATAGGAAAGCAATTCCGAAAATATTCATTTTGTTGTAGTATGTTGGTATGTCGGTAAGGTATCGAATGCTGTCGGTTAGGCTTCGGTAAGTGGTTGGTCAACGACGACTTCCGATGCAAACGATAGACAGCTGCCTCAGTACATACCTAAGCATGTGCCACTGCTCAACCAGAACCTGACACCCAACCCATCAAGGGCTCTCTTGGCTGCTCCCAATATCTCTCTCGCTACAACAATAAACTCCTCTCCATCTTTATTCATTTCTTCCCCATATTTAGAGTAAAATTCCTGTGCGCGTTTTACGTCACATTCAATAAATCTGGAGATTTTCATCTCGGCAAGAAAGTTGTTTGGCCTTTTGGGAGTCCATATGCTAATATCGTCAACGGTCACCTGGGTTAGCTTAAACCTGATAAGGAATGAGATAACCAATTATATTTTTAAAATATATTTAAGTTGCGAGTGTGAAGCTGTTACCTGTGAACGTGTCAGTAAGTATGTATATGTGAGTGGTACTGATTCAGGTGTGTAATGTACAGCCACTATCTCTTTCTGTACAGTGGTTCTGCTTCGAGTGTAATATCCATACCTATCAAATGCTCCAGCTGATTTGCCAAACACAAGCCCTGATGTTTGCTGACTTCCTTCAGACACCGTCCCATGCCATAAGAAGTCTTGTCTCTTGTAGAAAATCACAAAGTCTATGGTATTACCACTCTTGGTGAATGAACAATGTAGGTCAATGGACGAGTAGATTACACTGTCAACAGTGATGGCCCTGGGATCTTGGTCCTTGCAGCAGTTACTCTGGAAACCATATTTAATCAAGGCTATCTCAAAATTATCCTAAAAGTGCAATGCAGTTCAGTTAAATACAATGTTTCTAAGAAGAATTTGGCTGATTTAGCCTGCCACAGGAAGCCCACATGTTACAGATAAAATACAGTATTCAGTCGTCCAAATCTCCAATCTAGACATATCACAGCCATCAATAAATAACAAATATTTTTTTATCGTATAAATGGATTGCTTACTCTCATATTTGACCACTGCTCATTGAACACACCAAACAGTATCCTCTTTCTACCACAGACATGGCGGCAGCCAGATAACAATGACTGAGGTGCAAAATACCAGATAGATGAACTGTTTCCCGAGATCTGGTCAATCACAAGGTCTTGAAGGAGGTCAGGTTCCACAAGGAATGCTTCTAGATTGAATTCCTCTAATATTTGTGCAATCAAATGCAGGTTTTTCTGGAATTTAACAGAAAAGGGGAAAAATAAATGACCTCAAATGACAAAATACACCCTAGAAAATAATAATTTGTCTGATTGAGAGGTGTTTTGAGTTTCAAGATTGAAAGTCATTACATGATAATAATAAGTCAACATAAGTCAACATAAGTCAACATAAGTCAACACTGTGATAAATGTTACAGGTGGTTTTGCATTTGACCATTTGGTACTAACAATGCACCAGCTACAACTTTCAAATCGTGCAGGCGAGTAGAGCATGTCATATGAGGGGGGTGTAAGGTGGGCCCAAAAACCGCACATAAAAATGTTAAAAACCACAATACCACATCAAGATTTGCCAGAAGTGAGAGGTTCCGAGTGAAATAACCGCAGATATATTTATTTTTTACCGAATATACAGTGTCCTAAAATTAATAATAACCGCGAACCGCTCAATCTTGTAAAACCGCAATACCGCAGTTTAAAATAAAAATTACAGCAAAACCGCACCAAATATAACGCAAAAGCCCATCACCGCAAACCCTTACGCCCCCCTCTCATATGTCTAGTTGCCATTTTGACATCATGTTAGTATTTTGAACGAGCTCCTGCTCTTTGACGTTAACATGTATAAATAAACGATTGATTGATTGAGATGAGCTGCCTATCTTTATAGCTAGAGCTATAGAGCCTGATACTCAATCATACATGTAAGTATTATTGCACTAACATAACAACAGTTTTTTGGATATAAAAAGTCAAACACACCCATGATGGACTGTCTTTCCTTTTAGCAAATGGACTGAATTGAATACCAAGTTTTGATGACCATGAGTTCTGTAAAATAAAATAAATAAATATTATGGACAAAATATAAGCAGTGTTATAAATGTACATTAAAATTATCTAAATTCACTCTCTGTTGAATCCAGGACTGTCAGTCCTCAGCATTGAACTGCATTTGTTGCCAGTCTAGCTCATTTGAATATTGCTGGCTGTTAATTCTGGGAAGGTAGGTTCTAGCTAAATTTGCAAATATCAATTCAAACAAAATAATAATAAAATAAATAATCATAATAATAATCATAATAATCATAATAATCATAATAAATAATAATAATAATAATAATAATAATAATAATAATAATAGTAATAATAATAATTTTATTTTTATTTTTTTATTTTTTTTAATAATAATAATAATAATAATAATAATAATAATAATAATAATAATAATAATAATAATAATAATAATAATAATAATAATAATAATAATAATAATAATAATAATAATAATAATAATAATAATAATAATAATAATAATAATAATAATAATAATAATAATAATAACAAAAGCTTCTGGTAATACTCCCGTTTCGAGTTTGTTTAAACACCGCTGCACTCCTTGACAAAAGACGCATTTGCTCAGGCTTAGCCTCAATCCAGAGAATAACCCGTGCAATTAAAAATGGTTTCTATTGTTGAATGTCAACACTTTTTCGCGTTCTCGTCGGTATTTGTGAATAATTTACACTGAATTGAGGCTTAGCCTGAGCAAATGCGTCTTTTGTCAAGGACAGCGGTCATCGCTTAATAACTCGAAACTGGAGTATTCAATATCAATGCAGCCATTAAAACAAGAGCCAGCTCCTTACATGTATGTAAATTACATCTCTGATCATCAATTGTAACAATTATATTTCAATACGAGATACAACCTAGCTTAAATGTTTATTATATACTGAATATAAACATTAATTATCAATTTTAAATCACACATAAGCTTAAGCTTAAATTTTCTTCAGAATAAACTGGGTATTATGCACCTATCATCGGTTATCCCCTGGGGGGGGGGGGGGGGGGGGGGGGGACCCAGGCAAATACAGGTTTGCATGGGGACTTTTAGGGAGGTTTGAACGCTATTTCTCCCTGGGGGAGGGGAAAATGACGGAGATTTGTTGGATTTTTTTTTAGTGTCATCAGAGAACTTGTGATGATACTAAAAACGGCTGCGAAGGAGGCTACTCTAGGAGGGGCATTTGTTTGTTCTATGTCCCCACTTACCAGGGGGAAATTAACAACTTTGAGGGGTCCCCCCCCCCCCCCCCCCCCCCCCCCCCCCCCCCCCCCCCCCCCCCCCCCCCCCCCCCCCCCCCCCCCCCCCCAGGGGATAACCGATGATAGGTGCATAAGTCACGAAATTATTCTAAATTAGCTACTGATACCCAACCATTTTCTTATTTTCTAGCGATGAATGTATTCTTTGCAATATTTAACTCTATACCGAACTTGTAAACGTTATATTCGTGTTCCTATCAGATGGCGTGAGCACTATTAGTATTAAACGCCGGTATGTAGTCCTCACCTCTCATTTTTTTTTTCAATTTTCAAAATTCTCTGTATGGTTCTAATTTGTACGACAATGACCCTAAGGCTTACGATCATGGCAATAATATTATAGAGAATAACTAATAATAACCTTAAGTACTCATCGATTAAAGATTTATAAATGTTTATGTCGCACGTACCTGTTCATCAAGGCCTCTGATCGAGATGAATTGAAGCAATAGAAACGATAAAGAGACGAAGAGGAGAACTACCAGAATTAGAGCTCTCTCTGCATTGGAAACAAGTAAGGGTGTTAAGGTGATCTACGCGTTGCTATGTCAGAAGAATGAAGTAATAATCCTCTGATCGACGAACAACTTTACCGCCATCTTCAATAATGAAAAGCAATCATAACAGTCCAGCGGTGTGTTGATAGAGTACACAGGCAACCCACTATATCTTTCGTCAGTTGGAAAAATGAAAGAAAAACAAAAAAGAAAGAAAAGTAAAAGGAAACGGAAAATGAGCAAAATCTCATTTCGTAGAACGACTGAAAAGTACCTTTGAAAACGTTTCTTACTGGACATTTTTTTATCTCCACCGTTTTCGAATGAACAACGAGAATCTTGTTCTATCATACCCACAATAATAATAAGATTTCAGATTCAGATCAGATTTCAGATTCAGATTTCAGATGCCAACGTTTTTTGAAATAGGTATATACACCTAATTTCATAAACGTTGTCCAAATAGCCAAATACGAATTCATTCAAAAAGACAAAAGAAACAGTTCAGCTTGAGTGCACTTCTTTTGTCTTTTAATGAAATCCTATTTGGCTTTTTTGATTATTAGAGCGCAAGCACTAAATCCATGAAACAAAATCAAAGTTGTTACTGCGTAATAGTTTTTATTTAGCGACTATTTAGTCGCTATCATCCAACCAGAACATTCTTTTTTAGATTTCAATACACAAGAGACATCAAATACACAATAGACTTGCTGTTGATTATGACTTTACTGATCAGAAGCCTTTATTCAAGATCCGATGTTATGGTTAAAAACTATTTGGCAGTAACAACTTTGATGTTATTTCATGGTTTTAGTGCTTGCGCTCTATTGGACAACGTTTTTGAAATTAGGTGTATATTACATATATGTGTACTTAGAGAGATCTGTGATTGGCTACAAATGACTTGGAGATAAATTATCTCTTTTTTCGTTACCAGGGCAGGTGTTTTTGTTAAAGTCCCGGATTGAACTCGATAACACTTTTTCACGTCCAATTTATTCAAAAACAGCGGCTGAAAAAGAACCGTACACTTTTAGATCACCGAAAACCGGCCACAATGTCGCCCACAGATAGACGAGAAACGTTTGCAAGAAGAGAAACACAAAGCTTTAAAAATATGTCGAAAGAAGTGAAAGATCGTGTGACTATTAATTGCGGAGGGAAGAGATTTCAACCTTACTTGAGTACGTTGAGAAACATCCCCGACCTTCCACTCGCCAGAATTATCGACAATAAGTCTAAGCTCGATTACGACACTGAAAATGGAGAGTATTTTTTCGATAGGCATCCTGCAGTATTCGCTCAAGTCTTGAATTACTTTCAAACTGGGAAACTGCACTGCCCGAGAAACTTGTGTGGGCCGTTATTCGAGCAAGAATTAGCGTACTGGGGGATAGATGAGTACCAAATGGAGGCATGTTGTTGGGGGAACTATACGAAACACAGAGATGCTCAGGAAAATTTAAAGGCGCTAGATTTTCGGCCAAGATACGATGAAGACGAAGGATTGCGTCGAATACGTTTGAATCCTAACTTATCGTGTTGGAAGCGACATCAACCGATTGTCTGGGAAATCCTCGATGAGCCCTACTCGTCGTCAACTGCAAAGGTCGGCTATATGAATAATTCGCTTTGGAAATTATTACTATGATGTAGAGTAAGGAATCTATTTCTACGTTGTTGTATGTTGTTGTCGTTTTTTCTTAATCGATAAACATTTGTATATGAGAAATATTATGATATCATTTTTTCGCCATTAGATTTGAAAAACGGATCCAAAAATAATTTGCAATCCAAATAGGATCGTAACACATGAAAAATAACATGTTTTAAAAATAATTAAATTTTATTTCAACATTAAAATTCAAAAATTAAAAGTCGAAAAAAATGTCTGATTTACAACGAAAAAAACTTGCCTTTTTAATGACATTTTTAAATGTTAATTTTTGTGTTTCGCTTCCCAGGTTTTTGCATGGTTCTCGTTGATGTTCATAATACTCTCTATCTTGGTCGTTTGTTTGTGGACTGTCGATATATTCAAGAATGTTCGTCAAATCCCTCTCCTTAAAAACCAAAGCAACAGTAAGTATGCGCCAACGATCGCACGAGACAAGACTTCTGTGTAAACTTGTTTATGGCGGCTGTACATTTTAATTTACCACAATGCTTTGCGAACGTTCCCATTTGTCTCACGTAAATTTGACAATTTTTGGAAAATAATTTAACAAATCTTTGTTTTCGAAACTCTCAGTTGTTGATGTTTTTACGAGTTGTAGAGTTTTGGCAAATAAAATGTTTAAGCTGCCATCATTTTATGTGCTGTAGAGTACACTCTAGGGCTACCTGTAATTTCTCCAACATTTTATCTAGCAGTACAACACGCAAAATTGGCACCCAAAATAGCTGATATCGAAGTTACACTCCAATGACTCTGAACACTGTTTCAAGTCGAGGCTATCGGGTCAAGTTTTTGTTCTGACCCGATAGCCTCGACTTGAAACCGTTGTTCAGAGTTATTGGAGTGTAACTTCGATATCAGCTATTGCAGCTTGGGCTAGCTACCCGTGTTTATATATTGTGTCTTGATGTAAATGTATATTTGCTTTTATCTTTTTAGTTACAAATGGTACTGCTGCTACTCCAAGCATATCGTCGCTCTACCCTAGAGACGCGCTGATGATCGTAGACTCGGTCCTTACCGGCTGGTTTACACTGGAATTCATACTGCGTCTCATGTTCAGCCCGAGTAAACTCGAGTTCGCTCTGACCCTCCAAACCTGGGTTGACGTTTGTGTGCTAATACCACTATATCTGATGCTGACCCTGGAACGATCACTCACTATCGATGTCTTGAACACACTAAGGGTCTTCAGAATATTCCGATGCTTCAAGCTCCTTTACGACCTGCAGATCCTCACCAAGACTATCAAAGCCAGTCGACATCATTTGATGATTTTGTTGTTCATTCTCATCATTCCCGTCATCGTGTTTTCGAGCCTGGTTCTGTACTCGGAGAAATACTGGGGAAATACCGACCCCACGACGGAAAACTTCCGCAACGTGCCCAATTCTATGTGGTGGGGGCTCATCACCATGACAACCGTAGGCTATGGCGACATGGTGCCAGCATCGGTCGTGGGTAAGATAATTGGTGGTATTGCCTCGATCTGCGGCGTCATAATCTTATCCACTTCCGCTTCTGTAGTCGGAAGCACGTTTTCGCTGTACTACAACTTGGCGCAGGCGCAGATGAAGATTCCCAGGAAACAGAGAAAATTCGACGTGGAATTCCAGAGTCTCCCGGCAGTCCTTGCGTGCCGATCGAGTCAGGCCGATTCGACTGTGACGTCATCAGACAGCGGATATCAAAAGTCGCCGAATAGACTTCAGAACTGCGACAGGAATAGCTTTGGATTTGAAGGGAACAAGGGGAATTCGAGTAGCAAAGTGCCGTGTGTTTGCACTTGTATCAAAGAGAAAGATAAGGAGACTACAGCGGCAGCCTCTATCCCAATGACACAGACATCACCAAGACCAGCTTTGTCGAGAAAGGCTAGTATTAGAAGGGAAAGCATTCTAGTGTAACATACTTGATATATACACTGAGGTGCCGTAAGTTGACCGGCGCTAGCTCACTTCTGTTCAAGATCGACCCAAATAAAAGGCGTGGGCGGACCTGTTTGAATGCCTATCAGGGGCGGATCTAGGGGGTGCAGGAGGTGCGCACCCCCCTGGATGAGCTGATATCTACTGTGTAATTGGTGCTTGAGTTTGTGTACGTCCTGATCATAAATGGTGCACCCCCTCCTAAAAGATGGTACACCCCCTCCTAAAACAATTCTGGATCCGCCCCTGCCTATTATAATACTAATACGGCCTGGCAGATCAGAAGGCTAACTAGTTCACATGTATATATAGCGCTAAGTAGTTTCACTACCAGTACTTCAGATCTTCTACCAAGAATACGACGTACTGACCGGATGACTAGTATTTAGTTGGAAAGTACTGATTTCATTTTAAAACGGGCAACATTGATCGAAGATCAGCACAAAACTATCGAAATTATCGTAACTCATCAATCAAAGAATACCGTACAACTGGTTTGCAATAATGCGCACCAATGGACTAGTAAACAACTGTGCTGCCGTAAGTCGCACCGTACCCGCTTCTTATAGAGTCGTTTTCGTATGAGTGGGAAGTAGTTACGGTACGGTGCGGTTCGTGCCGTACCGTGACCGTATCGCGCCATCATCATGCCGTATCCAAGCATTCTGATTGGTTGGGCAATGATTTTGCGCGCTGTGATTGGTTGAATACAATGTGTTCGATTCCGTACCGTGACCGTAACTCCGTACCGTAGGTTTCCCACTCATACGAAAACGACTCTATTTGCACACAACAATGACTGTATAGTCCGCGGAGCTCTCTTAGCCGATCTTTATGGACAACGCCTCTCTTAAAGAATATCTGTGTAAATCCTGTTGTACAGACATACTTGTATTCAGTCAAATAATGTAAATTATTACCTCTTGTAAGCGACGTACGACATCCCTTAAGCGACCACCTTCCACCAACCACAAGGGCGATCGCGGACGAGACGGTTTCACTATATAGATTGTCTTGGACAAAAGAGGACAGCGCATGCGCGTCAAATGATCCAATGAGCTATAGCTCATACACACCTATTTCAAAAAATATTGTCGAGGATATTATAGGTCATTCCAAGACCGAACTGCATTATGGTAACAGCTTGAATAGCCAAAAATGGCACTTCCTGAATGAAAAGCTGACTTTTTGAAATCCAAGTTTGACAAATTTTGAATCGAATTTTCTCTGGCTTCCACGACATTGAAGCTGTTACCATAATGCAGTTCGGTCTTGGAATGTCCTGATGTCTTCGACAACCTTTTTGAAATAGGTGTATATATACATCAGTCTGATGGTTATTTTTGGAATGTAAATAGTTGTATCGGGAGCCCATGAATAGCTATGAGCTTCTATCTCCTATCAATAGGTCTGTGAACCAACCTGTTCACTGTTCACCGGCTTTTGTCTGAAAGTTTCGGGCTCATGGTTCTAATAGAAACTAACCTCAATGAACCTCGTGGCTCTTGACTTCAAAATAAACTGTAAAGTTACAATTGGGATTTGTTTACGTTGTGTTTAATGGACTGCCATTCATTAGTAACGACTTTCGGCCCTTTACTCTATGTTGCTACCCACCAAGAATATAAAATAAAACCAAAAGAAACTACACATGCGACCTTCTCTGGAAAATGCTACGACTAAGTTTGAGGGCGTAGCCAACTGAGGAGCGTAATGAGAGGGGGAGATATAGGGTCGCGCCGGTTGCTCCCCGCCTCCAACCCAAGCCAGCCAAAATCAACCCAGTTTAGTATACCGTAATTCAGGTAGCTTGGCATGGCCCATAATATCTTTCCTTGTAAGACTGAAGGGTATACACCTATTTCAAAAAACCGTTGGCATCTGAAATCTGAATCTGTGACCTAAAAACACTCGTAGTTACACTATTCGCCAACGCAGGTCTTCGCCTAAAGGTCGTGGCATATTCCAGTCTTTACAAGATAGATCACAACTCATACCCACAATAATAATAAAATAAAGTTATTGTGCATTAGTTTAAATTTGACACGGTTTTCTTTGTTATTCATAGGGCTTTATCTCCGGTATTGACCGGTTGAACAATAGAATAGAATTGAATTACTCATTATGAATTCACCGGGATGTATCCATATCAGCCCTGGGTTGTATTACATCCCGGTGAATTCATAATGACCACTGAAATGGGAGGGATTTATAGGCTTTTAGTTTAAATTTGACACGGTTTTCTTTGTTATATGGCTTATTGCCTCCGTTCTCGGTATTTATCTCTCTTACATTGCCGACGTTCGAGGTATTTATCTGACTTAGTTTACATTTGACAAGGTTTTCGCAAGAAGCAATCTGAGGCATTTTCTGGTGGAGTGTTATTTAGCATGAATACTATGAGTAGAATTGAATAGCATTTGCTCATTATGAATTCACCGGGATGTATCCATATACAACCCAGGGCTGTATATGATACATCCCGGTGAATTCATAATGAGCAATTCAATTCAATTCTATTTCAACGTCAATACCGGGATAAAGCCCTATGAACCGCTGTTCCCGTGTCCAAATTTAAACTACTGAAAGCCTATAAATCCCTCGGGCCTACGGCCCTCGGTATTTATATGGCTTATTGCCTCCGTTCTCGGTATTTATCTCTTACTTACAATCCCTCGCGGTCTCAGATTTCAGATGCCAACGTTTTTTGAAATAGGTGTATACAGCGGGCACAAAACTGAAGAAATAAGGTGTGTTGTCCCTTCATGTGTACCGACCTTTAGAGTTCCCTCTTCTCTCCCTCTCATTTACGTTCCGGCTCCCCTTTGTTCCCTCTCATCCTTCCCTCCCATCCTTCCCTCCCATCCTTCCCTCCCATCCTTCCCTCCCATCCTTCCCTCCCATCCTTCCCTCTTATCCTCCCCTCCCATCTTTCCCTCCCTCCGCCATATTCAGGCTCTGCTCATGCACATCCCTGAGTTCGTTTTTTAGTGCGATAGTTGCCGTCCGTCAGACTTGAGAAAGATACGCAGCGTTCAAATACACCACCAAAAACGAAACGGCAACCATGATTACGGACAGAACAAAGAAAACCCTGTTAAGAAAGATCGAGATGTCTTCCCATGTGGGACTATCGAACTCTTTGGATTCAAACTGATCGAAGGCGGAGGGTATGTCAGATGGCGAGTCGATATCGTCGACATCATGGTTGTAACTCGTCTTGCCGTTTTTTAAGGAATTCGTATGAGACTTCGCAAACGATTGAGAAGGAATTTTCCCGCGACAAGGACAGCAGCAACAGTACATCCTCTGTAGCCAGCCATAGGGCTCTCCTGTGCCGTGAAAACAGCGCAGTACAATGACAGTAGCAAGCAGGATGACAGCGCTCTCGACTATCGTGAGGACAAAGAGAAGACCAGTGATTGGTAGTTGGTTGGACGTCTCTGGTAGTACCTCTGCGATAAGCAGTAAGTACACAGTCATGGCGAGTAGAAGCGTAGTGATGAAACCAATCCTTTCTCCACTCTCAGTTGGGATTGCGAAGCTCAGTAGAGTGAGGAAACACAGGACGGCACTCGGGGTGATCAGATTCAAGATAAAGTAGAGTGGTTTTCGTTTTAGAATGACTTCAAAATGCACCGCGTCAAACTTTGTCTTACAGCAGCTGTTTTGGACTTCTTGTCTGTTCACCCTGATTCCCTTCACTGTCCAGTCTCCGTTAGTAGCGAAATTGTCTAAAAAAAGATGAGTTTGCACTTAGCTTGGATAACGTACGCTTCACCAATTCATGCTCACTTTCTCACACATTCATTGAAACCGCTGTACAGAAAAAGATGGCGCACAAGGCTCATTTTACCACAATCCTTTGCGCGCATAAACCATCATCACGTGGAAACTTTAGAACAAAGAGTTTCAAATATTGAAAACGTCGAAATTTGCAAGTGCGAAGCACTGTGTTGTTGTTATTACACTGATTTAGGTTCGCAAAAGTTTGAATGCCTGTAACTTTGACCTAACGCCCATTTTCCAACTGACCTCAGCCTGCCCTTTCCCGTTATGGTATTTACTCCGGTGAAAATTCACGAGTTGTATGAACATTCCGCTTTGTACACCTTGACAGAAACGCATTTACACATGGGTTAGCTCATATATACCATCGAGCCTTTGCGCGCATAAACAAAGAGTTTCAAACAATGGAAAACAGAAAATGTTATAATTGCCACTGTGTTGTTGTTATTCTGTCGAGGTTCGCAAAAGATTAAAATTTTGACCAACGCATTTTGCAACTGTCCACCCTCCCTTTCCCGAACTGTCTATATCATACTCTGATAAGACCGCTTACAGGATCGTAGTACATACATTGGGGGGGGGGGGGGGGGGGGGGGTGGGGGCGCAAAACAACAAAATTGGAAGGTTAAAAAAGGACACCTTAGTAGTTAACTTAATATATGTACATATTTTCGAACGTTATTTTAAGCATTGACACACTGACATCTGACGATGACGATGTCGAAACGTCGTAACTTTATATCGCTGATTTTTCTTATACAATGTTTCCCTCAATCATTACTTAAAAGATTTTTAGAAAAGATATATGTAAAAAACAATTTCGGAGGGGGGCGGACTTCCCCCCTTCACCACCCTTCACCACCCCCCCCCCCCCCCTCCCCGCTACGCCCCTGGCCGTTTACCTGCTTTGTTTTTGGTTTGTTTATACATTTCCAAAGCAAGTTGATTTTTGCCCATCGTGTAAGACGAAAACATCAACAAACATTTCTGCGTATCAAAAGGCCAATAGCGCACGTCTATCTCACAGTCACTTCTAAACGTTGCTGGGGATCTCCACGTACACAGACCATCACTTTGAATAATCACTGCAGTTTTAAAAATCTCTTTTCCACCAGCAACGGAGATCGTCTCGTCCGCACTAACAACAACATAAAAAGCTTTGTATTAAGAAGGATACAATAGAATTACCCCAGGGGGAGGTAGTGGTGCTTGGGTTTATTCATTATGGGTACAATAAGATGTTGTTATTGTTTGTCGTTGTTGGTTTAAAACAAGATAGGTAAATTATTGCAATGGGGCGCTGTTGTTGCTGTAATGGGCCACGTCTGTTGGTCTATCCTTTGTTTATAAGACTATTATTATTATATTTAAGATGGAATAAGTTAATATCTATTTTTGTTTTCTCAAAGAAGATATAATTTCCCGCAAAAACTAGCATGTTCGTGCTGGGCAGCAGAACGGCTAATGGAGAGTTGGCAGCAAATTAGCAGAGGCGGATCCAGGAATTGAGAGGTCCAAACGTATACTAAGCAAAATTTACTTCAAACATGTGGCAAAACTAGATTCTAGGATAAACCAATCAATTGAACTTCAGGTATGACAGGATCGGACCTGGATCCACCACTGATCGATTAGCTTGTATTCATTATTGTATTTAAGTTATTCTCACTTGTTCATGAGTCCCACGTCAGGGGTCCATATTTCACTGGGGTCAACAACAATGCTGCTCAGACCACCAACTCTTGATTCTTTCCAGGTTAAGAAGGGGTTTCTCCAGACCTTTAGCATGACGAAAGAAAGAATGTAAACACAAAAGATTAAACGAAAAGAGGAAATAAACCGACTCTAGTTCATTGACTTTTGGGAAGACAAACACTTCAGACTCGCGTGATTGCAACATTATTGCGCGCGAACATTTCAGATCTATTATTGTAACGTGTGAACTCTTCTTCTGCAAGTTGTTGTTGCATCCAGAAAATATCATAGAAGTAGAAATACAAGGTAAAGACACACGGTGAGCACGGTGCAACATTGCGCGCAATATTGACGTCAACACGCACGATTTCAGCGTGTGTCCTGTCCACCTGTAGCTCTGTAACTGGTTGCGTGCATTATTGCAGAGGTAGGACAGCATTGTACTTCAATAACCTTGGCCACAACAATGCAGCAGAAGTGGACACGCTACAATCATATTCCAAGCAATGTTGTGCGCAATGTTGCAGAAGTAGAACAGCATTGTACTTCAATAACCTTGGCCACAACAATGCAGCAGAAGTGGACACGCTACAATCATATTCCAAGCAATGTTGCGCGCAATGTTGCAGAAGTAGGACAGCATTGTACTTCATGAACCTTGGCCACAACAATGCAGCAGAAGTGGACACGCTACAATCATATTCCAAGCAATGTTGTGCGCAATGTTGCAGAAGTAGGACAGCATTGTACTTCATGAATCATGGCCACAACAATGCAGCAGAAGTGGACACGCTACAATCATATTCCAAGCAATGTTGCGCGCAATGTTGCAGAAGTAGGACAGGATTGTACTTCAATAACCTTGGCCACAACAATGCAGCAGAAGTGGACACGCTACAATCATATTCCAAGCAATGTTGCGCGCAATGTTGCAGAAGTAGAACAGCATTGTACTTCAATAACCTTGGCCACAACAATGCAGCAGAAGTGGACACGCTACAATCATATTCCAAGCAATGTTGCGCGCAATGTTGCAGAAGTATAACAGCATTGTACTTCAATAACCTTGGCCACAACAATGCAGCAGAAGTGGACACGCGCTACAATCATATTCCAAGCAATGTTGCGCGCAATGTTGCAGAAGTAGGATAGCATTGTACTTCAATAACCTTGGCCACAACAATGCAGCAGAAGTGGACACGCTACAATCATATTCCAAGCAATGTTGCGCGCAATGTTGCAGAAGTAGGACAGCATTGTACTTCATGAATCTTGGCCACAACAATGCAGCAGAAGTGGACACGCTACAATCATATTCCAAGCAATGTTGCGCGCAATGTTGCAGAAGTAGGACAGCATTGTACTTCAATAACCTTGGCCACAACAATGCAGCAGAAGTGGACACGCTACAATCATATTCCAAGCAATGTTGCGCGCAATGTTGCAGAAGTAGGATAGCATTGTACTTCAATAACCTTGGCCACAACAATGCAGCAGAAGTGGACACGCTACAATCATATTCCACGCAATGTTGCGCGCAATGTTGCAGAAGTAGGATCACATTGTACTTCATGAATCTTGGCCACAACAATGCAGCAGAAGTGGACACGCTACAATCATATTCCAAGCAATGTTGCGCGCAATGTTGCAGAAGTAGGATCACATTGTACTTCATGAATCTTGGCCACAACAATGCAGCAGAAGTGGACACGCTACAATCATATTCCAAGCAATGTTGCGCGCAATGTTGCAGAAGTAGGATAGCATTGTACTTCAATAACCTTGGCCACAACAATGCAGCAGAAGTGGACACAAGCAGCCATCACATTGCCAGCAATATTGTGCGCAATGTTATACCGTATATCTCTAATAGTGCACGCAACTAATTATATAGTGTTATGGGAACATGGTGTAATAGTATACTTGGACCGCCAGCTGTATACTAACCTGCGTCACCCAGACACTCGCTGTCAATTCTTGCGATTTGCTGTCCTGCAAACAACAGATTCCTCATGCATGTAAACTTTGCTGAAGATATTTCGTTCATTCATCGTTCATGCGCATGCTCCGATAGATACTTTCAACTTCGAATAATTTGTTTATCTGAGATTAGCCAAGAAACACTGAATACGAAATATCTTGTGGTAGACATAATATCTACTGGGCATGCGCAGCTAAATTAAACCAAAAATGAGTAAAAAATGTATACAAATAAAAATATTATTGAAGAACTTACGACTTTCATGACCTTTCTCAGTCGAATTCCAAGCTGAACGTGAACTGGAAGGCTGTCGTTAGTCACAGGTCGCACTCTCTTGTTGTACAGTGAAAACAGGTCATTCAGCAACTGGTGTTCGTTGGATGAATTTGTTCTCCCATTGACGCCTAAATGATAGAGGAAAAAGGGAAACCCGTTGATGGATGCATGGATGATGGCCATGGATGATGGGTACGGGAGAGATGTACAAGATTGTAGACAAGTTGACATTCATAATAATAATAATAATAATAATAATAATAATAATAATAATAATAATAATAATAATAATAATAATAATAAAATTATAATAATAATAATAATAAGTATTCGGAGCATAATACTATTGTCTCTATGCTTTTACAAGTAAACTAGCAACACTAATAATAATAAATAAAATAAAGATCCAATATTATAAACTATAAAAAATTCATGAATCATGATCCGAGTCCACGTCATCCGCGTGTAGTCTTATCAGTAAAAACATATATGAACATTAAATTATTTAACTGGACCAAGGGCTCAGAGAAGGAGAAGAAATGAAAGCTTATCAATATCTTTTTTGGAAATTTTTTTTTACAAATAAAGAAGATACTTTAAAACAATTCCAAAAAAGAAAACAAACAAACAAGAACAAAACAAGAACAAAACAAAAAAAGAAAGAATGAAAAAAAAAAACGTGCCACGGCGGGGACTCGAACCCTCGACCCCCAGGTTCAAAAGAGATGAATGCCGGTAATTTATCCCAAAAAGGACCATACTCCCAGACATTATGCTGAGTCACCGTATGTTACGTATAGGATGGAGATTTCGTCCCCATCCGCGCTATCCGGGCATTACACCAATCAGCTTAGTGATCAAAGAGGGAGGGAACAGTCGGATCCTAGTCCCACTAAATAACTGCCCCGCACCACTAGGCTATCGTGCACGCTTATTGATTTGGAGGACAAAATAACCTAGTGTATCTTGTGAACAGACTGTCTATTGTTGTGCAAATTACTATGGTCCCGTGGCTCGCACTGAAACACAGCGCCTAGCAGCGCGTTAGAAGCACATGGCCCGGGATCGATTCCTCGCTGCACCGAATTTTTTTTCTTTTTTTTTTTTACTGTTTGTTTTTGTAAGAACATTTTTATGCTCACGAAAATGATTATTTTAATAATTTAAAATTATTAAAAAATGTTAAGTTATATTTTATTAATATATATAGCTAATTGCATAATCATTGTCGGGTTGAAAATCATCGAAAGCTATGACCAAAAGGAATTCTGGGAAATTAAAACTCTCAAATAACACTGTCAAATCATCGACCTTTTTATCCAGACTTGCAGGATCTTAGTTAAATAGCTCATATACCTTCCAAACTACGAGAACATTGAATATATCTGTATGTAATGCGGGTCATGAACTGATTTCCCATCCATCCTTGCGGTCTCAGCTTCTATGATTTATGATTTTCAACCCGACAACGATTATGCAATTAGCTATATATGAAGTCTGTGTTTTCATGAAACGGTCTTGTTGACTAAGACCCATTTTGTAACAACAGATTTTACATGTACTGGTTTTGGTAATTCAATACATTTACGGTGCTTTTATTATGTTTAAATACCATGGAAGTTATGGTGTACTGAATATGTCTATTAGACTAAAAGCTATAGTTCACGAGTTTAGTACGTAAAATCACTCTAATTCGTTACAAAGTTGATATTAAAACTAACACTAATTATCAGAAACATATTTTTATTTATTTCAAAACTAAAACAACAGTTACATTGACATCGATGCTTCACAAGTCATTGCTAGCATACCTGTGTACGTTCAGGGGCAGTTTAGTCGCAGACAGTACGGTAGAACAAACGGCACTACTTAAACTAAACGAAAATTGATTAAAATAAAATTACATTTTCAAAGCTAATAAATTTAAAATCCTAATTGAGTTCGCGTGATTTCATAACAAACACGCCAAGCCTGTCATCCACAAAATTCCGGTCCATATTTGTAGACAATAGTCAAAACAATGACTCAAAAAAACTCTAAAATATTAACTCTATTTTTTCGCAAGAAATACTTCATTAATGAAATAGTTTCGTAACTATTAGATATAGAACTATTGGAATAATTCATTTACTCAATTACAAAGGCGTGAAATTGCAGGACTATTTTCTCCGTAGAAACTCAAAAATCTCAAAATATTTATTCATGATCATGCCGTGAAAACAATTCCAAATTCGCAAACTTTCAAACTTGAATCAAAGTTAAGAGTTCGAAAAGTGTTGGTTCTCAAAGGATTATAGAGGTGTTTTTGAGCCAATTTTCGTTCATATTTCTCGCGTGACTTGTTTCAAAACAAGATCTATTCATTTGTTAATTATAGATTGTGTTAAGATAAACTTGAAACGCACTGTTCAATAGTAGTGTATTTTAAGTTCAAGTCTACTTACCAAAACTGGAGCAGCAATAGATAACCATAAGCCCTATGTATACTATCCCTGAACAAGCCATCTTGAACTCTTCAGTTCTTTAATGAAGAGAGTAATACTTGCTGTAAAATGATCGATGAGTTGGACAGAGACAAGGTCACAGTGCAGTAGATGTCTTTATTATGAGGTATGCTGAATATTCAGCTGCCACGCTGAATGTTGCATTTCCATGGCAACCATGGTTACCAGGGGATAATTACGATATGATGTCGGTGTTCGTGCTGTCATGACGCAATGGGGGTACAGACTCTGGGAACGAGATTGGCATGACAAGAGAAGACGGGTAGAGAAGAGAAAGTATGGAGAAATATGGATGAAATAGAGAGAGATCAAAGAAGAGATCAATAAAACATAAAATCATAAAAGGGTAAAAAATGAAATAATAAGAAATGGAAATAAAAGGAAAAAAAAGAAATCAAAAGAAAAGGAAAGAAAAGCACTGAAAGAAACTGAGAAAAAAAACTGATAAAAAGAAAGAAAAAAACAGAAAAGAAAAAGGAAAGAAAAGAAAAGAACAAAAAGAAGAACAAAAAGAAAGAAAAAAATTAATAAAGAAAGGAAAGAAAAGAAAAAAAGAAAACAAAGAAAAAGAAAAGACTGAAAAGAAAAAGGAAAGAAAAGAAAAGAACAAAAAGAAGAACAAAAAGAAAGAAAAAAATTAATAAAGAAAGGAAATAAAAGAAAAAAAGAAAACAAAGAAAAAGAAAAGACAGAAAAGAAAAAGGAAAAAAAAAAAAAAAAGAAAAGAAAAAGAAAAAAAAAAAAGGAAAAAGAAAAGAAAAAGAAAAGAAAAAGAAAAGAAAAAGAAAAGAAAAAGAAAAGAAAAAGAAAAGAAAAAGAAAAGAAAAAGAAAAGAAAAAGAAAAGAAAAAGAAAAGAAAAAAAAAGAGAAGAAAAAGAAAAGAAAAAGAAAAGAAAAAGAGAAGAGAAAAGAAAAAAAAGAGAAGAAAAAGAAAAAAAAAAAAAAAAAAAGAAAAAGAAAAGAAAAAAAAGAAAAAGAAAAAGAAAAAGAAAAAGAAAAAAAAGAAAAGAAAAAAGAAAAAAAAAAAAGAAAAAGAAAAAAGAAAAGAAAAGAAAAAGAAAAGAAAAAAAAAAAGAAAAAAAAAGAAAAGAAAAAGAAAAGAAAAAGAAAAGAAAAAGAAAAGAAAAAGAAAAGAAAAAGAAAAGAAAAAGAAAAGAAAAAGAGAAGAAAAAGAAAAGGACTGAGAAAAGAAAAGAAAGAAAGAAAATAATCAGTCGAACGAATACAAAATAAATATACACCACTCTCCTCATTTAATTGTCGAGTTTTTGTGCACAGAAACTAGTGCAAGTATAATATCTAGAGACTCACAGTGTATTGCTATCAGCTGTACTAACGCATTTATTCACCCAGCTAACTCATTTCGATTACACTGTATATGCAGAGTTTTAATTCTGGGCAGCTACTTGTCGATCTACTAGTCAGTGAGACGCCTTAGCCAGACCTGTGCCCATATAAATCCCTACAAAAGTCCCGACAACCATAACGAAACACAAGACAAAGAAAACACTGTTCAGAAACTCAGCTATGTCTTGCCACGTTGGCTTGATCTCAGTTGTTTCATCTTGAAAAACGACGACGGGTGTTTCTGACAAGTCGTCAACAACTTCTTCCATCTCCATGTCGTTGTTACAGGAAGCATTTCTTGGGATTGTTTGGGATGGTTCAACCTTAACGGAGGAACCCTTTTTACTGTGGCGCCATGGCCAACACCAGTACATCCTCTGTAGCCAGCCATAGGGCTCTCCTGTGCCGTGAAAACAGCGCAGTACAATGATAGTAGCAAGCAGGATGACAGCGCTCTCGACTATCGTGAGGACAAAGAGAAGACCAGTGATTGGTAGTTGGTTGGACGTCTCTGGTAGTACCTCTGCGATGAGCAATAAGTACACAGTCATGGCGAGTAGAAGTGTAGTGATGAAACCAATCCTTTCTCCACTCTCAGTTGGGATTGCGAAGCTCAGTAGAGTCAGGAGACACAAGACAAGGCTTGGAACGATCAAGTTCAAGATGAAGTACAAAGGTCTTCTATCAAGTTCGAGTTGGAATGATATAACACCAAACGACGCACCTCCTTGGAACTGCTCTTTGTTCTTGTTAAACTTTATATCGTTGACCAGCCAGTTGCCACTTGTTGCGAACTTGTCTAAGAATCAAATACATCATGTTAGCCAGCCTAGTCCCAGGCGTTATCCTTCCCTCGTCGGTGAAAGCCTGGAACTAGGCTGCATGTTAACTACACATAACTAGCCTATAATAAATTGGAATGAGGCGAGGTCAAAAACTGAAGGAGGGGAGGGAAAGGGGAGGGGAGGAGAGAAGAGAAGAAAACCGTACCCCTCAGTGCCATATTTACATCACCCATTATTATTTTGCAAGAACGTCCTCACCCCATTTTCTGTTTCTGATTTTTGATCTTGCTCCATCCCTTCAAAATCGGACTGCTTTGTAAGCTAACGATTATTAGCATAAACCATCAAATTCTGCAATCTGATTGGTTCGCTACTAGTGGTCTATCAGCTCATAGACCCCGAGTAGATGTAAACAAACAAAATGGCCGCTTCGTCGTCGCGTTTTGCTAATGTTTCGGAGGAGTTTCTGAATTATTGTCTGTTGCTTGTTTCTGTCATTTTCTATTGACCTACTGGATGGTTTATGCTAAAACAATTAGACTACTCGTTCTCGTTTTCTATGAGGATAGTCAACTAGACGCTACACGCCTCGTTTACTATTGCCTTATAAGGGGCGGGGATGATCGTCGTCTCTTTTAGGGGTGTAAATTACGGGTTTTGGTATCATTCAGGGTGTTGTGTTCACGACGGAACGCCAATATTTTTAGCCATCAAGGTATCATTTAGGGTTGCATGCGAAGAAATAAAAAAACGCCGTCATAATGTGTTCGTGGCTGCACCTGTTATTTGTCTGTTTTAGAATGGTATCTTTTAGGGGTCAAATAAAGCTTAAGCCACACCCATATTGGTCTCCTTTAGGGGTTTATAGTCAAATTGTCCGACGATCATCCCCACCCCTTTCACATGGGAGCTAGTCCCCCCGGGATATGATTTCCTAAAAGGTTTCATAGAATTGTTGTCGTTGTCACTGGAGAAAGAACCTCGTTTGTGATTGTAATGACGACAATCATGAAAAGAATACTATTTTACCTGCTTTATTGCTTAACTGCTTTATTAGAATCAAATCTAGTTTGGTGTCTGGCATCGTGTAGGAAGCGAACAATAGCAAACATTTCTGTCTATCAAATGGCCAATAGCGCACGTGTATCTCACAGTCGCTGATAAAAGTAGCAGGCGATCTCCAAATACACACGCCATCGTTACGAACTACAACGTTGGTCTTAAACTTGGTGCGTCCACCAGCAACTGAAGTCGACTCATCAGCACTGAAACAATGCAAGTATTACAAATACGTCAAATCTCTCGAAAGCGACCATCTATATGAATGTGTTATGCGTATGTGTCCTCTTACTTGTTCATAAGTCCTACGTCAGGCGTCCATATTTCACTAGGATCGACTACTATGCTTCCAATGTTACCAACTCCTGCTTTGTCCCAAGCTAAAAACGGATTCTTCCACATCTGAAAAATAATCATCGACAATAAACAACCATATACACCGGAAATAAACACTCTGCTCTGCTCTGCTCTGCTCTGCTCTGCTCTGCTCTGCTCTGCTCTGCTCTGCTCTGCTCTGCTCTGCTCTGCTCTGCTCTGCTCTGCTCTGCTCTGCTCTGCTCTGCTCTGCTCTGCTCTGCTCTGCTCTGCTCTGCTCTGCTCTGCTCTGCTCTGCTCTCTCTGCTGCTCTGCTCTGCTCTGCTCTGCTCTGCTCTGCTCTGCTCTGCTCTGCTCTGCTCTGCTCTGCTCTGCTCTGCTCTGCTCTGCTCTGCTCTGCTCTGCTAGATATAGTCTGATGCTAATGGAATAGAGCCTAAGTACTATTTACTTAATATTCTAACAAATGACAGGAGTGTATAGTCACTATGTCTATAAGAAGATTTGAAAATCAATATTAGCTTTGCTCAGAAAATCAATAATTCTGTCTCACTGGCAACAGTTACACTAGATAGCAATTCAGTGAAAAGTCGTTCCAAGAGGTAGTCAGAACGTTTTTCAACTATTTGTAACGATTGCGGCAACCATAGCTCCCGGGCCATAGCCGCAAGCTGAGGAGTTTTCAAGCGTTGCCTGCTCTTGTAACAATCGACTTTATGTGTCACAAAAGTGTAGTAACGCTCTGTTTTAAACCTGATTTCCAATGGAGACGTAAGAACAAGCGCAACCATAAGAACAGGCTCGAAAATAAGTGAGACAATTTGCGTGAAACATTCGCCTTCTCTGCAACTTTTGCTGTGCTCATCTGGTGTGTTCTCATGTGGCTTACCTGAGTCACTATAACTCCAACTGTCAACTGTTGGGCCTTGCTGTCCTGCCATTGGACGGTAAAATTAAACTTTTAAGGTTATTCCATATTACGACGGCCACTAATTAACATTTTCATTCGGATACAACGCAATTAAACTAGTTGGTGCACAACCAATGCATGACAGAATTGTACTTACAACTTTCAGGACTTTCCGCAGCTGGATTCCAAACTGGACTTTAATTGGCAGGCTGTCTTCAAGAACTGGTCTTACTTTCTTGTTATAAACAGAAAATAACTTAGCCAGCAGTTTGTATTCAAACGATTTGGATGGATTGACGATTTTAATGGCACAAGTATCTAGAAACAGATGATAATATTTAGCGAATTGAAATTGTAGCGAATTTCTGAAACCTAATCTTCTTTTTCTGATAATGAATCTTATTTAGTCCTGCTAGTGATCATCAGAAAACGAGACGTTTCGGGTAGCAATGAGAGTTTGAAATGTTTGTTTTGTAAGACGGACTACATTTCATTTTACTGCTGATTCAATTCAAAGTCGAGAGAATAAAACGGCAAAAAAATAACAAAATTTGTACCGTAATTTGAACCGAACAACAAACGATTTTCAGTAGTACGAGGCATTATTATTATTATTATTATTATTATTATTATTATTATTATTATTATTATTATTATTATTATTATTATTATTATTATTATTATTATTATTATTATTATTATTATTATTATTATTATTATTATTTATTTATTTTGAAATCATTTTGAAATGTGTCTGTCGTTTTCCTTTTTGATTGCTTGATATCAAATTAAAAGGCCGGTAGAATGATTACTTGACAAGAAGGTAAGAAAAACTCAAACAAATATTATCGGCTGTTTCGATGCAATATCAGTCTGGCCGGGACTGCCCGGTATCTAGTATTTTGAAAATCGATCCCGGGTGACGGGTTGATGTAACAAGTATAGAAATTGAGCTAGAGACATCTTGTAGAAAAGGAATAACTTAACGATACTAACATTAAGAAACAAGATGATCGTTTTTCTACACGGACAAGAATAACATTTTGGGCACAATGAAGAATTTACAACTGAATCAAAACAATTTAAGTTACACTCACCAAGACATTAAAGAAACTGTTGAACCGAAGAAAGATATTCAAATGTGGACCAAAACATTTAATCAACATAATTTAAAATATTCGCTTTAAAGTTTTTGCTCGTTTTTGCCTGCATTTTGTTCCGTTTCTAAAAACTGCAATAAATATATTTTACATGAAATGCGACAGTGCAGTTTTCACACTATTTGACCTTGATTCAGCCCGGAATTCCATCTCTTCATTGAGAACTCATCTCGCCCCAACATTACAACAAAAGTACCCGGTTAGTTTTAAAAGCTACTTAATGCATTTTGCTTTACCTCTGCCCCAAGTTACACACAACGCCAGCAGCCATAACACAACTTCCATAGTAACTATCCAACTGAGCAAAGTATCTCTGCTTCTAATGTTCGTAGGTTTGTGCTGTGACGTCATCAGATCAGCTGCTGGGTCAGTTGCCAGGGAAACCATCCATAGCCCGCGGCGCGGTGAGAATGAAATGTTATTTTGTTTCTTAAACGTCTTGGTACTTTAATAACTTCATTTTACGGTAAAATTTCAAGATTTGAAAAAATATGCTAATCAGTTCTCACTAACTCTAGTCAAGACATCAGCTATAATATTCATTGTCAACTCACTTGACCTTTATATCACGGTTTATTTTCACTTAATACTCCAGCTGTTTCGCGTTGTTTAGAGATGACCGCTGACAAAAGACGCATTTGTACAGGCTTAGCCTCGATTCAAAAACCAGTCGTTGCAATTAAAAAATGTTTCTATTGTTTCATGTCAACATTTTTTCGTGTTCTTGTTGATATTTGTGAATAATTTACACTGACTCGAGTCTAACCCTGTACAAATGCGTCTGATGTCAACAAGTACAGCGGTTTTACAACGTAAAGACTATTAGTTAAATAGAAAGGAATGGCTATGGAGCCAGGCAAACATCATTATTCTATCTTTTTGTTCATTTTTTCCAACCGTAACCGATGCACAAACAACCTACTTAGTCTTTTTGGCATCA
Source organism: Actinostola sp. cb2023 (assembly GCA_033675265.1). Classification (NCBI taxonomy): domain Eukaryota; kingdom Metazoa; phylum Cnidaria; class Anthozoa; order Actiniaria; family Actinostolidae; genus Actinostola; species Actinostola sp. cb2023. The sequence continues at coordinate 316,569 of JAUJYZ010000325.1, forward strand.
GTATGAAAAGTTGAGCCAATGAAGCTCAAGGGCCCAGTCACTCAAACATAGCATTTGGCTGAGCAATTTTTGTTGATCGACTGATTAAGACAGTGCGATGGGTTTTGGAAGGTATTCGGACCAGCGTTGGAGAGGGAGAGTGTGTGTGTGTGGGGGGGGGGGGGGGGGGTTGAAGGAAGAGGATAGGGGTGATGTTGCCAGGGGGGGAGGGGGGGGGGGGGTTTGGTAGGGGGTGACATTGGGATTTGGGGACTGGGGGAGAGTGTGAATTTGTGGGGGGATGAAATGTAGAGAGAAGAGAAGAAAGACGGAAAGAGCTGGAAAGTATGTAAATGTATAGGGTGACAAGTAGAGGAGTTGATTTTTGATTACCGACTGGTTAATCCTGAGGGATCCAAGGGGGGGGGGGGGGTATCCAAGGGGGGGGGGGGGGGGGGGGGGGGATATCTCAAGGAAAAAAGGTGGAATGGGGGTGGTGGGGGATTATGGGGGATTCAAGCTACTGTGATTGTCAGTGTAAAACTGTGAGTTTATAAAGCAAGAAGTGGGGGCAAGGGTCAAACGGAAATGTGGTACGATAGGGATCAGCAAACGTAAATGTTAAAAGCCTACATGGTGATGGAAGGACGTACCGACGACCTTAAGATAGTGACACATAATATATAGACGTATGTCGGTAGAATTATAAAAAAAGCGGAGGGAATTGTATAAGAAAAGAGGTAAAGAAACGTGTAAACTGATGGGCATATTAGGAGAAATGGATAGGGCTATTATAGGAATTGAAAATACTATAGGAGTGAATGTGATAAGAAAAGGTTCTGGTCGGTAATGTACCCGTTATGCTATATACATTGTAACAGTGTACTAGAAGTGAATAAAATTGATATGAATTTAACAAGGAGGGATAAAACTGACATAAATGCTGTGAGCGCGTTTGTAAACTAAGGTATTCAGATACATGGATTGGAATGTGTATAGTGATAATAGCGCATGGTATGTGAAGAGATAAGGCGTTAGACGCGCTAAAAATAGCGTGCGAAGTAAAATATAGTCAAAAATGTGTTGGTGAATAATGGAGAAGCCAAGCTAGAAATGGGGTAAAATATGAAATAAGTGATGCTTGAAAGGCAGCGTGGGGGGTGGAAGGGAAGCTGCAGGGTTTACAAAAGTGGTATATATAATGAGGAAGATGTGAGCTCACAATCCAAGGAGAGTTAGAGAGTGGGAGCCTCCGTCCAGTGCCCACTGGGACTCTAATCTTCAGGGGTTTAGAAGTCCCAGCGTGATTCAAAGATCAAGACGTTTCATACTTGACAGGCCTGCAAGCTATACCCTACGCCATGGTAAAGGACAGAGGGGAGGGGAATTTGACTAGTTAGGGCGCTGATGTGCTGGCGTGGCGTGCGGGAAAGCAGGCGAGACCATGGACCCCGGGGAGGAAATGTGAAGGCTGCGCAGAGCGCGGTGGTGATGATGTTGTGGATATGAATATAGTACCTTTAGAGCGGGAATTTTTGGAGTACATCGGACTGACTTGTGTTCTTAGGTGAGATTCTATTAGAAAGGGCGGAGTGGTGCGTAGCGGGTCTTTATATAGGAGGGACTGGGGAAGGTTATTGGGTTTCCTGTGTGTGACGTTTTTGGGTTCGCGGGGGCGTATGGGGGGCGGGGCCTTTGGACGAAGGTAGCAAAGGCGGAGGGGGGGGGGGGGGGGGGGGGTGTGGTTTGTGGACGCCATATGGCCATATAGCCTTCTATATATTGTCCGTAAATATACTTACGGCGGTAAAATCGCAAAAACCGCTGACGTGATACTCAGCAGAATCATGCAATTGTATTTTTCACGGAGAAGAGAATCATGTAAACAAGTTGCGGGAAGTATAATTTTATTTTAACGAGAAAAGTTCACAGTAGTTTCTTTATACAGCTTAGCTATTTCTATTTGAGGTCATTGATATTACTTCATGCCAAATGCTTACATTATTTAGAGTTAGTTTTCTCGACGACATCGCCTGCTCTCCTGGTCTCCCTGTGGTCAGTAGAGTAGAGAGGGACTGAGACTTAGTTTATCAACCGCGCGGAAGAACATACGGACCGAGGCACCTGCATGTCGGGAGACCTTTATATTCCTTAAGTTTCCCTCCTTCCCAAACGTCGAAGGAAATTCTGGTCTTCCTGCACCTTGATTTCTTGTTGCATCGTATGTCTGGACAACTGGAATCCCAGTGAAGGATGACCACACTGCCGTTTGCGATCTTTAACTTACTCGTGCGGTATCCAGCACCATGCTGTTCCGTGCAGATGGCGGTTGCATAGTTCAGATCACTCCACCGTTTGGCGAGCTTGTCGGAGTCATCTCTGGCTTGACGGAGTTCTCCTGGCGTGGCATCCACCCCACGACGGTAAAGTCTACAAATTGAAATTAATACTGAGAATTTGCAATTGAGAACATGGACCTTTGAACAGCTATACATAATTGTTTAGGTACCCTGCGAGCAGAGGTTCTGCTCGTCCAGGAAGCGACGAGGAAAAAAAAACTCCGCTCGCAGGGTATTCTTTAGGATCCCGCGCTTGATAAATAAAATAATTAAATTAAAAGCGAACGATATTTCGATCTGAGCTGTGACTCCGTGGTCAGACATGGGTCGTATGGTGGCAGCATTGTGCGCCTTTACTGATTTGCCATCGATGGCCATGGTGGAGCATACGGTGGAGCATACGGTGGAGCATACGGTGGAGCATACGGTGGAGCATACGGTGGAGCATACGGTGGAGCATACGGTGGAGCATACGGTGGAGCATACGGTGGAGCATACGGTGGAGCATACGGTGGAACAACATACGTGGAGCATACGGTGGAGCATACGGTGGAACATACGGTGGAGCATACGGTGGAGCATACGGTGGAGCATACGGTGGAGCATACGGTGGAGCATACGGTGGAGCATACGGTGGAGCATACGGTGGAGCATACGGTGGAGCATACGGTGGAGCATACGGTGGAGCATACGGTGGAACATACGGTGGGCATACGGTGGCATACGGTGGAGCATACGGTGGGAGCATACGGTGGAGCATACGGTGGAGCATATGGAGCATACGGTGGAGCATACGGTGGAGCATACAGCATACGGTGGAACATACGGTGGAGAATACGGTGGAGCATACGGTGGACGGTGGAGCATACGGTGGAGCATACGGTGGAGAATATAATACAATGTAAAAGGTCGATGTGAAAAGAGACCAGTATATTCTGAAAGCATTCTAGAACTAACTATTGCTTCAGTTCAACGCACCCAATCACAGATAGTAGAGGGGAAAGGCCGATTCCACCCCATTTTATATGCAACAACTTACTGCATATTTCGGGGATCAGTATTTTCCCCTCTACTATTAAAAGAAGATCCCCTCTGCAGCTTGAAGGTGGAGTGGGAATGAGTATTTAGGGGTTTATATATCTATACTATATGGACAAGGATCTGAAAGAGATTTATGACTGGTTGATGCAAGATTACTATGCTATAAAAACTAAAAAAAGTGCATTGAAAGGCTTTGCTTGGACTTTCAGAATTGAAGGAAGGAATAAAACTGATGCTAGAACATTTTTAAATAATGCAATGTGGAATGTTGTTAGATTGTTAGATAAAAAAGAGAAGCCGTATAAAATGAAACTTATATTAGAGGTTTTGTTTTCTAAAAAGAAGTCAAAAAATGTTCCATACTTTCATTCAGAAATAGAAGTGATTACAGATGGAACTGATCTTGCTAAAGTTTATAAACGGATGCAAGAAGACATTTTAGAGAAAGTTGATACATTTCAAAATATGGGATCTGGATGGATATTTAGAAGAGTTGTGGCTCTAGATATTAACACTGATAAATATATGCCAATCAGTGGCAGATCTTATATTGATTTACCACTGAAGTTAAAGAAGAAAAACGCTATTATTAATGTGGAAAACAAAGATAATCTGTGTTTTAAATGGTCTGTTACATTATCTATTTTCACACCAGAGAAACATCAAGAGAGAATCACCAAAGTTCTTAAAGAAAACGCTAAGAAGTTAGATTGGTCTGGTCTTGAGTTTCCGCTTCAGTTGGATAAGATTTCAATCTTTGAAAAGAATAATCCTAAATATGCAATCAATGTTTACGGTTGGAAAGAAAGTGTTTATCCGCTTAGAATAAGTGATAATGGAGATAGAGAACAAACAATTAATCTGCTGTTGATTTCAAATGAAAAGGCCAATCATTATTGTTGGATAAAAAACATGAGCAGATTGTTGTCATCACAGATTACGCAGCATGGTCACAAAAGATATTTTTGTGAACGATGCTTAATTTCATTTAAAACAGAGGTTTCGTTAAGTAAGCATTCTGAATGTTGTGGTAAACACCGCTCTATTAAAATAACCATGCCAAAGAAAGGCAGTGTAATTTCATTTAAGAATTACAACAGAAGTATGAGAGTTCCTTTTGTGGTGTATGCGGACTTTGAGTGTTTTACAGTGCCTATGGAAACTAGCGTCCTTATGGAAGATGAGTCTTTCACCCAAAAGTATCAGAAGCATAAGCCATCAGGGTATTGCTATGTAATTAAATCTTCTGATAATTTATTTAAACCAAAGGTTGTTAGATACACGGCAAAAGGCGATGAAGATATTGGTAAGTTGTTTGTTGAGGCTTTAGAAAAAGATGTTAGAAAACTTGCAAAGATTAAAACGAAACTTATTTTGATGACTAAAGATAATCAAGAAGAATATAATATGGCAACGCATTGCTTCATTTGTGAAAAGAAGTTGAATGAAGATAAAGTTCGCGATCACAACCATTTAACAGGTGAATTTCGCGGAGCAGCACATAATGATTGTAATCTAAATTATAGAATTCCTAAACACATACCAGTTATTTTCCACAATCTGGCCGGCTATGACGCGCATTTGTTTGTTAAAAGTTTAGGATTTTCAGAAGGTAAGATAGATTGTATACCAAACAATGAAGAGAAATACATTTCATTTAAAAAGAATATAATTGTAGATTCTTTTGTGAAAGATGGAAAAACAATTTTAATAAAAAGAGAGCTTAGATTTATTGACAGTTTTAAATTCATGGGATTTGGTTTAGATAAGTTAGTTTCTAATTTAGAGAAAGAACAGTTTAGAAACATGGCAGAGTTCTTTGAAGGTGAAGAGCTTGATTTGTTGCTGAGGAAAGGAGTTTATCCTTACGACTATGTTAATTGTCTAGATAAGTTAAAAAGAAGACGTTTACCAAATAAAGAAGAGTTCTATAGTCTCTTGTATGATTCAGACATTTCAGATAAGGATTATGCACACGCGAAGAAAGTATGGAAAGTTTTCCAAATGGACAGTATGAGAGATTACCATGATTTGTATCTTCTGACAGATGTGCTGCTTCTCATGGATGTGTTTGAAACATTCAGAGATGTATGTATTGACAATTATAAGTTAGATCCTGCATGGTATTATACAGCGCCAGGATTGTCATGGGATGCAATGCTGAAGATGACAGATATTAAGCTTGAACTTCTTACAGATGTGGATATGTTGCTTATGATTGAAAATGGAACTAGAGGCGGAGTTAGTGTGATTACTAAAAGACACGCTGAGGCTAATAATAAATACATGAAAGAATTTAATAAGTCTGAAGAAGTTAAGTTTATTAAATATTTGGATGCTAACAATCTATACGGTTGGGCAATGTCAAATAAGTTACCAACAGATGATTTCAAATGGATGAACAAAGAAAAGTTGAAAGCCTGGAGAAAGCACCCATGTATTTTGGAAGTGGATTTAGAATATCCTGAAGAGCTGAAAGAATTGCACGACGAGTATCCGTTGGCTCCAGAACATATAATGTTGAGCAACGTTGAAAAGTTAGTGCCCACGACTAGAGATAAAAAGAAGTATGTTGTTCACCACGAAGCGTTGAAAACATATGAGTCGTTAGGTTTAAAGGTGAAGAAGATTCATAAAGGAATTATGTTCAACGAGTCAGATTGGTTGAAAAAGTATATTGATTTAAACACGCAGCTTAGAACTGCAGCAAAAAACGACTTTGAGAAAGATTTCTTCAAGTTGATGAACAATAGTGTGTTTGGTAAAACTATGGAAAATATTAGAAACCGACAAGATATTAAACTTGTATCAACTGCAGAACAAGCAGCAAAACTAATTGCACAACCGAACTTTCATAGAAGAACTATCTTCTCAGAACATTTGGTGGCAATTCATATGCGGAAAACAGAATTGATATTTAACAAGCCTGTGTATCTCGGCATGAGTATTTTAGACCTGTCGAAAACGCTCATGTATGATTTTCATTACAATTATGTTAAAAAGAAATATGCTAGTGATGCAATGTTATTATTTACAGACACAGATTCTCTCATGTATGAGATTAAAACAGACGACTTCTATGCAGATATAGAAAAAGATATTGATGAATGGTTTGACACAAGTGATTATTCAAAAGATCATTCAGGGATAAAGAAATGGACTAATAAGAAAGTAATTGGAATGTTTAAAGATGAGACGGCTGCAGAAGGAGAAATAACAGAGTTTGTTGGCTTAAGAGCAAAACTCTATTCTTACAGAACAATGGATAAAGAAGAAAAGAAATGCAAAGGTATTAAGAAATCTGTTGTGAAGAATGATCTTGAATTTGAAGATTATAAGAACTGTTTGATTTCAGGTGAAAAAGTTTATAGAAAGATGAATGTGATTAGAAGTTACAAGCATCAGATCTTTTCTGAAACAGTGAATAAAGTTGCTCTCAGCAGAGAAGATGATAAAAGGATTATTCATGAAGATGGAATTCACACCAGTTCTTTATAAAACACTGTCTGGCGGTGGCTGGGTGTCTGCGGGAACGACTTGTAATTCCTCGAGGACAAAAGAACGTTTTGGAGCTCCATCAGAAAGGAAATATAATAGAGGTTGATTGGACGATATCTGGATTCTAGTTATATCGTACATCCCCATTGACCATATAGGATCAGTGGCACGTCTTTTTTCGCCGCCTTCCAATTCGCCAGGAGCATATAAATATCTAACTTTAACCTCTGCAGGCAATCTTTTCTCTTTTAATCCGACAGGTCTTTTATAATTAACCTCTTTCTGATCAACTTCTTTTAACTTTATTGCTTCCTTAGGCGAGTCTCCAGTAATTCTCTTTACGCCACTGTTAATAGATTTTATAACAGCAGGTAATCTTTCCACCCATTGGCGGGATCTACCATCTTTCAACATTTCTTGAGCATATTGATGGCTGAATAACTTTTCAGAAATAGTTCGATTAGCACGCTCAACTAATGATTGTGCTTTATGATTTCCAGCTTCTGATCTTTGTATATTTTTCATAATCGATGTAACTTCGCCCTTAAATTCTGTACCAGGATCTACCATCATTGTTTCAGGCCATTGTAATTTTCTAGAATATATTTCACCGAAAGCTTTAGATACTTCTGTTGAGTACTTAGACGTCAAAGGTTCAGCATCAACATATCTGCTAGCCACATCAACTCAACTACTACTAGAGCATATTTGTAAGTCTTTCTTTTAACAGTATCATGTGGTAGAAATAAAAGATCCGCCTGGTGTATTTCATTTGGTTTTGAAATATTCCAATGTGGTCTAGGAATGTATTTCGGAGGCGTTAAATATATCTGCCACAGTGCTTGTTTTTCTAACCAATTTTTTACAATATTTTTATCAACTGATGTAGCATCTGCTAATTTATTGATAGCGTCATAACCTTTCCAATATCCAACAGCTGAATAGTATATTTTTGTAAGTTTCTTGTCCATTATATAATGCAAGCTATTCCAGAAATATTAGATGTAAATCGAGAATACAAACAACCCTATGGTTTGAAAGCTGAAAAAACTGTTCATCGCGTGACTTTTAATCCAAGCACAGCGAATCCTGGGGAGACGTTGTACATACATATTCCAAAGTTGATGGATAATGTTGTATATGTCCCAGGCTCAATCGCATTGACTTTCAAAATTGTTGTCGCCGCCGGTCATGCAAATAACACAGTCGTCAATAATTTGGGTAGAGTTCTAAAATCCCACATGAGAGTTCTGTATGGAGGGGAGACTCTTCAAGACACACACCGCATCGATCTGTTTGAAACCTATAATGATCTCTATTTATTGAAAAGAGAACGGGAGAATATGTTAAGGGAGGGCATTTCATCGGCTAATATGCGAAAGCTTAGAACAGCTGCAGGTGATAAATCATCTTCAGATGCAAACGAGGTAGCTCTGGCTGCTGTTTATGGGGACAGATATCGAATGCCAATCAATCACCCTATTTTAGACACCCACGGTATTTTCTATGCAAAAGCCCTCTCTCAGAATCTAACATTTGAGATTACACTTCCACAAAGCAAAGAAGTTACAATAACATCTGATACAACTAAAGCATACACTTACAGTCTTTCAAATATCGAGCTTGAATATGAGTGTATTGTTAGTGATTATCTTGCGAGCGAAGCTTTATCAGCCTATCAAATAGGTAAGGTTTTTTTATTATGAGAACATTCTTCTCCATAAGACATTCACGATTAGTAAAGCCGACGACAGTGTGATTAACGAACATGTTAATATCCCCCGGCGGTCGATGAGTGGTATTTTAATGCTATTTACTGAGGCGTATGCTGTAGGTGCTAGAGATAGTGAAAAGTTTGTATCTCCTAGTATCCTACAAGTCAATATCAACGTTGATGGAATGCCAAATAAACTTTATTCAAAGGGTATGGCGCCCACTGATTTTTGGGAGTCGATTAAATCAAGATTTGGTGAGACCGATAATATCACGCCTAAAGACTTTTATTCAGATAAATTCGCCCTATGGATTGATTTGAGAACCTTTGCCGATAATAAAATTCATGGAAACGGCTTGGTTTTGAATAGCACAAAAGACGGTGTTAAACTGGAGATGAAGAGGAAAGTTGGTGGATCAGGAAATATAACATGTTATATGTTTGTTGTTGCTGATGCTCTTATGGAAATTCAAGGTAGCAATTTGAAAGCGATTCTATATTAATATATGGAAGAATTGAAAGACCAAGCACCATTTCACTGTATTATAGTAGGACCAACGAATTGTGGTAAAACAAAATATTTGGTTGAGACTCTAAGAGGAGCATATAGAAATGTTTTTGAATACGTTGTTTTGATTTGCCCAACCTATTCAAAAAATAAAACTTACCAAGGTTTTGCAAATAATGATCCAAGATTTATTGTTCTATCTCCAGAATCTGATGATATAGATGAGATAAATGATTTACTTTCATGTTGTCAAACAGTATTCTCTGGTACGAACACATTAATAATATTAGACGATTGCGCATTTTCAAAGGATCTCAAACAAAGATCAAACAAGTTTATTAAATTAGCATTCAGTGGGAGACATGAAGGGTTATCCCTATGGGTATTAACCCAACAATTATCGTCTATAGCCAAACCATTTCGAGAAAATGTTGGATGTATTATTTCATTTTATAATCCTAATCTGCAGTGCGAAAAAACTCTGTTTGAGGAATATGGTGGAAATATACCTCTTGAAGAACGGAAGTCTTTTATTAAAACATTAAAATCAGAAAAATACTCAAGAATGTGCTTTTGCTTAAGACATCCTTATAATTATTATTTAGAAATTCCATCTAATATATGACATCAATTCTCGACCAATATGATGAAGTAGAAGCCACGGAAGTTGAAAAGAAACCAAGAAAAAAAAATGTTAAGAAAGTTGTTGACTCTGAAGATGTGGAAGAAAAACGCGAACAACTTTGTATTCTCCAAGTGCTTGGTACTATTGACCAATATACAGGTGTTAAAATGAGTCTGGGAGATGTTAAGAAGTTATCGGCAAAAGATGTGGATAAGCACTTTAGCAGATATCAAGCTGTATTAGGAAATAAATTAACTAGCGGATTGGTTGATGCGGCATTGGAACTTGCTGTGGGTCTCGCGTCTTATGTTGTTCCTATTGATGATAATAAGGAATTGTGTGACGATCTACAGAAAAATGAGATGTTGAAACAGGAATTGAATAATATCGCAGGATACTTGCAGCTCAAGGGTGGCAGATTGGTGGCTCTTAGCAGCTGTTTAGTTCAAATAGTAAATCATGTTAAATTCAAATCAGTTACTGAGCCTGAGACTGCAGATACAAGCATGTAACGAACAGTCAGCTCACCGAATTGTTCTAATAATTATTGTAGATGATGCAAGCTGCAGAACATCTTTTGAGCAGCTTATAGTAAGTTTCTTACAAGGCAAGTTAAGATTCCTTTTAATTAGATCTAAACTTATAAGGAATTCCGCCGATTCATCCGCCGAGGAATTGAATAAAGTTTCCTTGCAGACGACATGATGTGCTTTATTTGTCTCTAATTGTATTTGCCCTTCGGCTCCAACGACACGAATATATCTTTCAATCTGTCCTTGATTTGAGAAGCTTTTCTTGAAAGCCTTCTGTGTCATTGACCAGGATAAAGGAAAGTTTATTTTTTTCCATATCGGCGGTGGTGCCGTAGGCTGAAAAAGAATACTGATGTGTATTGTTCTCATAGGAAAAGTAATCGACGCTTCTAACATCTGCAGCTCCGGATTAATATCCATTTTCAATTCTATCACTTCTCTATCAATACTGCTGAATACTTCTTTAAGATCTTCCAATCTAACTTTTATAGAACGGCTAATAGGATCAGGATCTTGTTTTATTTTTATTTTTGCTTTAAGAAAGTTGATAGATTCAACATCCTCGGCATAAATCTTCAGAATGTCAGACACTAAAAGTATTACATTCTTAGCTCTAAAAGTTCTCAAAAAAGATACGACCGATTTAAAATATGTGGGGTCGGTTATAATCATTTATATTAGTAGAATGCAAACACCTAATATATGGAGTCTATTACAGCTTATCTTAGAACGCTTAAACGAATAGCGAAAAAATATGATGTACAATGTGAAATAATAGATGAGTTTTATTTAGAACTATTGGAGGAGAGATTCATCAGAGAGCTGCTTTTTTATCGTGTGGGGTAAATATGAGGATAGAACAAACATGATTATTAATAAACTGCCAGAAGATTTAGAAACAGTTCAGCTGAGGAAAATGTTAGACACTCTCCCCAACATTACGAGGGAAAATAAAAATGAACTATGTATTTGCGGCGAGGAGATGACTATGGATAGAGAAGAATTGCAAATGAGGTGTTCTTGTGGAAGAGAAGTTTCCATGCCTGTATCTGTTAACGACGCTCAGTTTTATGGTCAAGAAGGACAATCGGCTAAGCCTGGTATTTTTAATCCCAGCAAACATTATCGTAATTGGATGAAGCTTATTCTAGGGCAGCAACAGGTAGTAATTCCCGACGATGTAATAAATAACTGTAAGGAGCAATTAATTGGCAATACAATTAAAGATGTCAGAATAACTCTAAATGATATTGGTCGGATAGATTTAAATAAATACGCTTCTGCAGTTTGGAGCCGAGTGACCGGCAACTCTATACCAAAAGTATCTGACGATGTGATTGTTAAAGGAGAACATCTTTTTATACAAGTTTTAGAAGCTAGAAATCATATCAAGGAATTGTGCAATAAGAACAGAAGATATTATCCTTATTACATTTTCAAGATATTAGACCTTTTAATACCCAAGGGAGAAGCCCGCAGTATTTTACGCTTTATTCACATGCAAGGTTCTGACACAGTAGAAAAGAATGATGATGAATGGCGGCTTATTTGTAAGAAAGTTCCTCTGGAATGGAGAAGCACCTTCGGCACTTTACGAAAGCTGAGGCGTTGATTACTGAGCATCTGTTGGAGTTGTTGAGCATCTGTTGGAACTCTGTTGAGCATCTGTTGAGCATCTGTTGAGCATCTGTTGAGCATCTGTTGAGCATCTGTTGAGCATCTGTTGAGCATCTGTTGAGCATCTGTTGGAACTCTGTTGGAACTCTGTTGAGCATCTGTTGGAATATTATTCTATATATATGTCTGAATCTGCAGAGGATCAAATAACCAAAGAACCAGAAACACCAATTGTTAAACAAAAGGACCCTAAGAAGGTGGCAGCTGGAAAAAAACTAGCTGAATATCATAAAAACGCTAAGAAAGCCCTAGAAAAGAATGCTGAAGATGCCCCAACGGCTGTAAGCCGGATGTCATTAACAACAGCATTGACCCTAGTTGGAATATTCTTGACGGCTTTAGATTTATATTTTCGATTTAAGAAGCCTTCTACCGTCGCCGCTGCTGTGATACCTACAGAAGCACCTTCACGAGGAGGCATGGAATAATATATATATATAATGTCAGAAAACAAAATAGTTAAAACACTCACAGATGCTTCCGTAGTTGTTGGCCTCGCCGCGGCTATTGGTTATGTTGGAAAGAAAGCTATGAAAGAGCCCTTTATCAATGATCCTTCAACAAGTTTATCAAACTATGGTAAATGGGTGGGGGTTCTAGCCAGCTCAATGTATTTGAAGCAATATCTAGAAGATCAAAAAATCCTTCCAAAATATCTATAATATAAATGGCAAGCGCAGTAATAATGATGGTTGCTGGAGCTGTTCTTAACGCAACAGCTTTCACAGGATCGATGTATTTAGCAAAAGCTCTTAGTTCTAAGAAACATACTGATGAAGAGAAAATTCGGCATGATAAGGCTCTTGAAAAATACCAACATGATATGGGCGAATTTGAAAAGAAAAGACTGCAATATCAAGATTGGTTAACTGAACAATACGAAAACAAAAAATTATCGGATGGTAATTTACAAGATACGGATTATGCTTTCACCATTTATTCAAAGACACATCCTAAAGAACCTCAATTCTCAGATTATTACAAGCCTAGCAAAAATCAAAAAACCAACGAAATGATTTATGTTGGAGGTGGGATGCTGACGGCTGGTTATCTAGCAGCGAAATATTTGTAGATTATATGGAGGGTGGTATTGATTTTGAGCCTACTACAGAGGAGGGTAGAACCGATATAAACGATGATGTTGATGATGATACTCGGCCACTTATTAATAGAGACACATCTGAAGGCTTTAGACGGGCTTTAACTAGGCTTAGCAGGCCCGAATACTCTAGTGCAAGACACATTCTAGGTCTTGGTGCGACCCCGGCTGAAAATATTGAGATGAGAGATCTTTCTCGACCAATTACATCTGAAGACTTTAGACGGGCTTTAGCTAGGCTTAGCAGGCCTGAATACTCGCGTGTAAGACGCACTCTAGGTCTTGGTGCGCCCACGGCTGAAAATATTGAGATGGTAGATCTTTCTCGACCAATTACATCTGAAGATGTTAAACGGGCTTTAACTAGGCTTAGCAGGCCCGAATACTCTCGTGAAAGACACATTCTCGGTCTTGGTGGGCCCCCGGCTGAAAATATTGAAGAATATAATAAGGCTAAGGCCAATCTTGATATTTATTACACGAATAATACGATTAGTAGGGAAAACGGGTTTGATGTCAGAACCAATAGTGGAGATGTAATTGAGGTCTATGACAGTGACAAGAAAAAGTGGTATCCGATTAGCACTAAAATGGGGAACGAATTCAGTGAAAAATCTTTTGGAAAAATAACAGATAAAATTAAAAATGCTTTAGGTGAGTCTAGTGAATCCAAGTTAAAACGATTCACTACTTCTAAAGCTGTTTTAGATGAAAAACTGTCACCGTTATACCCTGAAGTAGTTGACGTAAATAAGAGGATAGATGCCAACAATAGAAGACGGGGTTCAATTAGTTCACAAATATCAGAAGCTGAGTCAGAATTTGAGATGTATCATAATTCACAAAGACAGACAGATGAAACTGTACAGCAAATTGAAACTATAAGGGGTAAAAGAAATGAATTAATTGCTGAGAACAATACATTAGTTGATAAAAATGAAGATCTCATTAAAAGAAGGGATGCTTTAGAATCACAAATTCATGAGTTAGAGGATAATATGCAAGAACTTGATGATGAAATGGAAATTATAGAAGAAAAATTACCATTGAAAGAAAGGATAAAACTTATTTTTAAGAAGTATGGTTTTACTGTCTTTGCTGTTGTTTCTGCTGTTGGTGTTATAATTGGTGTGATTATTAATAGTTTAAAATCCGGGTTATCTTCTGTTGCAAATGGTGTTGGAAAAGGTTTAAAAACAATAGGCGAAAAATTAGCGCAGATATTACCAGGCATGGCGGGAGCAATAGCCTCCTTTATATTTAAAGCTGCTGGGGAGGTAGTTGGATTTCTAGCTAAAAACGCATGGCTTCTTATCGTTGCTGCTGTTTTATTTGCCGTTGAAAGATATAAAAAGAAATAATATATATGACAATACTATACATCAGTAACAAAATGTTTAAAAAAAACACTTTTCTTCAAGGAGCCTATTAAATCCTTCAGTAAAATGAGGCTGGTGGATTGCCGATTTATAAACAAAGTTTGCAATCTTCCTGAGATGGGTACGATATGGGATGAAAAAGATGTTGTATTGACGCAGTTTACTAAGGGGAATTACACGGTTGATGGCATTATAACAAGTCTAAATACGATTAACAAAGGATTTACTATTGTTTTAATGGGTAAAAAATATATGCTTGTCACTAATAAGACGCTTAAGTTAAGTTATAGTATGGCCAAGTTTTTTGGTATAAGTACAATAGTAAAAAAACCTGGTCCGGCTGTTGAAATTTTCATAAAACCAATATTGGGTGAAATTTATATCAATGCTGATATTGTTGATTCAAATGATGTCTATAGCGATGGTGCCAAGAGTAAGATATTTTCTTCTATCTTTCTCAATGCCAGTGAGAAAACTGACTATTCTCCAAATGTCTTATACACCAAAACGATAAGTGCTGATTATCTAACCTCCATTAATTTGTGGGTTACAGATCATGAAAACAAGGTAATTGATAAAAGTTTGTATGAAATTTGCGTGTGTCTAGAAATAATATAATATATATGGACTACAATCAGATTTACCCCGATCTAACAACTGGTGAAAACTTTAGATTACATAAAATAAATACGGTTTTAACACAACTAGTGTCAGAAGTGAAACATTATGAAAACGTCAGAAAAAAATATTCCAAGGCCCGTGGAATATTTCATAAAACAGCAGTAGCAACAGGAGCTTTGTCTGTAATTTTAACTGGCTCTGGCGTGGCTACAAGTTTAACTGGGCCTGGGATTGTTGTTGGCGTTCCTTTATCAACTGTTGGTGGCCTGTTTGGTTTAATATCGGCTAGTTGCACAGTTTTCGTGAAAAAACTAACTAAAAAGGTAACAAAACATGAAAATACTATTCAGCTTGCAAAATCAAAAGAAGATAGTATAGGCGACCTTGTGTCTAAAGCCTTGAGTGATAACAAGATTGGTGAGAAAGAATTTGAGCTTATTATGAATGAGTTACTGAAGTATGAAAAAAGAAAGAGTAGCATAAGAATGAAGCATAATAATGTGCTGTTAAAAAACGATGTTCCCGATGTCAAAAAGTTGAGAGAGGAGCTGAGAAAGGAGATTGTAGACCAACTAATAAATCAAAAGAAGTAACTCTATCCTTTGATAGAACGCCTTATGGATTTATCTACAAGTTTAGATATGATAATAATATAGGATGAAGTTTGTTGAATTTGTAAAAAAGTATCCAAACTATAACACTAACAGGTTCAGCAATATAAATGGCGATGTTAGATTTTTATTTAATGGGGATGACTATGACCCCTTTAAAAATGGAAATCTTGTAAAAACCATGTATGAATTCCCTTCATGGAGAGGTGAGACTCCAAAATCAGAAAATATCCGTGATTTTCTTAATGTTAACACATTCCCAAAAGAATACATGATAACAAATAAAAAATATCCAATCCCTGCTGTTGCTGTAGATACAGATGTAAATGATGCGGCGGCAATCTTATCAACACTAAAAATATTTATTACGCCTGGTAAAAGCTTTGATATCCGTCCTAATGATATTTTTCAACTAACCCCACCATCAGTTTCTACTGTATCTGAGTATAGCTCATGGCTTGAAGAACCAAATATGCGATTTTGGTCTCAACAACTAAACTTTGCTGTATGGTGCGCAACAGGCGGCTGTGGGATTTCATATGATATGTTGTCGGATAACCAAATTGGATGCATTTTAAGATTCCATGTTCTTTACACAATTCGATCAATTCTAAGTCGGCTAGAAGTGCCGCTGCCGTGGGATAATGCCTTTGTTTGGAATGGCACTCGATACAGCACCTCAGCTTTAAATAGACTTTGTAATGAGTTTGGCATAAACAATCCCGATTTCCGTTTTAAAGGCCAATCAACAAATGCTGACAAGTTCGGCTTTCATTATACAAGTCCGAAGGATACCTCTCTTACAGCATATTATCTTTCCACTCATAAAAGTAGAAGTCAGTATAATTGGTTTGTTCCCCAGTCATCAAAAGGTTTGACAAAAGCTGGGGTTGCTAGATTAAATAAAAGTATAGAATCCTTTGTTTATTGTATTTTAGGATCTCAAGTAAATACAAGGTCCACAATACTAGGAGAATTTGGTTCAGCTATAGAGACTCAAAAGGTGTTTTTACAATTATTTGAAAGTTCTATTATTGAGAAAGATATTTCCAAAAGCATCCAAAGATATCAACTAGCAATTCAAGAAGCAAAAGTGAAGCTTGATTTAGCTATTTCACCTGGCTGTTGGTTACTACCATCAAATCTCGTAATAAACACAAATTCAATCGTTGGATACAACAATAAATTATTAAAAGCAACTGTGAATATGAAGTTTGGTGTGAATGATATTAATGATGAAACAAAATCTATTGGTATAAAACACATGAGTCATTCAAAGATACAATTACCTCATCAAAATACAAATCCCGCTGAATCCACAAGTAAAAAAAATGCTGTGGCTGCTTTTAGTAAACCTACTAGTTCTAATACTCACGGTACTAATCTAGCAACTATAACAATTGGCGCTGCTGGTCTGGCTTGGCTTATATTTCGATAAGTCTATTAATAATGAGGGTCCGGCTGCCTAAACATTTCTAAATCCTCTTTGTTCCCCACCGTAAGTGTAAACATACTCATCAAAATAGTCCTCTTCGACACGACCGACAACTGTTGGCTTCTTTTTTTTTACGTAGAAGCTTTTGTTGCAATTAAAGCAAACCACTTCAGTATCTTTATTAGCGTGACACCATAGCATTTGCTCTATAGTAAAAGACCTAATATTTTCATGCGGCTTTTTAAACTTTTTACAATCTACGCAATATCTTCCACAAACGCCATTTAACATATGAAAGTAGTATCCCTGCATCCCTTCAAAAACTTTATCACACTTAAAACATTGTTTTGTATTATATTGCATAGCTGCAAATTCTTCTTTAGAAACCTTTGCTTCCTTAAGCGCTGACCGCTCATAATAATCATAGTAATCTTGCATCAACCAGTCATAAATCTCCAGATCCTTGTCCACCCCTAAATAATTCTCCACCTTCAAGCTGCAGAGGGGATCTTCTTTTAATAGTAGAGGGGAAAATACTGATCCCCGAAATATGCAGTAAGTTGTTGCATATATATGGGTGGAATCGGCCTTTCCCCCCCTACTCAGATGGATGACTCAAAATTCCCTTCTCCACCTTCAAGCTGCACGATGCGGGAACGTCCGCTTCTTTTAATAGTAGAGGGGAAAATACTGATCCCCGAAATATGCAGTAAGTTGTTGCATATAAAATGGGGTGGAATCGGCCTTTCCCCTCTACTCAGATGGATGACTCAAAATTCCTTGCTTCTCCAACTGTTGCTTCACTTCGTCAAACGATGCGTCACTTGGAACGTCCGCAGGTTCTGTGGCCACAGAGTATACCACGAGACCAACAAGGAACCTGACGAGCGAGATACGCATCCTAAACACACAATGAGTACGAACTATGTTAGGTACTGAATTTTTACAAATGCATCAGTTTCCGCTCATAGAAAAAGAACTGAAATATAATAACTAAAAAGTATTAAAAAAACAAAGTAGTTGAACAAACACGATTCTGTTACCTGAAAGACTTTGGATTTTTCGTCAGAGTTTTAATTTGGTCAGAGTTTCGTCAGAGTTTCTTCAGAGTTTCCTCAGAGTATAGTCTTCTTGCAGTAGCTTTTACTTGCACTTCAAGTAACAACTGAGATTAGCAACGACTAGTACTTGGTCTATATTCTCCTGCAAGACGTTCGACGACGTCAAGAGATCGCAAAATAGATTCTAATTTTTGCTACACTTTTCAAAAATAAATATTCTTGGTGTAGAATATATCCACTCATTTAGATCATTTATAGAAGCACAAGGACGTGGATATACTGATATTATGTTATTATAATAGACAGAATCATTAAATTTAGCTTTTGTTTATTCAGACGTATCAGTGTTCGATGGACGAATTTCTTTAATCTAATTTTGGAGTGTGGATATTACATCGGATCGATCGTTAATCTATCTCAGATATTTTCCATATAGAGCTAATATGGGCAAACTGGTTTATCGTAATTTCTAGCTATTCTATATGTTGTTGCTGCTCAGAATATTTTGCAAACCTATTTTTTCTCAGGAAGACGAAGACTTTGAAGCAAAGAAATCTCGAAAATAAACCGATTCCGAAAAAGTCCTCTCAAAATTACATGACGTAGATATTTTCCATATAAGGCTAATATGGGAAACTGGTTTTTCGTAATTTCTAGCCATTCTATTTGTTGTTGCTGCTCAGAATCTTTTGCAAACCTATTTTTTAAGAAAAACCAAGACTTTGACGCAAAGAAATCTCGAAAATAAACCGATTCAGAAAAAGTCCTCTCAAAATTACATAACGTAGATATTTTTCATATACAGCTAATTATATGGGAAAACTGGTTTTTCGTAATTTCTAGCCATTCTATTTGTTGTTGCTGCTCAGAATCTTTTGCAAACCTAATTTTTAAGAAAAACCAAGACTTTGACGCAAAGAAATCTCGAAAATAAACCGATTCAGAAAAAGTCCTCTCAAAATTAAATAACGTAGATATTTTCCATATAGGGCTAATATGGGAAAACTGGTTTTTCGTAATTTCTAGCCATTCTATTTGTTGTTGCTGCTCAGAATCTTTTGAAAACCTATTTTTTAAGGAAAACCAAGACTTTGACGCAAAGAAATCTCGAAAATAAACCGATTCTGAAAAATTCCTCTCAAAATTACATAACGTAGATATTTTCCATATAGAGCTAATATGGGAAAACTGGTTTTTCGTAATTTCTAGCCATTCTATTTGTTGTTGCTGCTCAGAATCTCTCGTAAACATATTTTTTAAGAAACACCAAGACTTTGACGCAAAGAAATCTCGAAAATAAACCGATTCTGAAAAATTCCTCTCAAAATTACATGACGTAGATATTTTCCATATAGGGCTAATATAGGAAAACTGGTTTTTCGTAATTTCTAGCCATTCTATTTGTTGTTGCTGCTCAGAATCTTTAGCAAACCTAATTTTTAAGAAAAACCAAGACTTTCACGCAAATAAATCTCGAAAATAAACCGATTCAGAAAAAGTCATCTACAAATTTAAAAATTAGACGAGAGGTTGCTTACCTTGCAGTGTAATTGTAATTCTCTGAAGATACACGGAATATTATGTGCTAATTATGCATTCCTTTGTAATGCTAAGGTCAGCGGCCACACGTCAAAGAATACATTGTTATGCAAAGCAGTACCATATAAATGAAGCGCGCTGCATAAATCATTATTCCGTATACCAAGATTTGGCGACGGTCTACACATAAATATGAAGGGTGGGAGAAGAAATTAAAAACAAAAAATGTACAGGGTGGGACCCTTATCCCATAATGTTCCGTGTATCTTATTATTATTATTAATTAGTTAAGTACTGCTTTTAAAATAAATGAGCTAGACAATCCCCCTTTCCAGACTCAGTTATTAACCGACCCAGTCTTCCTTGATTTTTTTTTTTATTACGAGAAACGCCTGGTACGCTTTGAATATATCGCAGTGCAAAACATCACTACAGTCAAAAGCGAAAGTGTCTCGTGGCAAAGTGGCCGAGGACAAAGTGGTTTAAGTACTGAAAACTTACTTGTGGCCAAGTGTGTTAAGGCAAAATGTCTCAAGGCAAAATGTCTCAAGGCAAAATGTCTCAAGGCAAAATGTCTCAAGGCAAAATGTCTCAAGGCAAAATGTCTCAAGGCAAAATGTCTCAAGGCAAAATGTCTCAAGGCAAAATGTCTCAAGGCAAAATGTCTCAAGGCAAAATGTCTCAAGGCAAAATGTCTCAAGGCAAAATGTCTCAAGGCAAAGTGGCCTTGGTGGCCGAGAGCAAACCTTACAAAAGCGAAATGCAGTGAGGGCAAAGTACTAGTTTAGTCGAGAAGACAAACTGACTTTGTCATTTACCCGGCTAACTCGATCACTTTGACTTTTGGACTCTTCGCACTTTTCACTTTTACATTTTTTTTATGTCCGTTCTCGGCCACCGTAATATGGAGCTAATATGGGAAAACTGGTTTATCGTAATTTTTAGCCATTCTATTTGTTGTTGCTGCTCAAAATCTTTTCCAAACCTATTTTTTAAGAAAAACCAAGACTTTGAAGCAAAGAAATCTCGAAAATAAACCGATTCTGAAAAAGTCCTCTCAAAATTACATAACGTAGATATTTTCCATATAGAACTAATATGGGAAAACTGGATTTTCGTAATTTCTAGCCATTCTATCTGTTGATGCTGCTCAGAATGTTTTGCAAATCTATTTTTTAAGCAAAACCAACATTTTGACGGAAATCAAATTTCGAAAATAAACCGATTCTGAAAAAGTCCACTCATAATTAGTACATAACGTAAATAATTTCCATTTAGAATATAGTCATACTCACTCGACCAATCAGCGCCCAGCATTTGTGCGCTCTATATCTCATAAAGTAACTAATAGGACTTTAACAATGGACTCATTAGTATTCTCTATATAGAGAATACTAATAAAGCTCTTTGTTTTCTTTTGTTCCAAAGCCTTATTAGTATTCTCTATATAGGGAATACTGATGACTAACATAGAGAATACTAGAGTGCAAATATTATATCCATGAAATAGTAGTAAAACTAGTAAAATGTTAATTAGTACTAAATAAATGTTAGCGCATATTTCACGGATATAATATTTGCACACTAAACTATATACAAAAAATAATATTCTAATACAATCTTAGTTTAATCTTCAAATACTATTCAAATATTATATCATAATCCAATAAATCGACAGTTATTTGGATTCGTTAAGCAGCTAGATTTATACATGAATACTGATACAGAAATACAGATCATAACTATACTAAACACTAAAGAAACGTAGCGAGTCACTTACTCTTCAAAATGAAATCACAAACGAGTTTCTCCCATGTTCTACAAGAAGTGTAGCCAGTGTACGGATATTCATCAGTCGTCCAAGTTTTCCGTATGATTATTGCGATATAGTTAGCCCAATCTCAGTTCAATATATTAAATGTCCACATCGTGCTTGAGTTTTCTTTGGTGTTCATTATTTCTTTCGTTTTTCAATTTCGTCCGTTCTAACAACTGGTTTGAAGAAACTTTGAGATTTCTGCTCTTCATTTCCACAACAAATATCGGCAATTTCTAGCGTTCACGCCGCAAGCTTCGTATTTAAAAGCCTCAAGCTTCGGATATTCATCTTCACTCAACTGAAGTCACACACAACTGAACAGCTTTGCATAAGCGTATTTGCATGGCAGTATTCCTTCGGGAAAGCAACAGACATGCAGCCAAAGAATACTCTCGTGAGTATGACTATATTCTAAAACGGTTCAGTAGAGAATAAACACTCGTGCTTTATGGAATTTAGAGCGCCTCGCATTGATAGAAGGGCCACTCGGCGCTACGCGCCTCGTGGCCTTCTATCTGCTGCTCGGCCGCTCTAAATCCCATAAAGCACTCGCGTTATTCTCTAACCCTTACATAGAGCTAATATGGGAAAACTGGTTTATCGTAATTTCTAGCTATTCTATATGTTGTTGCTGCTCAGAATATTTTGCAAACCTATTTTTTCTCAGGAAGACGAAGACTTTGAAGCAAAGAAATCTCGAAAATAAACCGATTCCGAAAAAGTCCTCTCAAAATTACATAACGTAAATATTTTCCATATAGAGCTAATATGGGAAAACTGGTTTCTCGTAATTTCTAGCCATTCTATTTGTTGTTGCTGCTCAGAATCGTTTGCAAACCTATTTATTAAGAAAAACCAAGACTTTCACGCAAAGAAATCTCGAAAATAAACCGATTCTGAAAAAGTCCTCTCAAAATTGCATAATGTAAATATTTGCCATATAGAGCTAATATGGGAAAACTGGTTTTCCGCAATTTCTAGCCATTCTATCTGTTGATGCTGCTCAGAATCTTTTGCAAATCTATTTTTTAAGCAAAAACCACCATTATACGACAAGGATAATGGGATTTTTATGACGTGGCGGTTTAGTTCTTAGATGACTATGTTCCCAACTATCTGATGTAATTGTAAGAGAGAGGTATGGGAACCTGCTGATTGGCCAAACCAATCACGTGAGATTAGAACATGTGGAACTCGGTTTAAGTAAGAGCTGTCGTATCAACCACACGCCCCTTTCCTCGTTCACATTGGTACATCAAGTACAAGAATTCTTCACTGAAAAGAAAATTGTCCCACCACCTCCCCCTTACTACCGCCCGTGCATAGACATTTTGGTTTTACTTAAATTTGGTTCTCTTCAGCAGGTGCGTGTATTCCCCCACCTTTGCTGAAGAGAGCTGATTTTAAAATATCGATTGTTTTGTTGTTGAATAAAAACGTCACATTTGTGGCCAAATTCATTCCATACAAGACTGGTTGTCATTTGATACTTAATGCTCTCTTCAACAAACGAGTGCGTCGCTACACAGAGCGCCCGTTCATCCCTTAATCTATTGTATGACACGAAATAAAAACCAACATTTTGACGCAAAGAAATCTCGAAGATAAACCGATTCTGAAAAAGTCCACTCAAAATTACATAACGTAAATATTTTCCATATAGAGCTAATATGGGAAAACTGGTTTATCGTAATTTCTAGCTATTCTATTTGTTGTTGCTGCTCAGAATCTTTTGCAAACCTATTTTGTTCAGGAAGACCAAGACTTTGAAGCAAAGAAATCTCGAAAATAAAGCATTTGCATGTGATAAAGTTATCTCAAAATTTAAAAATTAGACGAGAGGTTACTTACCTTGAAGTGTAATTGTAATTATCTGAAGAAAAACGGAACATTATGGGCTATTTATGCATTCCTTTGTAATGCTAAGGTCAGCGGGCACACTTCAAACAATACATTGTTATGCAAAGCAGTACCATATAAATAATCGAAGAAAATGTCTCAAGGCAAAATATCTCAAGGCAAAATGTTTCAAGGCAAAATGTCTCAAGGCAAAATGTCTCAAGGCAAAATGTCTCAAGGCAAAATGTCTTAAGGCAAAATGTCTCAAGGCAAAATATCTCAAGGCAAAATGTCTCAAGGCAAAATGTCTCAAGGCAAAATGTCTTAAGGCAAAATGTTTCAAGGCAAAATATCTCAAGGCAAAATGTCTCAAGGCAAAATGTCTCAAGGCAAAATGTCTCAAGGCAAAATGTTTTAAGGCAAAATGTTTTAAGGCAAAAGTCTCAAGGCAAAATGTCTCAAGGCAAAGTGGCCTTGGTGGTCGAGAGCAAACCTTAAAAAATCGAAATGCAGTGAGGGCAAAGTAGTTCAGTCGAGAAGACAAACTGACTTTGTCATTTACCCTAACTCACTTTGACTTTTGAACTTTTCGCACTTTTCAATTTGACATTTTTTATGTCCGTTCTCGGCCACCGTAATATGGAGCTAATATGGGGAAACTGGTTTTTCGTAATTTCTAGCCATTCTATTTGTTGTTGCTGCTCAGAATCTTTTGCAAACCTATTTTTTAAGGAAAACCAAGACTTTGACGCAAAGAAATCTCGAAAATAAACCGATTCTGAAAAAGTCATCTCAAAATTACATAACGCAGATATTTTCCATATAGAGCTAATATGGGAAAACTGGTTTTAATACGTAATTTCTAGCCTTTTTATTTGTTGTTGCTGCTCAGAATCGTTTGCAAACCTATTTTTTAAGAAAAACTAGGACTTTGACGCAAAGAATTAATCACGAAAATAAACCGATTCAGAAAAAGTCCTCTCAAAATTACATAACATAACATAAATATTTTCTAATATGCGAAAACTGGTATTTCGTAATTTCTAGCCATTCTGTTTTTTATTGCTGCTCAGAATCTCTCGCAAACATATTTTTTAAGAAACACCAAGACTTTGACGCAAAGAAATCTCGAAAATAAATCGATTCAGAAAAAGTCCTCTCAAAATTACATAATGTAGATATTTTCCATATAGAACTATTATGGGAAAACTGGTTTATCGTAATTTCTACCCATTCTATTTGTTGTTGCTGCTCAGAATCTTTTGCAAACCTATTTTTTAAGGAAAACCAAGACTTTGTCGCAAAGAAATCTCGAAAATAAACCGATTCAGAAAAAGTCATCTCAAAATTACATAACATAACATAAATATTTTCTAATATGGGAAAACTGGTATTTCGTAATTTCTAGCCATTCTGTTTTTTATTGCTGCTCGGAATTTCTCGCAAACATATTTTTTAAGAAACACCAAGACTTTGACCTTTGACGCAAAGAAATCTCGAAAATAAACCGATTCAGAAAAAGTCCTCTCAAAATTACATAATGTAGATATTTTCCATATAGAACTATTATAGGAAAACTGGTTTATCGTAATTTCTAGCCATTCTATTTGTTGTTGCTGCTCAGAATCTTTTGCAAACCTATTTTTTAAGGAAAACCAAGACTTTGTCGCAAAGAAATCTCGAAAATAAACCGATTCTGAAAAAGTCCTCTCAAAATTACATAACGCAGATATTTTCCATATACAGCTAATATGGGAAAACTGGCTTTAATACGTAATTTCTAGCCATTCTATTTGTTGTTGCTGCTCAGAATCTTTTGCAAACCTAATTTTTAAGCAAAAACCACCATTATACGACAAGGATAATGGGATTTTTATGACGTGGCGGTTTAGTTCTTAGATGACTATGTTCCCAACTATCTGATGTAATTGTAAGAGAGAGGTATGGGAACCTGCTGATTGGCCAAACCAATCACGTGAGATTAGAACATGTGGAACTCGGTTTAAGTAAGAGCTGTCGTATCAACCACACGCCCCTTTCCTCGTTCACATTGGTACATCAAGTACAAGAATTCTTCACTGAAAAGAAAATTGTCCCACCACCTCCCCCTTACTACCGCCCGTGCATAGACATTTTGGTTTTACTTAAATTTGGTTCTCTTCAGCAGGTGCGTGTATTCCCCCACCTTTGCTGAAGAGAGCTGATTTTAAAATATCGATTGTTTTGTTGTTGAATAAAAACGTCACATTTGTGGCCAAATTCATTCCATACAAGACTGGTTGTCATTTGATACTTAATGCTCTCTTCAACAAACGAGTGCGTCGCTACACAGAGCGCCCGTTCATCCCTTAATCTATTGTATGACACGAAATAAAAACCAACATTTTGACGCAAAGAAATCTCGAAGATAAACCGATTCTGAAAAAGTCCACTCAAAATTACATAACGTAAATATTTTCCATATAGAGCTAATATGGGAAAACTGGTTTATCGTAATTTCTAGCTATTCTATTTGTTGTTGCTGCTCAGAATCTTTTGCAAACCTATTTTGTTCAGGAAGACCAAGACTTTGAAGCAAAGAAATCTCGAAAATAAAGCATTTGCATGTGATAAAGTTATCTCAAAATTTAAAAATTAGACGAGAGGTTACTTACCTTGAAGTGTAATTGTAATTATCTGAAGAAAAACGGAACATTATGGGCTATTTATGCATTCCTTTGTAATGCTAAGGTCAGCGGGCACACTTCAAACAATACATTGTTATGCAAAGCAGTACCATATAAATAATCGAAGAAAATGTCTCAAGGCAAAATATCTCAAGGCAAAATGTTTCAAGGCAAAATGTCTCAAGGCAAAATGTCTCAAGGCAAAATGTCTCAAGGCAAAATGTCTTAAGGCAAAATGTCTCAAGGCAAAATATCTCAAGGCAAAATGTCTCAAGGCAAAATGTCTCAAGGCAAAATGTCTTAAGGCAAAATGTTTCAAGGCAAAATATCTCAAGGCAAAATGTCTCAAGGCAAAATGTCTCAAGGCAAAATGTCTCAAGGCAAAATGTTTTAAGGCAAAATGTTTTAAGGCAAAAGTCTCAAGGCAAAATGTCTCAAGGCAAAGTGGCCTTGGTGGTCGAGAGCAAACCTTACAAAATCGAAATGCAGTGAGGGCAAAGTAGTTCAGTCGAGAAGACAAACTGACTTTGTCATTTACCCTAACTCACTTTGACTTTTGAACTTTTCGCACTTTTCACTTTGACATTTTTTTATGTCCGTTCTCGGCCACCGTAATATGGAGCTAATATGGGGAAACTGGTTTTTCGTAATTTCTAGCCATTCTATTTGTTGTTGCTGCTCAGAATCTTTTGCAAACCTATTTTTTAAGGAAAACCAAGACTTTGACGCAAAGAAATCTCGAAAATAAACCGATTCTGAAAAAGTCCTCTCAAAATTACATAACGCACATAACATATATATTTTCTAATATGCGAAAACTGGTATTTCGTAATTTCTAGCCATTCTGTTTTTTATTGCTGCTCAGAATCTCTCGCAAACATATTTTTTAAGAAAAACACCAAGACTTTGACGCAAAGAAATCTCGAAAATAAATCGATTCAGAAAAAGTCCTCTCAAAATTACATAATGTAGATATTTTCCATATAGAACTATTATGGGAAAACTGGTTTATCGTAATTTCTACCCATTCTATTTGTTGTTGCTGCTCAGAATCTTTTGCAAACCTATTTTTTAAGGAAAACCAAGACTTTGTCGCAAAGAAATCTCGAAAATAAACCGATTCAGAAAAAGTCATCTCAAAATTACATAACATAGCATAAATATTTTCTAATATGGGAAAACTGGTATTTCGTAATTTCTAGCCATTCTGTTTTTTATTGCTGCTCGGAATTTCTCGCAAACATATTTTTTAAGAAACACCAAGACTTTGACCTTTGACGCAAAGAAATCTCGAAAATAAACCGATTCAGAAAAAGTCCTCTCAAAATTACATAATGTAGATATTTTCCATATAGAACTATTATAGGAAAACTGGTTTATCGTAATTTCTAGCCATTCTATTTGTTGTTGCTGCTCAGAATCTTTTGCAAACCTATTTTTTAAGGAAAACCAAGACTTTGTCGCAAAGAAATCTCGAAAATAAACCGATTCTGAAAAAGTCCTCTCAAAATTACATAACGCAGATATTTTCCATATACAGCTAATATGGGAAAACTGGCTTTAATACGTAATTTCTAGCCATTCTATTTGTTGTTGCTGCTCAGAATCTTTTGCAAACCTAATTTTTAAGAAAAACTAGGACTTTGACGCAAAGAAATCACGAAAATAAACCGATTCAGAAAAAGTCCTCTCAAAATTACATAACATAACATAAATATTTTCTAATATGGGAAAACTGGTATTTCGTAATTTCTAGCCATTCTGTTTGTTGTTGCTGCTCAGAATTTCTCGCAAACATATTTTTTAAGAAATACCAAGACTTTGACGCAAAGAAATCTCGAAAATAAACCGATTCTGAAAAAGTCCTCTCAAAATTACATAACGTAGATATTTTCCATATAGAACTATTATGGGAAAACTGGTTTATCGTAATTTCTAGCCATTCTATTTGTTGTTGCTGCTCAGAATCTTTTGCAAACCTATTTTTTAAGAAACACCAAGACTTTGACGCAAAGAAATCTCGAAAATAAACCGATTCTGAAAAAGTCCTCTCAAAATTACATAACGTAGATATTTTCCATATAGAGCTAATATGGGAAAACTGGTTTTTCGTAATTTCTAGCCATTCTATTTGTTGTTGCTGCTCAGAATCTCTCGTAAACATATTTTTTAAGAAACACCAAGACTTTGACGCAAAGAAATCTCGAAAATAAACCGATTCAGAAAAAGTCATCTACAAATTTAAAAATTAGACGAGAGGTTGCTTACACGGAACATTATGGTCTAATTATACATTCCTTTGTAATGCTAAGGTCAGCGGCCACACTTCACAGAAG
The DNA here is from genome assembly GCA_033675265.1 of Actinostola sp. cb2023. Taxonomy (NCBI): domain Eukaryota; kingdom Metazoa; phylum Cnidaria; class Anthozoa; order Actiniaria; family Actinostolidae; genus Actinostola; species Actinostola sp. cb2023. Next base: position 344,888 of record JAUJYZ010000325.1, read on the forward strand.
ACATTGTTATGCAAAGCAGTACCTGATAAATGAAGCACGCTGCATAAATCATTCTTCCGTATACCAAGATTTGGCGACGGTCTACACATAAATATGAAGGGTGGGAGAAGAAATAAAAAACAAAAACTGTACAGGATGGGACCCTTGTCCCATAATGTTCCGTGTATCTTATTATATTATTAATTAGCTAAGTACTGCTTTTAAAATAAATGAGCTAGACAATCCCCCTTTCCAGACTCAGTTATTAACCGACCCAGTCTTCCTTTTATTTTTTATTACGAGAAACGCCTGGTACTTTTTGAATATATCGCCGTGCAAAACAGTCAAAAGTGAAAGTGTCTCGTGGCAAAGTGGCCGAGGACAAAGTGGTTTAAGTAAAACTTACTTGTGGCAAAGTGTGTTAAGACAAAATGTCTCAAGGCAAAATGGCCCAAGGCAAAATGTCTCAAGGCAAAATGGCCCAAGGCAAAATGTCTCAAGGCAAAATGGCCCAAGGCAAAATGTCTCAAGGCAAAATGTCTCAAGGCAAAATATCTCAAGGCAAAATGTCTCAAGGCAAAATGTCTCAAGGCAAAATGGCTCAAGGCAAAATGGCCTTGGTGGCCGAGAGCAAACCTTACAAAAGCGAAATGCAGTGAGGGCAAAGTAGTTTAGTCGAGAAGACAAACTGACTTTGTCATTTACCCTAACTCGCTTTGACTTTTGGACTTTTCGCACTTTCACTTTGACATTTTTTATGTCCGCTCTCGGCCACCGTAATACGGAGCTAATATGGGAAAACTGGTTTTTCGTAATTTCTAGCCATTCTGTTCGTTGTTGCTGCTCAGAATCTTTAGCAAACCTAATTTTTAGGAAAAAACAAGACTGTGACTCAAAGAAATCTCGAAAATAAACCGATTCTGAAAAAGTCCTCTCAAAATTACATAACGTAGATATTTTCCATATAGAGCTAATATGGGAAAACTGGATTTTCGTGATTTCTAGCCATTCTATTTGTTGTTGCTGCTCAGAATCTTTTGCAAACCTATTTTTAAGAAAAACCAAGACTTTGACGCAAAGAAATCTCGAAAATAAACCGATTCTGTACCAGTATACTAGCTAGCGCGACCGCGCGATGTCCCCGTTACGTCAGTAATATTTAAACTGCCTGTCACTCATAACCGTTAATAAGTTGATTGAATTCGCCTTCACTCCACTAAAAAGACCCGGGGTAGGCAACGAAAGGCCTTGCACTTAATTGGATTATTTTGACAGCTACGGTGGCACTGTGTTTACACAGCGATGACAGATGCAGCACCAACGAACCAGTGCCGAACTGGACAAGCGGTAATACGAACCACGGAGAACGTCACGTGGCCACGGCAAACACCCGTCTTTCATCTTTTGACCTTAAACACTGTCCGTTAAAGCTGAAATATTTAAATTCTGAATTTCAATCACAGTGATTACAATCTTCAATTTTCGGAGAAAAGAAAGCACCAAAACAGGCAACAATAACTGAACTCAACATTTCAGGCCGAAGAGAGAAGAAAAATAACAGTAGTTGAAGAATATTACTCAGTGCAATATTTCGCCGGCAAACGGTCATTATCATGACGGGTGTCTGTCGTGGCTACGTGACGTTCTCCGTGGTTCGTATTACCGCTTGTCCAGTTCGGCACTGGTTCGTTGGTGCTGCATCTGTCATCGCTGTGTAAACACAGTGCCACCGTAGCTGACAAAATAATCCAATTAAGTGAGCAGACGAGAGAACAATGGCAAGGCCTTTCGTTGCCTACCCCGGGTCTTTTTAGTGGAGTGAAGGCGAATTCAATCAACTTATTAACGGTTATGAGTGACAGGCAGTTTAAATATTACTGACGTAACGGGGACATCGCGCGGTCGCGCTAGCTAGTATACTGGTACAGAGACGGAAACGACCGTACGTTGACACTGGAATAAGTACTTGAAGTTTATTTTAACCTCTTGACCGTTGGATCAAAGCTTCAGATTTGCTTCAGAGGAACAGGAATACAAGATAAGTAAACAAGTAAACGTACATGGATATTAATATAAAACAACTCTATAATATCCAACTCTAATAGCTGTCCTAGTGCCCTTGCTCTACGTGACCTGCTGCCCGTGCAATAACAGAGCTTCTGAGAGCTTATAACCAATACAGAAAATACAAATATTACCCAAAATACTGACTCTACGTGACCTGTTGCCCGTGGTAGCAGTGTCCTGGTCTTTCATATTGGAAGATTGGACACGTGCTACGCCCTGTCACGTGCTGCGCCCTGTCACGTGACTACCCTATAGCCCCCACCACCCTGTGGGTGATTTGGGTTGAGGATACAATTACAAATAATTAACGTTACGAAATAGCGCGCCATAAAAGTACCATTATCTTTGTCATATAATGGTAGTTTTGTCGATTCCCCCCGGTAAGAATGGATTGCGCAAAGTCATATACTAAATCGTCATGTATTATAAATTATAAATAACATCGTTGACTGTTCTAGAATGCCTCGTACTGTGCAATAACTATCTATCTATCTATCTATCTATCTATCTATCTATCTATCTATCTATCTATCTATCTATCTATCTATCTATCTATCTATCTATCTATCCATCCATCCATCCATCCATCCATCCATCCATCCATCCATCCATCCATCCATCCATCCATCCATCCATCCATCCATCCATCCATCCATCCATCCATCCATCCATCCATCCATCCATCCATCCATCCATCCATCCATCCATCCATCATCCATCCATCCATCCATCCATCCATCCATCCCATCCATCCATCCATCCATCCATCCATCCATCCATCCATCCATCCATCCATCCATCCATCCATCCATCCATCCATCCATCCATCCATCCATCCATCCATCTATCCATCTATCCATCCATCTATCCATCCATCCATCTATCCATCCATCCATCCATCCATCTATCCATGCATCTATCCATCTATCCATCTATCCATCCATCCATATATCCATCTACTGATCCATCTACTGATCCATCCATCCGTCTACTGATCCATCTATTGATCCTTCCATCCATCCATCCATCCATCCATCCATCCATCCATCCATCCATCCATCCATCCATCCATCCATCCATCCATCCATCCATCCATCCATCCGTCTACTGATCCATCTATCCATCTATCTATCTTTATCTTTTATTTTCAGAAGGCATAAAATATAAATCTTATTTGCCGTCGAAAACTGACATCTTCCGACTCAATGTAAAAAGGAAATTATAGCTGATTTGGAATAGATATTCAAGAACGCAACGCTTACAGAAGCAATTTGCCATGCTTGCTGCCGGTATGTGTACCCGTTGAACAGCTTAAGGCCGGATGAGCAGCTGAAACTGACAGCCAATGAGATTGCTGTGATCCTTGTAGTCTTATCAGCTACTTCATAGCATATGACAAAAGCCCGGAGTAAATGAGATGAACGGTGGAAATGATTATGACTTTTTGTTAATGACATCTCAGACATTGTGATTATTTGACTTGTAAAACGTGAGTAGCGAGTAGAGAATCTGACTGTCTGCGTGTGAGTACACAGGGTGCACGCATGCACTTGGATCGTCGCGATATAGGGCTCTCAAAGTATCACCTTTTTTCACGTTTACTTCACTCATAAACGGGAGTCTGGTATGACATCCTCGCTTACGAAGAACTTCAGATTGTATTAGGAAAAACCAAAACATTTTGACCTTTCTTTTCAATTTAAAATCGCACCGTTTGTCTATTTTTAGTTTTTGATGTCGCGAAGGACTGGAGTTGAGTGAATGCGCGCGTGTGTCGTCACTTTTCGGCGTAACATTGACATACTGACATTAGACCAGTCTGTAGCTATACAGCATGCCTGGGAGTTATTCGTGGTCTAATATACAAGCCAAATCGATCGAACCACACTTATAAAACCCAACGTCTGAAGAACTACAAACAGCGCAGGTCTCTGACTACTGAACCGTACCAACTAGTTAATGTTACGATCTTCTTCAGAAACTGTAACCAAGTGGGAGTCGACGCCATGAGACCAAACAGTTCGGAGTTGTTGCTTCACAATGTCTCCACCTCAGTTAATACAATTGTAGAATACTCTCCCCATAAAAGAATTCTTTTCAGTCTAATTGCTACACTGGCTATCCTTGGAAATAGTCTGTTCTGTGCTGTGTTGGTTAGGAAGCGTTCGTTGCTTCGTAGGCCTTACAACAAGCTTCTTCTGTCGCTCTCGATCACCGATCTTCTTACTGGTGAGTTGGAAATTTTGTACTTTATGATAAAAAATTAAATACTTTTTTTTTTTTTTTTTTTGTACTGTTATGTTAATTTTTAAATTTTTTTTATACTTTTTTTTACTTTATATTTGTGGTTATGTGTGTGCTTTGAAAGAAAGATTGCTCGCGGTGAGATTTAAATTAAGGTAAAGATACGCAATACCGCAACATTGCGCGCAATATAATTGCAGTAGCCAACTTATTGATATTACTAAAGACTATCGTCTCCAAAATCATTAATTTTGACAATCTATAAATTGTAAGTATCGTGAAATATCCAAAAATCATTGAACATTTTCTTATTTTATTCCCAGCATAATCAAAAGCGTAGAAATAGTTTTGTTGGAACTTTAGGCCTTTCGATCGATTTCAGTTGTGTACCTACCATTAATTGCGAAAATACTTATATTCAGTGAATATCAAGCACTGTAAACATAAACTAAATCAATATAATAAGCGATGAAATTCTATTTCAAAAGGAATAAACTGGGACATTATTTTATGAGGAAATTAATTCTCAAGTTCGAGCAGATAATAACAAGTCGACTGGCGCAGTTACCAGAAACATTTAGTAAAACATTTTCGTCCAGTAACAACGCAAAAACACTAAAATAAAGATATTTACGATGTTGAAATTAAATTAATTGTTTTCTTCTTCTGAGCAGCAAGTTTTTAATTAACGTAAGTTGAAAAATATGACAAAAGGAACTGTTCATCATGGCTGATAATATTGGAAGGAAAGTTTATTGACCAAGACAGATGGTTCTAGAGAGATTATAATGATGTATTTGTTTGTGTCGCTGTCGTAATTTCAAGTTCGTAACGAAGAACAGTTTGACAGAGCAAATTACGTTAAGAAGATGGGGAAGAAAAGCGATGCCGCAAAACAATTGAAGGTTGAAAGGGACATTTAGGTTTTCGGAATTTTCAGCTAAAAGTAATTAAATCAGAAAGATTGTTCTGTTTTGTACAAGTCATCAGACATGCACCATGCACGAGGCCGGCTTGCGTGCAGTATTAGAGCCTATAAAGCTACTGGCGAATGAGGCCTCTAAACTTGTAGCTACTTGTATTACAACTAGTCTGAATGCCGGATCAAATTACAAGTGCTGGAAATACTTAGAAACAAACGTATCCTGACAATCACCACCCAGCAGCACACCACTACCAGGGCCCGTACACAGCACAGGGGCAGGGGGGACACAGCACAGGGGCAGGGGGGCAGTTGCCCCCCTATTGAGAACTGTACTATTTTTATTTATTTTTGCTGTTAAATACGTACTGTCCCCCCTTGAATTTTGGGTTATGTACGGTCCTGACTACTCTACTATTTGAACAAGGCCGAGTTAAAATCATAAACTCTTAGTTTCAACGCAATTCAAAGGAGTTGCACTCACGCGTCTCCGTATATCGTGGACCGTGCACGTGATAGATAAGGGCGTGTTCATTTCCTTTATCTATGAACATGACATATTCATGTTTATTCGAATAAGGATATGAAATACAATGCTTCCTTGTGTATGTGTTCTCACCTCAAGGGAGTAGCAATCACGTACTGGCAGGAACTGATATAATATTAATGTAAATGAATAATCAAAGAAAGGATTATGACGGGCTTCAAATAAGAAATCAGGCTTTTTACCACTTGTAGTAATAACTGTGTCAATGTCATGTCGACGCAAGGTGGGACAAAATCTAGCGAGACATGATTTAGCGCAAGCTCAAAAGGTCTCAAAAGACGTCGATCTTTTTCTATTGTGCAACTCAACCTGCAGCATGACAGGTGTTTGAAATCTCCATCGTACGTACACTGAAGAACAGCCTGGATTTTCTCTCTGGCTAGTTTCCTGCAGTGCGGGCAGTTACGGCCAACGGGCATATATATGCGCAAGGGATGTTTTATTGGTTTTCTGCACTAAATACAGGCATAATTGTTGTTGTTGGCAAAAAAGTGTGATTGTAATGATTTCGATCGTTCTTGCTGTACTTGTTATACGGTAATTGTTGGTGTTGGTGCAGTTGATTTAAATCAGTTACCTCGGCTTTGTGGGTTGTGTTACAAACACCTTCATGTCCGGCTTCAAGTGTATAATCAACGATAAAGATCCAAGCAAAGAACTAGTATTAACTAACACAGGGTCGCCTTTAAACGAGTATATTCTAGTAATTATATCATATACAATCAGAGCAAAGGAAGAAATTTGAAATAATTTTTTTGTCTTTTTTTTTGGTGCCAAATTTATTCAAATTGGCATTATTATCCATATTTTGAAATATTTTTGTTGTTTAATCCAGGTATTTTAATCATATTCACTCCTGACTTCATCTTGAACAAGGAATGGCTCCATGTAGCAGACAACGCGGCTGGCGACTTCTACTGTCGTGTCATTTACAACCGCCTCGTTTTATTTCTCTTCGGCAAAGTCTCCATTTTGAAAGCGACGTTACTGGCCGTGGAGCGCTGGTACTCAGTGATCAAACCCATCAAATACAGACTCACCTTCAGCATCCGTAGACTTCAAGTTTCGATTGTTTGTATTTGGGTGGTGAGCATCGTGCTGCAGATACCCAAAGCGTTTACCATTGCACCGTACTATGGCTCTTGTAGAGTAGAATCTTCCTCATCGAAGCGCTCACAAATCGTCTCCATTTTCTACGTCTGGGTGACATTTTTCATCCCAAGTTTCATCATATGGGCGACTTTTGCACATATTTGGACAAAGTTACGAAAGAACAGAATTCCGGCGGACAATTTAAGAAAAACAGTAACGCAAAGGATGCTGGGAGTTTGTGGCATAGCAGCGTGCATCATGACACTTTGTTGGCTTCCCATTCAAGTAACGTACATTCTTATTGGTTTTAAGATTGTCAAGCTTGACAGCTCGTTTCATGAAGCCAATCAAATGTTGGCCATGGCGAATAGTTGTATAAATCCGTGGATATTTTGCCTGGCTAATAAGGAATACAGAGAAGATGTCCGTGGACTTTTGCTGGCATTATACCGTTGCCTGTCTCCTAAGAAATCCCAATTATCATTACACAATGGTCAAGTCATCGAGCTGCAAAGCATTCCGTTGCAATTCAACAACATTGCAAGCGAGTTTTTACTTGTCAGGTATCTAAAAACGTTGGGCAGTGTTGCCATGCCAAGTCTACATGAGCACTGCATAGAAAGGACACGCCTACGACTCGCGGCGAATACGATTACTTTTTCAAGAATCAGCTGAATCACGTGATTTTACTGGAACACTCTCCTCTCCTCTCCTCTCCTCTCCTCTCCTCTCCTCTCCTCTCCTCTCCTCTCCTCTCCTCTCCCCCCCCCCCCCCCCCCATAAAACTTTACACTTGTTCTGTGACTCGGCTACAAAAGGATATGCTGTTTATAATTAACCCAGTATAAATACAATAAACAAGTCAAATACACAAAGCAACATATTGTAGAATTGAAGAATAAAATTAATAGACAGTTGACAATAGATTTTATGATGAATTATATAACGAAGCAATGAGGCTGATCTGAAGCGTATAATAATTTAGTTAGTTAGTTATTTAATTCAGTAAATATACGCAATAGTTTATACAGGAAAGTCCAGTTCAGTCCTGATTGGAGAAGTAAAACAGTAACAAATATACAATGGACTTCCATTTACAAATATACAAGTGATAGGCACTTAACTAATTTACAATAAATAATTTAATCTCATTAGAATATAAATCATGTGACCTTTAATTTGCTGCAGATTTTAACTGGTCATTTTAAAAAAACTTTCAAAATAAAACAGCAAAAGAACAGCGAAAATCCTTGTATCGCAACCTTTCGTTTTGTAAACTTCAATTGGATTTTGGATTTTTCTGTTCCGCCAATATATTTTTTGCACTAATTAGTACTAAATACAATACAAAACAATAGAAATGTCACTATTTAGTACTTGAAATAATGCTGTTTATGCTGAACAGTAACTTTGTACTCAACTGAGAAATGGACTGACATATATAGTGATTGTCGGAACAGAAAAACCCAAAATCCAACACAAGTCAGTTCAAAGCGAAAGGTCGCGATACAAGGATTTTCGCTGTAATGCATGTAAATTAATAAAGATCGGGATAGGTTAGTGTTGGCCACGATAGATAGTAGTAATTCAACATTTGGCCTCGAGCTGACTGTAAAGTATACCGCAAAACATTCCCTAATTTCTTCGCGAAACTCCGCCAAGAAAACAGTTGAAGTTCGAACTCGATCAGACTTCAACTCTTCTCAGCGGCGTTTCGTGAAAAAGTAGGGACTGTTTTTCAGTCTAACTGTAAATATTGTACATTATCATTCGACTCATTTCTATCCGCAGTTTTGATTGGCTGAAAGACCTGCAATTAACTGCGTCCAAATCTGAACGGCGCTGAGCATGCGCAGTGAAAATGCGCACTATTGATCAGTTCGCTGCAAATAAGCTCGGTCTGAGCATGCGAAGAAGAGATTTAATTGATCATTCACAGTGTAAACATGGCAGCTCGTTTTCCCGAGCTGTGAGAAGAGCAGATATGGAAATTGTAAATTGACAATATTTTAGCTCAAATGTAATGTGGCCAGTGATATGTTTACATCACGTGGAGCTGTAAAAATAAAATGGAATGAAATGGCTGACAGCGCGTGCAGATTAATAAAGAATAAAAAAGCGACTAATAAGTCGAATGATTCCCAACAATTATTGAACTCGGTTATGTTCAAAATATCGTGATATTATTGTCATTGTTACTCGCTATCAATCGATGAATTCTTCACTCTCGCTCATACGGACTGGCATCGGCAAATAACTGATAGACCACCACATATTGCTAAGTGGTCTCTCTTTCCTCCGCGACTTCAGTTAGATCCAATGACAAATCACGATATTTTGCTCAACCTCGTCCAATAATTGCTTATTATTTGGCTATAGATATAATACATTTCGGAAAAAACTATAAAGTTCAGCGATAGCGGAAAATCGGTTAGCGATCGAAATCCACAACTTTTCGTTTTTTTCGCGGTACTTAGACCGAACGTCATTATCAAGTCTACTTTTTTTTTAAACCGTTGATCCGCGGGGCAATCTTACGTGAAAATCGGACAGCTCGACCGACAAATCATAATAGACATTGTATTATTTGGCTATAACAGATTTAAAGTTCAGCGATAATTAAAAGACAACGTCGTGTCGTCATTTGTCAAAATTCTACTGTGTTAGTACATGACGTCATGGCGTGCCATGAATTGGTTGGTGGCGGCCTGGTGCCTGGTAATTAGCTTTTCTTGTTTGTACCTCCAGCATGGCCGCTGCGTCTTTATCCAGGACGGCGGGTTGCATAGATCAGGAAGCTAGTCATTTTGCCATGAAAAACTACGAAAACCTAATTTAAAGACAATGAATTCTGTACAATACACAACTGCGCACGGTGAAATATATTGACGCGACTGCACACTGTACAGTTTTTGGGTCATTTGCACCCTGAACATCCCATAATGTATTAGCCAAAACAATAGAATGATCGACGGTAAAAAGGTCCGGCTGGTTGAGCGCGCACGATTATTTCTAATAAACTGATTCAACCGATTGCACTCTCACTTTCTTTTGGGCTACCTGTGGTTTATAGGAAGAAGAGAGAAGACTGGAATCGATTCAAAATGCTTCGTGTTCATTCCCACTTGTCCTTTCTTGCCACAGTAATCCCATGGCATAACTAGATTAGAAATATAAGCATGCTTTCATCCGAGCCCGCGCCGAAGAGTACCGCTGGATTCTCTTGCACTGGAAAAGGTTAGAGTTATTTCCTGGACAAAGTCAGTTAAAACAATGGTTTCATTGCACATCAATCCGTCGCGATTATGCTGCAAAATCTTTGTAAATCTCAACACTGACTTCCACGATTCCAGTCTCCTTATACGTAGGTGCCATTGTTGCTGCTGTCTTTCTTCTAAGATTCCCCAAACTGCTAGACTTCTCGGCATAACAAGGAATGTTCACTGAACTGTTGTCAAATGCACCACAGTTGACACGGAGTTGATCTTCATTGTAAGTAGATTTGCGGTACGTCTGAACACTGATTGACTTTCGATTACTGTGATTCGCAGTCCCAGGATTTCTACTCGATCATAGTGATGGAAAAGTGCAATAAAGTCCTTTCTGTATTCCTGATTGCTCAGGCAGTATACGACCGGGTTGACGCAAGAGTTGAACATCGCAAGGACAATCGTGAACTGATAGAACCCAAACGGTAAAACCAATTTCTTGAAAGTCAGAAGAATGTAAAACGTTTCGGCGGGAAACCAACACAGTGTCAGTACAAATGCCGTGATGGCGCACATCCGCACTATACGTCGCTTAGCAACGCCATAACTCGTCATCACACAGTGTGCGCTGATCTTCCTGTTCTTGCGCATGCTCAGCCATACATCTGTAAACGTCATCCACGTGACTATACTTGGGATATAAAACGTCATTGCAATGTGAAAAAGAGTCAGAATTTGCGATGTTTGTATCCCATAAGGAGGGTCGGTAAGTCTGCAAAGACCATCTTTCGACGTCTTTTGAAAGAGTTCGTTGATTTGGGTAAAACAGCTGAAGATCCATACAATCATGATGTAAAGTCCCAGGCGTCGCTTTCGAAATGTGACCTTGTATTTCATTGGTTTAACTATTGCATACCAGCGCTCCACGGCCATGCACATCACAGTGAGACTGGACGCTTTACCGAATGTAAACAATACGTAAGTCGAGGCAATGAGCCGGCAGAATAGCTCGCCAGCGGTGTTCTCGGGAACAGCAAAGAGTCGATGTGGTAGGACAAAGTCTGGAGTGACGACCAGGAACAAAGCTGAAATACAACAATACAATTATGAATGATAAATGTTTATAAGAGTTCTTATATAGAGCGCAGTGTCCGTGAAACAAAATCAGATGCCGAAAGCGGATTCCGGAAGAATTGTTTAATTAGCCATTTTAGAAACGAGTAAAGGACTGGGAACGAGTTTTTAGAATTAATCTAATTAAGAAATGAATGAATTAGTAAGTTTCAGGAGTGTGATAGGGTTTGGACAAGTAATAAATGAAACTCTAGACATTCAAAAAATGCAAAGAAATGTATGTTTACAGGGGACACTTGTCCCCTGTAACCATACATTTCTTTGTAAATTTTGAGATGTTTGGAAAGCTGTTACTCATTCAATATCTAAATAAACCTAGCAAAACTTTGTAAGCCTACTAATTCTGATCTGATATGCTCTTTCTTGTGATGGGGTTCATTTCTTAATTAGATTAATTCTAAAAACTCGTTCCCAGTCCTTTACTCGTTTCTAAAGTGGCGTGAATTGTTTTAATTTAATATGGACAAGTAGTCACATCATTCCTCACAGCCTCTATTGATCTTATAGTGAAATTAGTTTTTTCTGGGTACCCACGGTTTTTTGATTTGCACTGTAAATAGTACTAAATATTTTATTTTTGTTTCACGGATACAATGACTGCGCTCTAATGAACTTTCTTTCTGCTAGTCAGTTTGTATATTGAATCAAACAAACAAAGTATAAACAAGAGTGATAGGCAAATCATGGAAAACTGAGTTCGAAATTTGATGCGGATCTATCGGTACAAATGGCCTGACTTGGCCGATTCTACGATCACTGATACCATTATCACGAAAACCGACACGTATTGTGCGAATGAAAGTTTATTAATCAGCGGAAGGAACTAGGCACTGTTGACTTTGGAAGAAGAAATGGTTCAATTGATCTCCTTCAATACTGGCTCTTCAGTCTCTGTCATCACGCAAGTTATTAGTTGGATTTATCTTTTGCTTCTATTTTGGTTTACTACTAATCTGTTTTAGTAATTGTAATTGATGGTAATGTTAGTGAAAGAGATTTGTGCTTTTGTGCTTAAGTTTTACATTCTCTTTTTATTACATGTTAATTTATATTAAACATAGGAAAGGAAGAAAGGAAGAAACAAAGTGTTAGAAAAAAAAAGGAAGTTTTACATTCTCTCTTTATTAATGTTAATTTATATTAAATATAGAAAGAAAGAAAGAGAGAAAGAAAAAGAAAGCCAATAAAGAAACATTGAAACAAAAACGAAAAGTGAAAACCGGAAACACAACGCCGAGAAAGAACGACTAAAAAAAGCAACATTGAAAAGAGAGAGATAAATGGAAAGCAAAAAGGCAGAACTCGGAGACTGAAAAAACCTGAGACTGAACTGAAAAAAAAAAGACTGAAAAAATAAAGATAAAATAAAGACTGAAAAAATAAAGAAAAAAGAAATAATAAAGACTGAACTGAGAAACAGTTGTCACTGATATGTATTTTCACCAACAACTGAATGCCGCAACTTTCAATTTCTGATTCAAAGCCGCAGACTGACTTCACCAAAGTCGTAGCTGTTGTGGTTGTCTTCAAAGAGAGATGCTAATTTTGTCTATTTGCTCTAGGATCTGTTCTCCATGCACATTTTTATGATACAACAAAACAGAAAAACAATATTGATCTGCTGAGCTTATTAAGTAAATTCAAATGAAACTGTGAGTTTGTTCATCATAATTACCGACTTTTTACTTGTATATTATTTTCATTTTACCGAATTTTTCGATTTCTGTCGTAATGTTGTCAGTTTGTTTCATGTTTTCTATTTATCTATATATATCTTTTATCATTCTAGCTTGCTCTTTCTTCCCTCACTACTCCTTGCTTCCCTCCCTCCCCTCCTCTCTTCGTTCGCTAGCTTCATTTCCATGTCTTTCCTTTTCTTTTTTCTTTCGTTTCCTTTGTTCTAGTCAGACTTGCTCGCTTTTCTCAGTTTCTTTCATGTTTGAATCACTTTTTTGATGATTTGCTTAATTTCTTGTATCCGGCTACGCGTCACCTTTGTTATTACATCAATTTTTTTCCGCTAAATTTTGAAACAACACAGTACATATGCTTGATGTTATCAATTCATTTACAGGCTGTAAGTTCTTCGGCAAACGAATGACCATTCTCGGCAGTACGTGTTCTGGACATTTGCTACTGTTTGCTCCAGCTATGCAAACTGTACCAATTCGTGTTGAAATACTTTAGCAATTGCGAAATAAAGGCATTCTGTTGTCAAACACCTGGGTTGAATAGAAAGTTAGTGGGTCGAGAAGATGGTAAAACCGCATTACCTGGAAATGATAAACTTCAATTTTCACATTAGTCTTTCAGTCGACTCGAGGAATTTTATTTCAAAATATTCATTAGGTTTTCATGAATTTGGTCGTCTCGGTTTCTCGAAAAGAAATATTTTTTGGTTAATAAACTATGTTTCGCAATCAAATACAAATACAAGAACCAATATGCAAAGGATATATAATACAGTATATTATGTTTAATTATTCAATTGCTTTTCTCTTTCTCTGTTCTTATTTTGTTTTACAAAGTTAAAATTTGCGTTAAGAATTTTGTACGAAGATGTGATTATTATCCCGTCTAAGTACAAACTTTATATCAAAAAATATTTTTCAAAAATATATTTTATTTAATTATATGCGATGAAATGCTGAGAGAGAAAAAACAAATACTTTACTATGTATATATATTATTACCTGTTAGAAGATCTGTCGCTGCTAAATTCAAGATTAGAATGTTGCAGGGCTTATTGAGCAAGCGTTTTCTTCTCAAAATGACAACACAGATCAGCACATTCCCAATCAAAGCCAGAACAGCAATGATACCAAATGCTACATGGGCAAGGAATCCATACTCTTTGTCTATCATTGCTTCATCGGTCACAACTCTTCTCCCTTCTTCGCTGCTATTAAAGCTAGAGTTCGCAATTCCAAGGGAGTTGCCTATAAGTTTTAAACTCAGTGTCATTTCAATTCCTTCGCCGATTCAGCGGATAAAAGTACAACAAATTACTTATACCCCGACAGATATCAAAATTAAGGGATACTTGAATACAAACTTTGTTTACCTTGCTCTCGAATGGCTTTATGGTTGTCAAAAAGCGTGCTTTGATTGGCTGTTTCGAACAATAACATGATGGCGCATTTCCTCCGAAATAAGAGCGTCATTTCAATCTCAATGATGAACATTTAGGATACCTAAGTCGGCAGAAATAGTATCTAGTATTTAGTTATTTTCTTTAGTATTGTATACAAAAGGTTAAGTTTGACTTGACAAACTTCGACTAAAATAGTAACTTCGCCTGCGCTCACGGAAGCAGCGATGACATCGATGTTGAAAAGGTTCTGTCGCAAATAGTACACAATTAATTATTTTATTCTGAGTAATATTCAGTCGAAACAACTTTGTTATTTGGCGTGCACAACTGTTAAAATAGACGGCGAATGATGTATATATCATTTATTATTTATTTATTTAATATTTTTAGTTGAATACCACTGAATTAAACAATGTATTCATCCATTATTCGTCCATCTCCATGCATCCATCCATCCATTCATTCATCCATCATCATTCATCATCATCATCCATTTATTCATCTATCATTCATCCATCCATCCATCATTCATCTATTCATCCATCCATCCATCCATCCATTCATTCATCTATTCATTCATCCATCCATCCATTCTTCCATCCATCCATTCATCCATCCATCCATCCATCCATCCATCCATCCATCCATCCATCCATCCATCCATCCATCCATCCATCCATCCATCCATTCATTCATCTATTCATTCATCCATCCATCCATCCATCCATCCATCCATCCATCCATCCATCCATCCATCCATCCATCCATCCATCCATCCATCCATCCATCCATCCATCCATCAATTCATCCATCAATTCATCCATCCATTCATCCATCCATTCATTCATTCATCCATTCATTCATTCATTCATTCATCCATCAATCCATCATTCATCCATTCAATTCATTCGTTTGTTCGTTTGTTTCAGTTGTCCCCGCGTGCTGTTCTGTCTCAACTATATCAAGCGATTTGTTCTCAGTTACGTCACAGTTCCTTTCCATAAAACATACTGTATATGGCAAGACAACCGTTTGACGGAATGATTGTATATTGCATGATACGTGAGAACAATATTGCTACCTACTTTGGACTGGAGTTTGGATGACGAGGATTTCATATCGCGCGGTTCATAATACTTCACTTTCGAGTTGTTTAGCACCGCTGTACTACAATTGACAAAAGACGCATGTATTGCTGTCTGAATTTACAGCGGTATCTGCCAACTCGAAAGAGGACTATTGTCAGGATGTCAGTGTATTTCTGACACCGATACACGTCAAAATATAGATTAAACTGAAATGGTAAATAGTTTAAACTACTCGTTTCCTTCTACTCTATTATAATTATTTCCTATTTTTGTTATCTTTTACTCAAATAGATACAGTTCCCACTACAAGGGTCGAATAAAGGCCGATTTACACGATACGATTTGTCGGCCCGATTTTTGACAAGCTTCGTTCGGAAAAATGAAGAAATCGGCCCGATTCGGAAAAATCTACTGCAACAGATTTTAGTGCAACAGATTTTTTCGTGTCGGGCCGATTTTTTGAAAGGAAAATCAAATGAATTGGAGTGTTAAAAACAATAGAACTCAAATCGGGCCGACAAATCGTATCGTGTAAATCGGCCTTAAGATTGCGTGCTTTGTTTGCATCACCAGGCGGTTCATCCTTGAACTTCTGTACGTCTATTTGATTGACATCAGTATGTGAAAAATAAAACCTGTTCATTCATTAAGTAGACCATCTGCGAACGTTTCCTCGTGTCACCGATACTCACGCTGACAGATTGTTTGTTCCACATTGTACAACTTATTCTTTTGTGAAAAATAAAATTGTTTACGAACGGTTGATCGATTCATTGGTACAATAGCATTCCCGGAAATCCTCCTCTCCCCCACCCCCTTGGGTTTCAGAGGACGGTACAAGTTTACAGGCCAAGATGAATCTCAACATTGATTGATAAGGGAGGGGAGGGTGGAGGGTATATTTTCGAAGAAACGCAACGAAACCATAACGATGCACACATCGAACTTTATATGTACCGAGGGCATTGAATCAGGACTAAGTGTGCGCATCGCGTTTTGTCTATAATTGTGGGTGGGTAAATCAAAACATGTATTTCATTACGACACCATTTCCATATACTTCGCTTTCGGATGAGTGGGAAGTAGTTCAGTGCGGTGTCCAAGCATTCTGATTGGTTGAGCGATGATTTTGCGCGCTGTGATTGGTTGAATACAATGTCTTGGATTCCGTACCGTGATCGTATAACTCCGTGCCGTAGGTTTCCCACTCATACGACTCTATATAGCACACTTATATATCAGTGCTATAACAGGCAAGGACGTCATACAATACTTGTACAATATAGCGAATTTGCCTGTCAGCGACAACAAGTGCGTCACACTGCAGAGTCGTTTTCGTACAAGTGTGAAACCTACGTCACTTTACGGTCACGGTACGGAATCGAAGACATTCTATTCAACCAATCACAGCACGCAAAATTATTTCTCAACCAATCAGAATGCTTGGATACCGCACGATCATGGCGCAATACCGTCACGGTACAGCACGAATACGAACCGTTAGGTACCGTAACTACTTCCCACTCATACGAAAACGATTCTAATTTATTTATCTCATACTGATATCTTGTGGTTCAAAGTTTTTTCCATTACTTTCAGAATCCACTGCTTTCAATCATTTAAAAGCTAATCTAGACAATTATACAACATTATCTTTTCTACGGCGATTATACATATGCCAATTAGCTTAAATTGCCATTCTATATTCTATACTTTTATATATATAGTTAATCCAAAATGCCTTTGTCACGTGGGAGTATGCATTACCGAGCTTTCGGACAATGTGTCCATCTTCAGGGCTTTATAAAATAACTATGATTTATTATTCCACTCATGCGTCATTTTACCATATAAGGGCAAGAGAACACGCAAAATATGCCAGCGTATTACACAGTAGCTCGCTCGCGCGCGCACGAAAAACATAGCAAAAATGGCTCAAAATCTTCAGGAGACAAACAAACAAAAACAATTGTGGAATAGCTTCATATTCTTTGTAGTATTTATTTAACTTTATATCTTTCACGCACTAACTACAAAGATCAAATAGCGAT
This sequence comes from Actinostola sp. cb2023, assembly GCA_033675265.1. NCBI lineage: Eukaryota > Metazoa > Cnidaria > Anthozoa > Actiniaria > Actinostolidae > Actinostola > Actinostola sp. cb2023. Next base: position 362,315 of record JAUJYZ010000325.1, read on the forward strand.
GACTAGTTTCGTTCCTGTAAGAACCTCTTCAAATCGCTGATACAATGCATACATAAACTTTATTAACGTGTCAGGCTTCTAGCCTACCACAAGTGGTACACTAATCGGGGACACGACGTATTTATGTCATTTCAAACGAAACTAGTCATCGCTATTTGATCTTTATAGTGCGTGAAAGATATCAAGTTAAATAAATATTACAAAGAATATGAAGCTAAGCAAGTCTTTCGCGGTCTCAACAAGACAAATATCCAGAAAATTGTGGAATAATAAACCCCTTATTTGATGGTTTGACGGATAATACTTGCGGACATTTTATTCATTGCTCGTATGCTCGCCCTACGGGCTCAGAAAAATACGACGCAACTCGTAAAATATCCGCGCGTATTATCTGTCAAACCATCAAATAAGCTGTATATAACGCGCGCGCTGATTGGTCAAAGGATGCGTACGCGTGCTCTATACTATGAGAACACAGTGCACGCGCGCGCAGATTTTCAAACATTTTTGCAACGAACAAAATTGAAAACTTGCTTTAAAATCATACTTGTATTTTATAAAAGCAATAGAAAACTCGGCAGTTGTGCTCTATCGAGTTATAGAAGCACTTGGGAATTGAAAGAAGACTCGAGAAGTTCTCCTAACACTTCTCTCGTCTTCTTCCAATTTCAGCGTGCTTCTATAATTCGATAGAGCACGCTGTCTCCTTATTTTCTATTTCTTCAGGTAAAAATGATTACATCATGCGCGAGCTATTGATATTTATGTACATTTGCGCGAGCTATTGAATTCACGTGTAAAAAAACAGTACTGATTCAATTTTATATCTATTTATATCTAGTTGTAATATCTATTTTAGATATTTTAGATATATTTTAGAGTTTGTAATTCAAAAGCTATTCATTTTAGTCAGCAATTTTGGAAATAAAGACATTATTATTATAAATCCTAAAGTATTTAGTTAATTAAGTGGGAAAAATTGAACTAAAAACTACAACAGATTCGCCTATCATTATGTCATATACGATATTCAATTTGCTGTTGAAACTGATGAAGCGTTCCCATAATTCTTTGCGAAACATACTAGTTACCAGTCTCCCGCGCGCGCAACTCCGGAATGACGAATATGGGATTTTAAAAATCACCAGGCCTTCAAAGCTTGTGATTGGCTGTTGATCCATTGGCCAAACTATCGAACCCTGCTTCCTGGAATGAGTACCGCTTCAGTGTTGGCAGGGAAGGTGTTGGCAGGGAAGGCGATTTCTGTCGAGGGAAGGGGTGGGGAGGATTGGAAATATTCGTGCAATCAGTGACGTCAGTGTTCGCCAGGTTAAAATTCGATAAAGCAATCACGTTGGTAAATGAATACTGACTTCGAGAAGATGAAACTCTTGCAAACAATCGAAATAAACCCATGACATTGGAGCCGGAACAGTACAAGAGTTTCGTGAATTCTCTTCGATATTCTTTGTTGCTGAGACAGTAAATCCAAGGATTCACGCATGAATTGAACATGGCGAGGACACTCAGGACCAGAGAACCAGTAAAAGGCAGCTTAAACACTTCAAACTTGTACAATATGAAGAACGTTTCAGCAGGGAGCCAACAGATTGATAGAAAAAAAGCTGCCAGTGCGCACATGCGCAGTAGCCTTTGCGTTGCTTTAATATTGTTGAGACTGCGTCGGAACGCTGCTTTGCGCATGTGCAGCATTATATGTGCAAACGAGCACCACGTGATTATGCTTGGAATGTACAACGTCAAGGTCACGTGAGTAAGGATGAGAATTCTCTCCAGTTTTATTCCGTAAAATGGCGTTTGAAATGTGCAAAGTCCTTTCTCTACGAACGTAATAAACAGTTCATTGACTTGCGTTAGGCAGCTGATTATCCATATAAGGCTGATATAGTAGTAGAGGCGGCGCTTGCTAAAGGTTGTTATGTAAACGATGGGCTTGATTATAGAGTACCATCGATCAATGGCTAAAAACATGATAGTCAGAGTCGAAGCTTTACCAAAGATAAAGAGAATGTAGGTGGAACCAATCAGACGGCAGTATATATCACCTGCAAGGCCTTCTGGGTAGGGAAAGGTTCGACGATCGAACAGGTAGTCAGGCGTTGCAACGATGAAAATACCTGTCAAAGATAAGTGAGTGTCAATCTATCCATCCATCAATCAATCCATCAATCAGCAATCATTCAATCAATCCATCAATCATTCAATCAATCATTCAATCCATCAATCATTCAATCAATCAATCAAATCAATCAATCCATCAATCATTCAAATCAATCAATCAATCAATTACTAGAGCCTCTAGAGCTAGCTCTAAATACATAAAACACTGTCAAAGTTAGCAAGTATACAAACAAGTTATTGATTACATTTAATTGAATCATTTAATGATACAGATGATAGACCATGTTAGGGACGAGGTCAAAACAGTGATCCCTGGTACGGATCGGGCAGTGGATACCACGACTATGTTCCACAGGTTGAATGATATATTGAGTAGAAGTGAACTACCTACTAGAATATTGACTTATAACGCATGGAACACTTGACGATAAGCCCTGCACTTATGGCCGAGTTTACTTACTACATACTCGTTCTCTAAGAGATAATGTCATTAGATAACTATAAAGGTTTTCAAAACAACTAGAATTAATGCTAGTCATTGTTCTTGGTCTAGTATATTTTGCCGTAATTTCCATAGCTTTTCTTTTCTCAGCTTTAAATTAAAAAAATATAGACTTTTTGCAAGAAATCTTGCTTTTTGGCTTTTTCAGTTAAAACGCAACTTCAAAAATACTTAATAAATAATGGCAAATGCCTGCTTTGACGTCACCGAATTAGCACATCATGATTTAAAACCGCTATGGCCAGTGATGCGAACCTCAAATCACATGAAACTGAACCACCCCAATAAAAGTAAAAAATAAGGTTATAGGCACTTCAAACACGTGATATTTTTCGCACTGTGCGCGTTGTAGCTTGCTCGATCAGTTTGTCACAAATTTACGTATCTGTTATCCAGCTTATTTTGATCAAACTCTGTATTCGAATTCCGTTTATTCGAGGTGTTGACAGCGGCCAGTCATTTAAAAAAGTTTAAAAACCTTACATTGGCGATATTATTTTGACAAACGGTAGTCACATAGCTAAGGAAGCCAAATAAACGTTTGTTGATTCAACAGGCATTGAACAAATACGCCAAAGGAACACTTCTAGACAGCCCGACATAAAAAATGTCACAGAGTAAAGAAAAATATTTGTAATGTTGATTTATCTACGTCTGGCCTCTTCGTGGTAAGCGTTGTCGTTTAGTTCATCCTTACTCAAATTGTACATATTCATTTTTAAATGATTTTTGTTTGTAGCTATAGATTGTACTTTTTGTCTGAATTGAAAAACGTTACCTTGATTGGGGGTCTGAGTTTTCAGGTCTCTGATCAATCGATAGGTACAAATATGGGGTTAAGCGTTAGGTTAGCCGTCGTTAGGCATAAAATTAGATAATTTTAAGCCGTTAGACGTAAAAAAAATTAACCGTAGAGAGATTGTGTAACCATTTACATTGAATTTTCACGTCTGAACTCATATGAACGCACGTAAAAAGGTCAAAATTTTAGCCGTTAAGCATATACGCTACCCTCCCATTGAGACCCTCGATCTAGAGAAGCCCATATTATGGCCACTAAACTATATCCTTTTTACAACTTCAGTTTTGTTGTTGCTATTCATTATTCTTCAAGACTAAACTAATAGTTGGATTGTCGTTTGCTGTCAACACATATCTGTAATTATTTGCCAATAAATGTGAACTCATAGGATAGAAGAGATGCGCAATAATGAATTCATGGGACAACAAACCAGAAACCTTTTGGGAATATTTTCTGTTAAGCCGAATCTACGCGAGCACATTTTCCTTGACAAGTTTTCCTTGACAAGGAAGACTTGCTCGTGTAGACGACAAAAACATCGCCAATTTTTCCTTGTCAAGAAAACCTTGCTCGTGTAGATGACAAAAAATTGTCAATTTTTCCTAGTCAAGGAAAACTTGTTCGTGTAGATGCGGCTTTATAATAGCGGACGCAACACCAAGATCTCAAAGCAAGCGCTTTTTGGTCTGGTATGTGTCATTGTCATAAAGCTCAAAGACAAAAAAAAAAGCGAAATTCAATTCCTATTGTTGTAGTTTAGGGATATTTCTCCACCCAAAGTACTAAACGTTTTATAACGGACATGTAATACGAGACACGATAGAATACCAAACCAACCTGTCAGAGTATCAGTGACTGCGAGGTTAAAGATGAGCACGTTGTAGGCCTTACTAAGCATGGATCGTTTGCGGAGCATCACGATGCAGAGAAGCAGATTTCCAAGAAACGATAGAACTGCGATGATTCCAAACGTACTCTTTATGATCATGCCTTGCGGCATTGCTTGATCGGCAGTGATAGCAGCAAAGGTGTTGTTTTGCCAAGTACGATTTTCAGAGGAGACACTTAAGTTCTTCATTTTCGAGTGTAAATTTTTGGTCCGGCGACCGACGTTTTAGGGCCGTGAACGATGCGACTCAAAAACCAGAAACACTATTTCTCGGCGTAGATTCTAGATGACTCTTCAATCTGATTGGATGGTGGTGATATCAATCGAATTAGTACTATATCCAAGACGTCCACAGTATTATTTTCAATTGCAGATCCTTAATATAAAATACGCAAAACAGCCAAAGACAGATTAGCAAACAGCGCGCATCAAGTCAAAGGCAAACTTCAACACAGCTGGTGAAAGCGTAGCACGTTCAGACGTGAGTTTATGCTTTGTTCATGTTCTGTGGTGCCGCTGGCTGTCGCTTTTCACTGTAGAGACATTTATACAGGTTTCGAACCACGAGAATCCGAAAGCAAATAAATTCAGTGAAACAGGTGATGCTTGTGAGCTGATAACGCATTCAAGAATGAGTGACCTTGTGAAGAGTTTAATAGCTTAGTAATTTGTTTGAACCAAGAGACCATCTTGGTTTGAACATAACTACTTGTCGACTGACTACAATTTAACCAAAATTTTGATTCCAAAATTATTCCTAAAAAAAGTAATTGTTTCTTCATGATTCACTGGTTACGTAAGCACAAGCGCAAACACAAGGAGTGTTATTTTACTGTGTTTGCGCTTGTCATGTTGGGCCTTTTCCACAAGACGCAAGTTTTTATGTTTGCGTCAGTAGTAGACGCCAGAATTAATAATGGTGCGTTTATAATAGACGAAAACATTTTCAACAAATTCAGGCCTGCTATGTATACATGCACGGGAATCAGGATTTCCACAGTGTTTGTACTCTTTTTATCTTTTTCTTATTTAAACATATTTTTCAATGTTCAAACTTTTTCAGTTACCCATCATGCTCTGGGGTGATTTGATTGAATAGAGTACTAAAGTCATGACGTCATAAAAAATAATTTTTGATTTTATAAATTTTTGATTTCCAGTTCAGATAGAATATCATGAAAGAAGTTCACACACCAATTTTTATGACAATCGGTTAAATAGCGGTCAAGATATGGCCAGTTGAATATATAATTTGCCTTAACAAATCACTGTATTTTCGGCTCCGTTCTTTTAACTGGAAATCAAAAATTTATAAAATCAAAATTAATTGTTTCGTGACGTCACACTTTAGTACTCTATTGCTGATGCTTTTAAATTATTGACAGTTTACGTTTCTAATCGATAGTAATTCAAGTAGATTAAGAACCGCCTCCTCAAATGAACATATAATTCCTTTAATTAGAAATATTTGATGAAATATCAGACAGATCTAGATGAAAACGATTCGGCCTGTTGGCCGGAAAATGTATCATTCAAGTCACTCGCGTTATCAATAAATCTGTAGGAAATAATGATACCTCGATACGTGCTAGAATTAAACGTTGTCAATAACAAAGTACAATTCTATTATAATTATCATTTATACAGGTACATATTCGCTACGATTATTTAGAACTAGTTGTACAAAGATTTGATTAAATTTGAGATTCAAAAATTGAACCAATTCAAAAATTGTAATTAGATACTGAAAAGTCCCGAGGGGAGTATGTAATAAAGTTTATTTATATTTATTTAACCATCTTTTAATTAAAAGGCGGGAAGAAAAATAGCGACCTTCCGCGCAAACCAAATGTGCGGTTCGTTTTGCTTCTCACCAACACTTAATTACTCTTTAAATGAACTGATATTGTCAAAAGACTGATAGCTCTTGTCTGAAGATAATTATGGACATGCGCTATAAATAGAACATTACGTAATAAGGTATGGCCAGGATCTAACACGCGCTCTGATTGGCCTGCTGATGTCAGCATTTTGTGAAAGAGCCAATCACAAGCATTGTTGTATCAACCACTAAGCGCTTGTATGCAATGCTTTGGCTATTCTGTTGTCCCAATTCCCAGGCATGTATAAGAAATAATTTCATTTCACTCGGCGATCTTCAGCAATGAGCCTTCGGTTTCCTCAGCGTCACAGAGCGCATGCGCCTTGGTTGGCGATTTGTGGCCATAAGTAAAAGAAAGCCCATTTTTCAATTCGGCGTGCCACAGGCAGCCCACCGAGTAATAAAAATATTCTCAACGCTTTGGCTCACAACTGACGTGTAACTAATTTCATATTCAACAAATTAAGGTCGCTTTTCGTGGTGGTCACGTGGTCTATGACGTCATGAGTCGGCTTGTCGCGGCGACCCAACTTGGAAGACAAAATGGCGCGTTGCCATCAATTATGTCACAGTTCGAGATTATGCAGTGTTGTCTCACGTGACCCAACGGAATGTTCCAGAGAAACGATTTCACGTGTCTTTATTTGTGACTGAACTCTTATTGGACTATTAGAAAAACTATCATTAAATTTAATCTGAATTGGCATAAGCTACAAGAACCTATTTTGATTTTATCTTCACTGTTATCGGTTATTCTCTATAGGAAAAACGTGCACGATTCTTGTTCTTTGTTCCGATTGTAACCTGAAAGGATGAATTCAATGGTTAAAGGAAATCTATGACACCGTAAAAAAAGAGTACTTAACTTATATGGAAACTAGCAAATACACTAGTATGGGCTGCGTTGGTGTATAATGATAAATTCAATGGTTAAAGGAAATCTATGACACTGTAAAAAGTACTTAACTTTACTGACGTTTCAAGCCTTAGCCCTTCGTCGGAGGAAACGATGAATAATAACTCATTACGAGTTATTTATTTATTCATTAAAAAAATATAAAAAAATAAAATAAAAAAAACCCTCATTACGAGTTGAAGATTTCCGCGTTACATGAGTACGCGCTGGTGTTGGATGGATGTACATGTACAGACACACAATGCAACATTACGGGCAATCTTGCTGGCAATATGATATTGCAGCGTGTCCACCTCTCTGTAACTGTTAAGACACACAATGCAACATTACGGGCAATCTTGCTGGCAATATGATATTGCAGCGTGTCCACCTCTCTGTAACTGTTATGACCAAACGTATTGAAGTACGTACATTGCGATCCTACTTCTGCAACATTGCGTGCAATAAATTACAGAGGTAGACACACGATGAATTCGTGTACGATGCTCTGCAATATTGCGCGCAATGTTGAACGGTGTGTCTGTTTTTCAGGGGAGAAGCAAAGACAATGATTCTGACAAGTCAACGTACATTTAAACCTTAACAATATTGATCTTTTGGTGGTATCTCTTGAACGCTCCAATTGGTCTTCCTTGTGTGAACGATGTCCTGTAAAAATAGAAATCGTTATGCGACCACAGCAGTAAAGTTGTCACAGGCACGTTTTCACAGTGACACAAGGCTTCTTGTGCTTGCATGCGCGCTTATACTTGCGTCAGGCCCGTTTTCAGTGACATAAGGTCTCTTGTGCTTGCGCTTATACTTGCGTCGGGCCCGTTCACAGTGACATAAGGCCTCTTGTGCTTGTGCTTATGCTTGCGTCGGGCCCGTTTTCAGTGACATAAGGTCTCTTGTGCTTGCGCTTATGCTTGCGTCAGGTCTGTTTTCACAGTGACATAAGGCCTCTTGTGCTTGCGCTTATGCTTGCGTCAGGCCCGTTTTGACAGTGACATAAGGCCTCTTGTGCTTGCGCTTATGCTTGTGTCAGGCTGGTTTTCACAGTGACATAAGATCTCTTGTGCTTATGCTTGCGTCAGTGACAACAAAAGATGTAGCAGCCAAGAGCCGCCATGTTGGATGAACTAACAAGACTAATGATGAATACTCTGTTATGGGGAACCTATGTTATATCGTGTTCCCCAGCAACACAACTATCTTGAATATTTACCCTCTGAACGTATCCATGAGGTAACTGACGTCCCTCGGTGTAATAACTGAAAGAAATGAAAAACGTCATTCGAGCAAATCGTCTCTGCAATATATTTGCGCCGCGATAACGGTCAATCCTTCATATATGGTACATTTTTATTATGTATGCCTCGTTCTCTCATATTTATATCATATAGTAACATCTTATAGTAAGCAAAACAATGTACCTAAAAATACGGATTATTGTATATAGATAATGACTATGGACCACCATAATGTACCATACATGAAAGACTTACCGCGATAACACCGAAACCGCTGCGCTGAGGCAGCACCACGATCTTATGAGCATATATTTTTATAAATGCCGCTGAAAAGTATAACTAATTCTAAGTATGCGAAGACATTTTAATGTACAAGATAAAACAAGAAATTTGAAAAAAAAAAATGTCGCTGACCGACTATTAAAAAAGGCTCACCTGACGTCAGTACTACTCTCCGTTGGTTGGTCTTGTAGTCTAATCACACCTTCACCAGGCCCACCGTACGACCTGACGGATCCTTCATCCTGTATTTGAGTGAACGGCTGTCCTGACGACGACGTGTATTGCACGGACATATTGCTCGCTGAATGATTCCCGCTTCCTCGTCTTTCAGAAAGGTCCGTCATCCATGGATCGCCGCTCGGACGACGAGGCAGGCGAACCACATTAGGTTGACCACCACTTGAACGCCGTTCTACTGACGCGTTGCTCACTGAATGGACCTCGCTGCTATGTCTGTCCAAAGGGACACCATCCACTGAAACGTTTGTTACAGAACGCCCACTTCCTCGTCTGTCCAAAGGCACCGTATTCAATGGGTCCCCGCTAGAGCGACGGACCATTTGGACCACATTGGGTTGGCCATCATTTGAATGGCTTTTTACTGGTACATTTGTTACTGAATGGCTGCTGCCACGTCTGTCCAAAGGCACCGTATTCAATGGGTTCCCGCTAGAGCGACGGACCATTTGGACCACATTAGGATGGCCATCACTTGAATGGCTTTTTACTGATACATTTGTTACAGAATGGCTGCTGCCACGTCTGTCCAAAGGCAACGTATTCAATGGGTCCCCGCTAGAGCGACGGACCATTTGGACCACATTGGATTGGCCATCACTTGAATGGCTTTTTACTGATACATTTGTTACAGAATGGCTGCTGCCACGTCTGTCCAAAGGCACCGTATTCAATGGGTCCCCGCTAGAGCGACGGACCATTTGGACCACATTAGGATGGCCATCACTTGAATGGCTTTTTACTGATACATTTGTTACAGAATGGCTGCTGCCACGTCTGTCCAAAGGCACCGTATTGAATGGGTCCCCGCTAGAGCGACGGACCATATGGACCACATTGGATTGGCCATCACTTGAACGGCGATCCACTGCCACGTTCCCCATTGAATGATCCTCGCTCTTACGTTTATTCAGAGGTACCGTATTGAATGGGTCCCCGCTAGAGCGACGGACCATATGGACCACATTGGATTGGCCATCACTTGAACGGCGATCCACTGCCACGTTCCCCATTGAATGATCCTCGCTCTCACGTCTATTCAGAGGTACCGTATTGAATGGGTCCCCGCTAGAGCGACGGACCATATGTACAACGTTTGTTTGAGTGTCACTGGGACGGTGTTCCAAAGGAATCGCGGGAATTCCTTGGACAGCGTATACATTGTCGCCATCATTTTGTTCAACAATTTTTGTCTCTGTTCTGTATGTCCTCTGAGTTTTCTCGACTCTTGTTTGCCTGATGTGCTAAATTAAAATAAAGTTTCGATTTCTTTATTCGTTTATAACAAATTTACTTGCAAAAAAAGATGACGACAAGGACATGAAGGGTGTCGACAACCCTTCAATAGGGACCTTACGCACGAGAAAATTCTAGGATGGGAACGTGAGGACGACAGCGCGCGCACTGACGAATAACGGCTCAAAACGAACGTAGACGTCCGCGACGGCAATCTACGAATTTTCTCGTGCGTAAGGTCCCTAATAACTAAAACTTGTAAACATCTTTTATGGTCTTACTTGACTTGGTGCCCTTTGACTTTGCGAGCGTTGATTAGCAACAAGTTGAACATCGCCATACTTTGTACCTCCGCGTAACGGTACGGCGATCTGACTACCGGCAACGTTTTTCTGAAAAACGAAAAACATAGTTTGAATCATCTTATAAATAGCGCACACCATCCAAATACCACTATAAAACAGTTATGATTTAGTGAAAACAGTCGCGACGGAAGCGATGGAAACATAAGATTCCGATCCAGATTCCGACAGGGCTCCATTTAAACCAGCCTTAGCTGAACTGAACAACCCTGTCTAGATATTTGTGAAATAAAAATAAAATAAAATCCAGATCCAGATCCAGATTCCGATCCAGATCCAGATTCCAATCTCGTCGAGCTTACTTCTTTGGTTTTCGTCAGACCGTCAGACGTAACGCTCGTAATTCTTCCGATCCACTGTATAGAAAAAAAGATGGCGACTACAGTTTACCACAATCCTTTGCGAACCTAAGATCAATCAGTACCATTTAGGTCTACAAACTTTCTGCCATCTTCACTAAAATACAGGTAACAGCTTCACACTGTTTTGACGTTTGAAAAACTCTTTGTTCGAAGTTTCTACTAGGAATAGTGGTTTATGCGCGCAAAGGATTACTGGGTAAAATGTACTGATCCGCCATCTTGTTCTGTACAGCGGATACCGTCACTAGTGAAACCCAAACTCGACACTAGCTCGCAGCAGACGTGCCGGTTCATTCACGGTACATTACTTACCTTGTTCTGAGCGGAATCCGTCTTGTCTGCCCCGTAAGATTGAGTCCTTCCAGCTTGTGTTATGCTGACACGTTTAACGAGTTTAACTGACGGACTCTGCTCCCTTCTTGGTGGACTTCCTTTCTCTTCGAACTAAATAGATCGATAAACGAGAAATGTAGGACGAAATGTAAGAAAAGATGGACTGCAGTAAACGTCATTTCCGGTCTCGTGAGCGGGAATTTTTTGACCATCATTTGAGGGCAAAGTAACTGAGATTCCTGTCTTTTACTAGCGAATTGCAACACAGCAATCAGACGTTGTGCATCTGGACGCAGCAAGTTTGGGGGACGAGGAGGAAGGGGGGTGTGGTTCCCTTGAAGGGAGAAATGATAAATGCATTGCTTGCAGGTAGGCCGTTCTTTGCAGTACCCTCGTCCTAATTCTCCGCTAATAACTCGAAAGTGGAGCGTGCTACAACCAAACAGGTCAGGGTTTAGTAACGGCCTCTTACCACTGTATGTACGCTTCTTGATTGGTTCTGTGTGGTTATCCTAGCTCTTGCACTTTTAGTTCTGTCATTTGCTCCTCTACCGGACATAACGAACGGCCCAGGCTTCTTTGATGGCGAATACGTACCAGGACCAACCTTAAAGCAATACTCATCATAATCAGTAATAGCTTTAATAGACCATTTTACCGATACGGCGGCCATTTTGGATTCTATTGTTTTGGCTAAAACATTATGGGATGCTCAGGGTGCAAATGACCCAAAAACTGTAGAGAGTGGAGTCGTGTCAATATATTATTTTTCTATTTCACTCTAACCATAGTGTTGTATGGCTTACTATCTACATGTGTTGTGTATTGTGTTGTATAATTCTGTACAAATTCATTGCTTTAAATTAGGTTTTCGTAGTTTTTCTTGGCCAAATGGTTACTAGCTTGCACCCTGGGCATCCCATAATTCAAGATGGCCGCCGAATCGGTAAAAAGGTCTATTACGGTAACCACGAACTCTTAATTACAGGTTTAATAATACAGCATGGTTAGTTACATTAGTAAGCGTTGATACAGTCTGGGTATTATAGTCGGTGGATCAGAAATATCGGCAGATTTTTGTGTTAACCACGTGACATGGACGACCTTATTTGGGAGAGTGACAGCATGTACATTCATGCTTTAATAATTGAAGCTCCTTGAAATGTTAATAAAAATAATCGATTCCAGTCCACTTTCACCCCAGTTCCCTAGCTATAATATTATAGACTATCCGTTACCTTGGTTACCGTCTTTGTATTGGTATTTTCAGCGCCTCCATGATGAACAGCAGTGACCTCTATTTGTGAAAGGCGTTTGTTGCTTCCTCGTCTGAAGTTCGTTCCCTAAAAAAGATAAGAAGCAGGTCAGGATGCAAGAATAACTATGTAGGTTAATTGTATCCCAATCCGTGTTATCCAGGCGGGTTTTGATTCAACGAAGGTATTAATTATATTCATCGAATAACTAATAACTAAATAATTCCTTTCCTTCCCTCCTCTCTTCCTTCCCTCCTCTCTTCCTTCCTTCCCTCCTTTCTTCCTTCCGTCCCTCCTCTCTTCCTTCCTTCCCTCCTCTCTTCCTTCCTTCCCTCCTCTCTTCCTTCCTTCCCTCCTCTCTTCCTTCCTTCCCTCCTTTCTTCCTTCCTTCCTTCCTTCCTTCCCTCCTTTCTTCCTTCCTTCCTTCCCTCCTTTCTTTATTAGTTTCATATATTTTATTATTAGTAATATTGTTAAGCGCTATTGGTTTTTTAGAAGAAATAACGCTATATAAATAAAGATTATTATTAAAGATTATTATTATTTCTTCCTTCCTGGTTCGTTCGTTGGTTCCTTCCTTCCTTCCTTTCATTCTTTCGTTCATCCCTTTCGTTCTTTATATGTCCTTTCTTCCATTTCTGCAGTCCTGTTTTTCTTTTTTTCCCTCCTTTCCATTCCATTCCATTCCATCCCATCGATCGTTCATTCGTTCATTCGTTCATTCTCTCATTCATAATTCTAGTCATAGTACTTACAGTTCCACTATCCACAATATCTGTAGAACTGCGGCGTTGATTGGTTGTTTCCTGTACGTATGTCTCCTGGATTACTTTCTTTGGCTTTGGTTTTGGTTTGAGGGATCTGTCTATGGCAGGTGGATCTACTTTCTCAATAGAAATAGTTTCTTTGCTACTTGATACAGAACCCCTTTTCTTTTGCTGTTCTTTTTTCTTCTTTTCGCTTTCCCTTTCCTTCATTTTTTCCTTTTCTTTGTTCTTTCTTTGGCTTTCCGTTTCTTTCTTCTTCTTTTGGCTCTCAGTCTGTTTATTCTTTTTTCTTAAGCTTTCTTTTTCCGCTTCTTTTTTCTTCTCGTCTTCGAGTTTTTTGGCCTTGAATTCTCGTCGTTTTCGTTCTGCGTCAGTTTCCTTCGGTTTGACTTCTTTTTTCTTTTTCTCTGCGGGTTTTCCTTTGTTTTCTGGTGACTTCGGCTTCTCGTCAGGTTCATTACTCTGAAACAGACACAAAAACAAAAAATACCAATGATGGTGGTGATGATGACAATGATAATGATGATGATGATAATAATGATGGTGGTGGTGATGACAATGATAATGATGATGATGATAATAATGATGGTGGTGGTGATGACAATGATAATGATGATGACAATGATAATGATGATGATGATAATAATGATGGTGGTGGTGATGACAATGATAATGATGATGATGATGATAATAATGATGATGATGATGGTGATGATGATGATGATGATGATGATGATGATGGTGGTGGTGGTGATGATGATGATGGTGGTGATGATGATAATGATAATGGTGGTGGTGATGATGACAATGATAATGATGGCGGTGATGACGACGATGATAATGGTGGTAATAATGATGATGATTATGGTGGTGGTGGTGGTTGGTGATGATGATGATGGTGTTGGTCGTGGTGGTGTTGATGACGATGATAATGATGGCGGTGATGATGACGATGATAATGGTAGTAATAATGATGATGATAACGATGGTGGTGATGATAACGATGATAATGGTGATGATGATGATGATGGTGTTGGTCATGGTGGTGATGATGACGATGATAACGATGGTGGTGATGATAACGATGATAATGGTGATGATGATGATGATGGTGTTGGTCATGGTGGTGATGATGACGATGATAACGATGGTGGTGATGATAATAATGGTGGTCGTAATAATGATTATCAAACGTCTTCATTTACCTTTCCTTTTTGCAGAATCTTCTTTTTCTTTTTCATAGGGATAGCATAAATGTCTTCTTTAGCTTTAGGTTTCGGATGGTCAACAACTGTCACTGGAATCTCAACAGTCTCATTTTCCTGAAGCTTAAAGAATATTCATAGATTCACCCTCTTGAAAATTAAATCAGGGAGAAAATACATTTTGTAAGCGACCACCTTGCCTTACCTCAAGGGTGGTCGGTTACAAAAGGCTCCACTGTATTCAAAAAGAGATTGCTATGGAGATTAGGTCGTCAAGTAGAAGAACTACTGTCAGTATCACCTCTTGTATGCGACCATCTCCCAATGAGCGACCACATTGCCTTACCTCAAGGGTGGTCGCTTACGAGAGGTTTTGCTGTAATCAAGAAGAGGTTGCTATGGAGATTTGGTCGCCAAGTAGAAGACCTACTTCGGTAACACCTATTGTAAGCGACCACCTCTTTTACTCAGAACAAGGGTGACCTCTTTTACTCAGAACAAGGGTGACCTCTTTTACTCATAACAAGGATGACCCCTTTTACTCAGAACAAGGGTGACCTCTTTTACTCAGAACAAGGGTGACCTCTTTTACTCAGAACAAGGGTGACCTCTTTTACTCAGAACAAGGGTGACCTCTTTTACTCAGAACAAGGGTGACCTCTTTTACTCAGAACAAGGGTGACCTCTTTTACTCAGAACAAGGGTGACCTCTTTTACTCAGAACAAGGGTGACCTCTTTTACTCAGAACAAGGGTGACCTCTTTTACTCAGAACAAGGGTGACCTCTTTTACTCAGAACAAGGGTGACCTCTCTTTTACTCAGAACAAGGGTGACCTCTTTTACTCAGAACAAGGGTGACCTCTTTTACTCAGAACAAGGGTGACCCTTTCAAGAGGCTTTTGAGTGTTTTGTATTTACATTTGATAACAATAACGATACCTTGAAGTCATTTCTTTGCATTCCCATTATGTTAACCCAGGCGTTTCTATTAGAAGTAAAAATGAGTGTAAATATTATACATGTTTGTCAATGATGTATATGATTGTATACGTGTCGCAGGGCTCCTTTTGATATCAGAGGCAGTAGCCACTGACTGGACTACTGTTTTATTTGAGTTTAAATAAAGGTGTCCATCTATCTATGTCATGACTTTCCAAGTGGGCTCGAAAACATGCAGGCACGATAATCACATGTATGAGGTATCTGGTTTACCCAAAAAGGTTGACTCCACAACTTTTCCTCCCCTTTCCCTACAGAATATTACATTTTGTAACCCCAAACATCCCCCACCAACACCCCACACCCCACCTATATCCCCCACCCATACCCCCCACACACACCCCCACACACGATTTTATTATTTTTGTTAAGATAATGGTGATAATGATGATGATGATTGATGATGATGATGATGATGATGATTGATGATGATGATGATGATAATGATGCTGTTGATGATGATAATGATGACGATGACGATGATGCTGCTGATGATGCTGCTGCTGATGATTGATGATGATGATGATAGATGATGATGCTGATGATGCTGATGTTTACCTTGCTTCGGGTGTCATGTCTTTGATTCGCATCTTGATGACTCCATCTTGAATCTGTAAGCCTTGTCCTCCCTGTCCTTCAAGCCTGACATCGCTTGCATAGGAAGGAATATCGCCTTCACGGATATCTCGTATTATGATGGCTTTCTCTACAGGACCTGGTCGAATGGCCACGTATCGACTAGAAAACAAACAAAATTTCTAGCTTTCTATCTTCTTTAAAACCTGAGTGAGCCAAGTGTTCTTACACTTGAACCAGGCAACGCAAAGACTTTTCCAACTACTGGACTACTGGTGCTATTGAGATACCATGAGCACCACAAGTACATGAAAAGACCAGGAGAGCTGCTGTCCCGACCCATCCCAATAGTCCCTTTTCGCGTTCACAGATACCGTTGTAAAACCGCTGTACTTATTGACATCAGACGCATTTGTACAGGCTTAGCCTCGAGTCAGTGTACATTATTCACAAATACCAACAAGAACACGAAAAAATGTTGACATGAAACAATAGAAACATTTTTGATTTGCACGGACTGGTTTCTGAATCGAGGCTAAGCCTGTACAAATGCGTCTTTTGTCAAGGACAGCGGTCATCTCTAAACAACGCGAAACTGGAGTATTTGTTTGAGCACAGCTACACGGAGCCAGCTGGAACCGTTTGAATTGACTGTAATACAGATGCTGCAGACTGAGCATCGGCAAATACACGCAGTGGCGTAGCTTCCTTTACGCATATAAGCACGTCCGTACCTCGGGAAACCAAAACTTTACAATAAATATACAGCAAAAATGTCAAGTTTAGCTTTTGCTCTCTAAGGAAAACAATGGTGTGCGTACTTCATGAAAGTGCCTGGTTACACGCACGAAAAATAAAGATCGTGGAACATACCACACAACTGATTAGTATATATAAGAGTTCGAGCAGTGTTCCAGAGATCCTCCCATAATTCGACCCCCTCCCTCCTCCTCCCTCCCCCCTTCCCCCTCCCCTGAGATACCTAGATTACTCCCTCCCCGAGATTCCTAGCTTAATATTCTTCAATTACTCAAAAGATTCCAGTAACTTACGGTGGTTGTTGTGTTGTTGTTTCCTGGTCTTTGACTCGAATCAACAGCTCCACATTCCCCGCATTTGTCTCATCAATGTACAGATCACGTGAGGAGCGTGTGAGCGTGTGTCTTTTCTCTTCTTTGTGATCCGAGGGCTGCTCAGAGGTATGGACCCAAGTCCATGCTGTTGGTTTGGTACCACCTGTATATGTAGCCAATATGGTGCCTGTTTCCTCGCTCGAGCCACGCATTCCTAGCACCTGGTCGACCCCTTTTCCTGTGTTGTCATCCCACCATTGATAATGACCTGATTCGAACGAAGAAGACATTTCAAAACTAAAGACAATTAGGACTGCGGCAAAAAGACCGGTACAGCAATCACAGGCAGCCCAAGCAATAATTAAACATGTACTGCACCTAAAAATTAGAAAAATAAAAACGTCAATGAAATGAAAAATGGCTTTGTATCTTGTTGTATTATTTGTAGATAAAGTCATTTCAGGTAGTTTTATCCACATTAGACGCTGTTTTTATTATTTTTCCCCCAGCGTCTAATGTGGATAAAACTACCTGAAATGACGTTATCTACAAATCATACAATAAGACACAAAGCCATTTTTCATTGACGTTTATATTTTTCTAATTTTTAGGTTCACTGCAGTACATGTTCATTGCTTGGGCTGCCTGTGCAGCAATTAACACTGGTTGTCCAGTTCAGTGATAGAAGCAATTTGGCACAGCTAGAGGGTGATGAAAGTACATGGTGCTGGATCACATTGGTGGACCAAAGACACGCTGTTTTGATAGCTGACAATTTGTCATTTGTCCGAACGTTTAATTTAAATTAATGCAGTTCCGCACTTTTCAGCACTTCCAACACATTTCAAACAAATCGAGGGGGCAAGATTTTCTCAATTTATCCAAGATTAGCAGAAGTGTGATGAAACACTGAACTTCTTCCTAAGAAGGACGACTTTACTTTCTTCAGTGTTTTATATGATTCCAGGAAATCCAGGTTTCTCTTACCTATTGAAAGGTACTTGTCGGCATCTTCTGCAGTAGGTGCATTCCACCAATCATCGCCGCCTTTGTTATCTTTCTTCAGTACACGTGTCAGGGTTCGTCGTTTCTGAGCAGGAGAGGGTTGTTGTGGAGCCTGGAGCCAAGCCCATTCGATTGGTTTCTCATCTCCTTGATATTTAGCGATGATTGCCCCTGCTGCCCCTGTTTCTTTATTGATGGCACGTATCCCTAAAATATGGTCAACACCTTCCGTTGTATTGGCGTTCCACCACTGCCAGTCGCCTAGACAGACAGACAAACAAACAAACAATCATGATCACGCCATTACAGCGAAAATCCTTGTATCGCGACCTTTCGTTTTGAAAACTTCAGTTGGATTTTGGGTTTTTCTGTTCCGACAATCACTATATATGTCCATTTCTTGAGTACAAAGTTAACTCAGCATAAACATCATTATTTAAAGTACTAAATAGTGACATTTCTATTGCTTTGTATTGTATTTAGTACTAATTAGTGCAACAAATATATTGGCGGAACATAAAAACCCAAAATCCAGCTGAAGTTGATACAAAACGAAAGGTCGCGATACAAGGATTTTCGCAGTAATGAAAACATTTCAAGTACCTGTCAACCGGTCCCGGTCCGATAGAGTACTGCTTGTTTAAAGAGTATATAATGCGCTCTATCCACTGGATAAATCTCATGCAGTGGATATGTTGATGCTGCTGTACAATAAAGTCATCCACTGGATAAGAATTTGTACGCCAGATTGAGTTATCCACTTTTTGAGCAACCAGAGCCTGTTTTATTGTTCGAAATCCCCCTGGAGTTCGCTTACCTATACAGAGGAATCTGTCTGCTTCTTCAGCAGTGGGAGCATTCCACCACTCTAACTGCTCGCCACTTGGGATTAGATTAATTTGCTTAGGTATATGCAGGCCGATGTCAGTGCCATGGTGTTCTTCGCTGACCCACAAGTTTTCGATGTTGAGTTGACTATGATCAATTTCAGGTCTTTTGGGCGACTTTTCAATCTCAACCTTTGAAGAAAAAAACACGAACAGCTTTCATTTTGAACCATCAAAACGAAGAAATGAAACGTGGATATCTGTCTTTGGAACTAATACTTATGGCCCAAATTTATATATATATAGTATAGGCAAATTAGTTGAACTGTTTACACTAACAGAGTTATGTACCATATAGTAATAATAATGAAAACAACAACAACAACAACAACTACAACAAACAAAAAGGGCAAGAAACACGCGCACTCTAGACTTGTTGGCACTGAATTGTATTGTATTGTATTGAAACTTCTTTTAACATATTGTCACATTTTTGTCATGTAAAAAAGGTGTTTCTCCAGTTTAAAATATCTTGATCATTTCTGTCAGGATCATTTTCATAAAGCTTGACTTTAAAGGTGAACAGCAATAAAAACACTGTGCTATCTTTACCTCTTTATGTGCGTAATCCACCTCGTCAAATTTAATATCAGGTTCATATCGTTTGCTTTTGACTTCATAGTGTTCAGGCTTGGGCAGCGCTTCTATGTCTTTGGATGGACGTCGGTCAGCATGTTCCTGTACGTATGATTTTAACAGTGTTTTCCGCCTGCAGCGAATAAAGATAGATGTGTTTTAGATATATCAGAAAGTGCCACATCATCCAATTTCCTCATTCATAAAGGCATAAGCAACGAACCTTGAAAAAACTAGGACTACATTCTCATGCAGCAGCCACTGTTTTCCAAGTTATTTGTGCTGTTCATTATAAAATAACTATGATATAACGCGCGCTCTGATTGGCCAAAGGATGCGTATTCCGCGTGCTCTATGAGAGCACAGTGCACGCGCGCGCAGATATTCAAACATTTTTGTAACGAACTAAATTGAAAACTTGCTTTAAAATCATACTTGTATTTTATAAAAGCAATAGAAAACTCGGCAGCTGTGCCTCGTGCTTCTCCTAGCACTTCTCGAGTCTTCTTCCAATTCCCGCGTGCTTCTATAACTCGATAGAGCACGCTGCCTCGTTTTCTATTCTTTCAATAGTGACTTCATTTGTTGCATGTTGTGGATGAACAATCCACTGTATTGACCATAAACCGGCAGACTGCACATTTATAACCACAGTCCTCTACACACAAACTTCTATACCTTGTAGAAATATAACAGTGAAGAGTTTTGGAAAAATTAAAACTTATAAGCATGAAACCCGTGCTGATTTATTTCTGCACAATATTGTGGTTAAATGCACGGTCGCCATATTTTGGAGTATACATGCAGTGGACTGCTAGTGACGCATCGTTCAATCACTGATATAGTACTTACTTTAAATTCATTAGCTCATCAACGCTCTTTGTCAATGCCTCGATCTTGCTTCTCAGTCCAGCTATACCCGTTTTTCCTGACTTTGGCTTCTCCTTTTTCTCCTTAACTATTTCCTTAACGATGTTGACATTGGTACTGACATCTGTCCTGTGAACCTTGGTGCGGACATTGGAATTATCACTGATTCGGGTCACTTCTTCCTTCCTGGTTTGTTCCTGGTATTTGGTGGTGTCTCCAGTGTCCTTCATACCAGCCATCTTCAAGATATCGTCAAGTTTGGTGCTGTCACGCCTTCCTTCATTTTTTCTATCAGCACCTGTGACTTCGCGTGTTCTTCTCACTTCTTCAGTCGTTCTTGTAATATCGGTGGCACTTGTTCTTCGGTCTTTGGGAAGATCATCCACTCTTGCAGCTGGATATCGTTGAATTCGTGTTGGCAGATTGCTCTCTCTTCGTTCAGACCCTTCCATAGCATTTTCTCCACCATGGTGGACCTCTTCGTGGTGCTTGACCTCATCCTTGACGACTTCACCGTTACGTGACATGAAGGAGCGTTGCATGAATGATGTCCTTGTCGTCTCCGTGACATGCTGTTCTGTTTTGTAATCAGAAATTCCGTAATCTCGGAGATCGGAATGTCTACTTACAATTTCTCTTCCCGGCACGTCAGGTTTGGAAGGGTCTTTGGCTGTTCCATGTACTGCAACAGGTTTGTCATACTTATCTAAAGGAAGACTATAGTGGTCTGAAATCGGGACAGGGCTCTCTGCAACTCGTCCTCTGGAAGGTTGCGGGACACTTCCACTAGACAGATTAAGATGGTCGTAAAGTGGCTCTAGATCATCAAAAATTCCTTCTATAGAACCTCTCCTCTCGTCGGGACCACTTGGGCCAGCATATCCCGGTTCTTGTTTAGGCTTGTCCACTTGGTCACTCCCTCGTCGTAGCTTGTCATAAATCTCTTGAGGTCTTCCTTCCGTAGTTTTTCTCATGGCGCCGGGGCCGCGATCATAGTCTGATTTATCTGGAATATCGTACTGGTTGCTTGCATTTCTGGAGTCTGGATAAGAAGACTCTGGATGTCGTTTGTCCGGAGATTCACCTGGGTTCAGTGGTTGGTTATAAATACGTCCGTCGTCAATACTTTTACCAGTCAAACCTGGCTGGTAAGAATGATCCAATGAGGTGTAAGGTGTTTCATAACTGGATGAGTTATTGTACCTGTACTTCTGAAATCGTTCCTCCTGAGTTGTAACTCCTTGTTTTGTTGTCCCATTGTCATGGAAAACAGAAGACCTTGGTTTGTCATCCGAACTTAGATCTCTTGATAGCCGTGGTCGATACCGATCTGTGCTTCCAGCACCGTCAATCCCTTGGCTACCGCGCCTATTATCCTCAGGTTTCGTGGCACCGGTTTCTCTGTCCTCTCTCCGAAGTACGTCTATCTTGTCATTCTTTTCTTTAAACACGCTGGGATATTTATCACGATCACTTGCAGTCTTCTCGTTCAGTTTTGTTTCTTTGACATGTCTATCGTAGTGACTTGCAGTGCTATCAAGTTCTCGGCTCGTGATCGCACCAATAACTTCATCAAGTTTTTTATCATGCGATTTCTTGTCGAAAATAGATTCCGAGGAATACCTGCGAGTGCTGTCCAGCAATCGATCAATTGCATCCTGGCGAGCTTTTCTATCCTCGTGCAACTGACTGTTCAGTCGTCTCGAGAGATCACTGGTTTCTCCACTTCCTCCAGTGATGTCGGAAGTTTTAGAGACACTGTGCTCAGGTTGGAGACTACTTTTGGAACTGGTCACACCACTATAACTGAATCTTGAACTGTTATGGGTTTCGTTGGTGATGCCAGAAAGGTTTGAATCTCCTGTTTTAGCTTCAGTATTGGACTCTCTTTTCTTTTGAAGCAAATCCTCGTAGCTCGAGGAAGAGGGAAGGTAACTCATTGGTTTTCCACCGACAGAGTGATGCTTTACTTCTGAACCAGTGCGGTCCTTTTCATTTCGATGTCTATCGTCTTTCTTCCCAACATCGTCTCTTCCTTCTTCCTTGATGCCTGTTAGTTGAGAGTGATGCAACTTGTGATCTGAGTCCAAATCAACGCCGTACTTTGAATGACCCTTGTATCGACTTGATTGAAGATACTTTGACACTAGTGCATCGGACTTAGAGAATCGGTCATCATGAGAATCCCCGAGATCACCACCTTTGCCAAGTTTGTCATCCAAGCTGCTGCTTGAATGCAAACGAGAATCCACATCACTGCTAGCGCTTGTTTGACTTTTTTCAGATAACAATCTATCTTTAGAGGATGCTCCAATATCCTCTTTGGATCTTGACAGTTCCTTGGAATATCTAAAGTCGTGGCTACTGCTTGCAAGTAGATTTTTTCTCGATAGAGGATCATCATCGTGGAAGCTACGACGCTCACTAGAAACCTTATAGTCAGAGCTGCTTGAATGAATACCTGCTCCTTTGCTTCTTGCTTCTGCAAGCAGCTTTTCTCTCGATAGAGGATCATCATCGTGGAAGCTACGACGCTCACTAGAAACCTTATAGTCAGAGCTGCTTGAGTGAATACCTGCTCCTTTGCTTCTTGCTTCTGCAAGCAGCTTTTCTCTCGATAGAGGATCATCATCGTGGAAGCTACGACGCTCACTAGAAACCTTATAGTCAGAGCTGCTTGAGTGAATACCTGCTCCTTTGCTTCTTGCTTCTGCAAGCAGCTTTTCTCTCGATAGAGGATCATCATCGTGGAAGCTACGACGCTCACTAGAAACCTTATAGTCAGAACTGCTTGAGTGAATACCTGCTCCTTTGCTTCTTGCTTCTGCAAGCAGCTTTTCTCTCGATAGAGGATCATCATCTTGGAAGCTACGACGCTCACTAGAAACCTTATAGTCAGAGCTGCTTGAGTGAATACCTGCTCCTTTGCTTCTTGCTTCTGCAAGCAGCTTTTCTCTCGATAGAGGATCATCATCGTGGAAGCTACGATGCTCACTAGAAACCTTATAGTCAGAGCTGCTTGAGTGAATACCTGCTCCTTTGCTTCTTGCTTCTGCAAGCAGCTTTTCTCTCGATAGAGGATCATCATCGTGGAAGCTACGACGCTCACTAGAAACCTTATAGTCAGAGCTGCTTGAGTGAATACCTGCTCCTTTGCTTCTTGCTTCTGCAAGCAGCTTTTCTCTCGATAGAGGATCATCATCGTGGAAGCTACGACGCTCACTAGAAACCTTATAGTCAGAGCTGCTTGAATGAATACCCGAGCGAATATCTTTGTTTTCTCTCCTTGCTTCTGCAAGAAGGTTTTCTCTTGACAGTGGATCATCATCGTGTGAGCTACGACGATCGCTGTCACCACTGCTGCTTGTAACAAGACTAGTGAACATAGACACATCACTATCTTTGCCTTTGTTTGCCAGACCACTTGAGGCACCACTACTGGGAACACTGTAGTCACTCTTCATGGCTCCATACTTTCCTGTTCCTACTATGTTCCCAGTAAGGCTTTGCCTGTGCATTTCAAGACGATCGCCTTCAACTTTTTGTCTTTCTCTGAACGACTTGATATCTTCATATTGGAAGCCAAGATCGTTTTGTTTGGACTTGTCTGTGCTGTATTTATCATCGATTGAAGATCGAATACCAGAACGAGAAGGAACTGCTTCTACATCCATTGGTGAGCCTAAAGCTCTACTGATTCTTGAATTCAAAATGTCTGAACTTCCAATCTCGTCTTCCTTCCTGCCTTCCTCGCTCGAGTACCCAGAGCTTCTTGTCGATGACACGCTAGACTTTTTCACACTTTGAGTAATCCTACTAGTCACTCCAGTCTTGACAGAGACGTTTTCACTTTGACTTATATTAGAAATGTGGTTCTCCGTAGCTGTGCTTAATTCTCCAGGTACATAGGACGAAGAAACCCTGGAGCCATATTCATCTCGACTCTTCTTAGGGGTTGAATGCATGATTTTATCATAACTCGAATCCAAGTCTCGGTATTTGCGATCGTAGTAGGACATGTTGACGTGACACGAAGATTTCGAAACTTGGGTTGTTACTTTGTTTTTCAGCCGGATTCTTCATCTGCACAAAAAGTAGAGAAATCATGATTAAATTCTCAAAATACAGTATCTTGGTTCACTCCTCTTTGCAATATATGTCACGGAATAAGACTAGCTAGAGCCTATAATTGCGTATAATTTCCTAAAATGGACATTTGAAACCGACTTTCTGACATGATCATGATCATTCTGATTGAATGCGTTTCAAAACAATGATATAAACTTTATTGGGCATTAAAATGGTATAATCAATAATTAATATAATAATAATTAATATTAGATTTCTATGGAGGTTTAAAATGTTTCACCACAGGAATCTACATTTGAGTTTGCGAGCCATATACGAAAACCATGGACATCTCATCGATTATCAATATCTGTGATTACTCGACCTAACACTGTAACATATCCAAATGAATCGACATAGTAAACCTAGTTTTTACTGTTCGCATCGAAGTAAAATCGCATTAACAATTCCATGAGTTTAGGGCACAAATCTGGACTCTACAAAATGCAAACATTTTGTGCAAATTGTAAGTTAAACACAAATCTGTTTGACTCGACGTTCTTGTACTGGTAGCAGGATTCATGCAGCTCGCAAGTTCATAGTTTCGTACTGAAATAAACTCTTGTTATTTATTCAACATCAAAAGTCAAAAAGACGATTCTTACATCTTTGTAAACCAATCGACAAGCAAAGCAGTGAAATAAATATAATGATTTATTGCCAACGGGAGCAATGCGAAATCATGGGGCTCAATACTACATATATTATATATATTTATTAATTGTATATTATTTTTGTGTTGCATTTATAGTTTCATTATTTAGGGCCTAGATGAAAATTACTGTGTGTAACTCTACCTGTATAAATAAAGTGTATTATTGTTGATTATTATAATGGCTGCCCTTCGACGGCGCATTCCTATTAAGGCTAAAATCGTCTTGCTAATTCAGCTATACGAACCCAGACTCGAACCAATATTCGTAATTTCGTATATATTAGGAATGATTTCACATTGAAAATATGGCCTTGCAGAAAAAATAGTTTTTTTTTGGAAAATCACTGCCAGCTGCACAGACGCCAAACATTTTCATGTCCTTAAAAAAATTGTAAAAAATTTGTTGTTGTTGTTGTTGGATTAAACATTGCATTGAAAAATTCAAATTCACATTCAACAGAATTTGTATTAATTGAAACAAAAAATACTAATTCAAAACTGACTGCATTCAGTCAAGATAAATTGCGAAAAATGATCTAATCACAATCACAGGAAAAGTAATTCCCTCAAAATTGGACGTTTTCATATTAATTTTCATCGGCTTTCAATTACTTTAATTATTTAATAATGTTACGTTCATATGATAGAGTTCTTACCTAATTCAAGAGGTATTCCTTAGATATTCAATTTCCAAAACACGTAGCAGTTGGCATTTTACGACGGAAATAAAGCTGCCATCACTCTCGTGTCGGTCAAAAACGTGCAAACTGGACGTGGAACTACTCGGATGCGCTTCAGGAAATCTGTGAAATAATGACAATAAACGTTTATTAGGTCGCCATTTATGGCTGCATGATTGAGCAAATAACCTATACGTTGTATTGTTGTGTTAAGTGCTGCCTAAGATGTTATATTGGCCTGAATTCAAGTCTTGTTTTCTCATTATAGTTGAGCATTGACGGAGTCGTAAATCATATTTGACCAAGAATTGGGACTTATTAGGAGATGGTATTGCTACGATGAATAACTTCAGCTAATTTAAGTCAATGTCTTTGGAGCTTGGAAAACATGACAAGAAAATTGTACCGTAAACTCGAGTATGATATAGAAATATACAGACACTGATTTAGTAGAAATCTTCATTCGAAAATTGTCATTGTTTTATATTTTCTCTGATATCTGAGAACCATAACTCAGTTGTAGTTACACTCATTCGCAAAAGATTGGCCAAAACACAAAACCTGCTTCATTCTTTATGTGGAGTATAGTAGTTTTTGAAATGAAATTCCATGTTTACTATGAAAATACTTACAGCAACCTCATTATCAAGCGATTTATTATCAGTCACGTGATCGTTCTTTAATAAGATCACAATATATACGAAACCTATAAATTTGAGAATGACTGTATATGTGATCATTTATGGTTATTTACTTCTTTTTAATCCAGCAGAAAGAATTGATTTAATCTCGATCCTATTATTTTATCAACTCCACAGATAGAGTGATTGCAATATATAACCCATGACATAGTTAGTAGACTAATAGACACTAGTAGAACGTATTTCCATTGTTTTCTTTTGTGACTATTTGACTATTACACACTAACATCTAATTTTTATTTCACGGGTTTATTGCAATCACTATATATAAGAAGAAATAATATTGTCACTAGTTGGCGAAAGAGAAGGTTAAAACTCTAACTAAATCCAAGTCCAAGTTTTGAATTAGTTGTTAAACTAAAGATGGTCTTGCGATAGCCTCGAAAAAGTGTTAGAAATGTCTGTTGTTTTGGAAATAACGTGTTGAAATTTGGAAATGCTTTAGCAAATGGAACTTCTACATAAATTCCCGAATTCACATGACACTAGAACGACATTAGATCGCAAATACAATAATAAAAATAATAAAAAGCACACATGTGCTTCTACTTGTGTCCTTTGTAAAAAAAAAAACAAGATTGAGATGTTGTAAAACTACTGTCTGGCTTATACGACGCAAGCACAAGCGTAAGAAACTTGTATCGTGTGAACACAAGAAATGAACAAATTGCTCATTGCGCTCATGCTTGCGTCGGGTCTGTTTTCACAGTGAAATAAGGTCTGTGGTTACATCATTGAACTGAAAGTTTTACAAACGTTTGGTGACGTAACTAACCTTTATTCAGTAGGACGTCTGTGTCGATTCGGACGTTTATCCAATTGCAAGAGCTCCAAGGCTCTACTCGTAGGATTTTGGCTCGATCGTCTTGTACACTTGTACTCTCTCAACCATGAACAGATTTGTTGTCCACGCATCGATTCATTGGATAATCTGCAATACTGGACTCTTGGATTAAGACAGTAATTAATGGCAATACAAGTGTTGTAGTGTTTGATCTACGTACTAGAATCTGTGCATACAGGGAAAAGTCTTCGACAAGAGTAACAGCGGCATGGTGTTGCGATGTCTAAACAAGGGTGTGACAACATATACAAACATCCGAGGCACTAAAATGATTACGATTGTCATCACCATCATTATTACCTGATGTTGTGGAATACTTCGGCGTAGGGAGAAGCTCTACGTAATTCCATACGAAGCTTCAGCTGGCATCATCAGCGTCAGTTACTAGTGGAATAAATGTAGGCGCTGGGTACCGCAAAGAAGGGTCAAAATATTCGTGCTCTACGTAAATCCATACGACGACGCTGATGCTCATGTTTCGCTAGATATCGCAAAGGACCGATATAGAACACCATTATTCCCTGGACATTGTCCCAAGCCAGGAAATGAGGGAGCGGTCGCAAGCTCATATAGAGGACAACTGACCTGCAGCCAGAGGAGGAAACTCCAGACTGCAAATGAACTCCACTAGACTCCGCTGCGCCCGGTCTGCATTGTGGGGGTACAGTGAAGTTGGAGGAAACGAGAAAAAGGTTTCCCTCCCACCCTCCCCCAAAAATGCAGAACATCATCACGCATTTTTCAAACCCATGAAATACAATCATGAACTACTTGATTAGTTCCTCTGCACATTGAAGGCAAAGTACATAGATTTAATCAATGGCTATTATATGTAGCTTGTCTTACAACATTGTCTAAACTATCTACTGCAAACCCTAATAAACCCCTTTGAATCAGGACACGGATTTGGCCCCCTGATTAAGTAAGCAAGCAACTTTGAATATTGTCCCAAGGACACTAGCTAAATCCTTGGACTGCACTACTTTATATGGAAACATTGACCCCAAACCATTCGAAAATACACTGTTTAAATGTCATTTTACAGCAACTCCCAAGAACATCTTGCAGTATAGACCGAATGCAATAATGGCCGAGTAATTTGCATAAACTGAGAAAAATTGCGAGTTTAGAAAATGTAATATCATTTTTAGAAAGACCATAGCAATTGCATGGAAACGAGGCTAGTCAGTCCAAACTCAATTTCCCATACAAATCTTTGTGATTTCAATTCGCTATTACTTTTTACGTTTTCGTAGAATCGCTCTAAAATTTAGTAGGTTTGTTTTTGTTATTATACTCTTTGAAACGATCGATGTACTATATTACTAACTACACAATAAATGATATTTACTGATTCCACCATTATTGCATTCGGTCAATAGACAAGAGTATTTCGAATTAAGTATTAGTAGTATTATTATTATTAGATATTTCGGTTTAATTGAAAACCATTTTCAAAACTTTTAAAAATTGATGTTCTTTGGAGTTGTATTTGTGCTTTATTTCCTACAGTACACTTGTCGGTGGGAAATGTTTTTGGTCAAAACGTTTTCAAGTAATCATCAAAGGCTAGTAGATACATGAACCTTTTTTCTATGAATGACATAATTATATATTAAATTTCATCATTGTTTGAATATTGTCTGTAATTTCAATATCATGGAAATATACTAATAATATTTCTAGTCCTTTCTGGGCACAAGTTTCATAGTTTTTGATCCATTTACCATAGTTAATTTCTTTAAAATTAATAGTTATAACAAGAGTGATTCTACATAATTAGATATAAATTAATCAAGATAATATTAGCAAAATAATAGAATAAAAAATTGTACTTTTGATGTGGAACACCACACACATTCATTTTAATAGGTAGTATGTTGATCCTCACCACAGGGAGCCCAAGCTAACCTTATCTGCTGCCAGAGTTTGTCAAAGAACTCATTTCTTTTTATGAATGTTGATGAAGCTGGTTCTATTTCAACAAAATTCTTGTTCAAATTCTCTTATTTTTATCTATAGTTTGTAAATAGTGGTTAAAAAGCCCCACAGGGAACTACTATTAAAAATTACCCAGGGGCGTAGCCAGGCTTTTCCATTGGGGGGGGGGGGGGGGGGGGGGGGGGGGGGGGGGGGGGGGGGGGGGGGGGGTCACACTCCATATTGTTCACCACCAAATTCCCTCCCCAGTCCCCTCATCAAACATATTAATTTAAAGAGTAGACCCAGAGGAAGGGGGGTCACAGGCACCCTGTGACCTCCCCCTGCCTGCGCCCCTGTTACCATTACCATTACCTTCTTACATTGTGTCTTCAGTTTTATTCAGTCCACATTTTAACAAGTTCTATACTTAGTTATAAACCGCTAGTCCCTTGTACTTGTAAAAGCAACACCAAAGAAGGTTAGCATAGCTTGGGCTCCCTGTGTCCACACATGAGAACATATGAAAGAAATAGAATGAAAGGGACAATAATCTGCACATTTACAACCGAATCTATTGCCGACTAGATGGCAAGTAACACTGAGGAAAGCTTGGCCAGACAGTGTAGGGGATGACAAATGGTACCAGGAATTGCTGCACACACCCACATGTAGGAAGGAGTCTCGCAAAAAAATATGTCTATCTCGAAATCTCAAATGTTTTTCAGAAATCTCGAATGTTTTTCAGTCATGTTTTGGAGTCTCTAATTTTTGGATTGATAGTTTCAGAAAGCTCTCTATTATTGCAGGATAAAGTCTGAGGCTTGAATTTTAAATGGTCATCTTGTGGACTCACAAAGTCTCAACTTTATCATTCAAAACCCTTCATGTACTACTACGACCTTGGCAAGATTGCACAGTTAACTTTGTAAGTATTTGCCAAGATTAATTAAAATGGTTGATGTGTCAAGTTCAGCATGATCAGACTTTAGTCACGTCAGCTAGTTCTTGGCAGGACACATAACAAGATCTTGACAAGAAATGAGGGTTTATCACATAATTTCAAAACTCATAGGACAAAAAATGATTATCATAGCTGGAAAGAGCTCGTTGAAATTAGTAAAAATGTGAAGTTTGGAAAAGATCGCTTCACAAATTGCGAAGATATGAATTTTCAAAAATCGAAATTTTGAATGAAAACCTTTGTTGGAGGCAAGAGTTGCCTCCAAGTGTAATTTCCAAAGGTTTTCATATAAAATTTCGATTTTTGAAAATTCATATCTTCGTAATTTGTGGAGCGATCTTTTCCAAACTTCACATTTTTACTAATTTCAACGAGCTCTTTCCAGCTATGATAATCATTTTTTTGTCCTATGAGTTTTGAAATTATGTGATAAACCCTCATTGTCATAGGATCTTGCCAGCACTTTTTTTCTTTATTGGATCTTGATCAGGAAAATGGAACGAGCCTTATTTTTTGAAAGGATCGAGATGAATATAAGCCCACTCAAAAATGATCATGCAAGTCTCCCCAGTTTAACTAAATTCTTCTAACACAGGGATCCCATTTCTTGGAATGATTACCACAGGGTAACCAATTTGATTTCTTTCAACTAATGAGCTTGTGTCGCCTGTCACGTGACTTTTTAAATTTTCACCGAAGACAAACGAAAATATCATAACTGGAAAGAGCATGCTATAGTTAGTAAAAGTGGAAAGTTTGATGGGAATTAAGTAAATAGGGCAATAGTTACAGGCATTCAAACTTGAACTTTTTTGTATGAAAATGTATGTTGGAGGGCAACGCTTGCCCTCCAAGCGAAAAACCCATACAAATCCTTGTCAAAGCGGGAAACTTTGAAAGCCTTTAACTTTTGTCTTATTTGCTTGATTCCTTTGAAATTTTCCACTTTTACTAATTTTAGTATGCTGTTTCAAGTTATGATATTTTCGTTTGTCTTCGGTGAAAATTTAAAAAGTCACGTGACAGGTGACACAAGCCCATTAAGCCTAAGTAATTGGAGTGATTTTCATAAACCCGTGAAGCAAAAACTATTAGTTAGTGTGTAATAGTCAAATGAAAACAAAATAAAACAATGGAATTAGAGTGTGCTAATGTGTATTAGACTAATACTAAGTATATATTTCCGGCAGGTTATGAAAACCACTCCAAGTAAGTGTAGGCATGCACCCCGTGAATACATTAATCGAACCTCCAGAATGGATGCCTGTGCTCAGCTATTAAATACCGCCTTAGGTTGGGTCGACTACTAAATGTCTCATAAAATGATTTTAAATTTGGAAAACTCTCCAGAACATCAATATGATTTGCTTGTCCCTTAAAGTCGAGCTTCCCCAACTCAACATAAGTGTCAAGCAAGTCAAAAATCGCATAGTCTACCCATGTTATGCGATCTCCAACCCAGTGCAAGTCACCTTCAACATCATTGGACTTGGTATCAGATTCGGAGTCTGAAGACTTTTGCTTTGATGCCGGAGCTAACCTTTCAAAGTGCTTCAACCAGGGAATAACTACGCTAGTTATGTGGTGGTCTCTCGTTTGTGGAGAGAAGGCTGTGCTGTACATGACTGGACCAAGTTTGTTTCTCAGTCATCTGTGGAATATCATTTAATAAATTACTGATTAAAACTGAGCCAAAATCATACTATGAAAACTTAGAAGCACCATTATCCCACAGTGCAAATTTGATGCTTTCAAATTATATCTTTTCAATTCTGTATGGCTGTACAGGGTTGCGCCCTTAGGTTTTTGAGCAACAGGCTCGATCTAGCTATTAAATTCATTTCTTTTATCCATTTTTATTATTTTATATTCTAGTTATATTTTTATTTATTTTTCTTTCACTCAGTTGTAAAATGCACTGAAATCAATATTCCACATTCATGAGAGTTGTTAAAAATGAAAATTTTCAAATCAATTATTATTGAGCAAATGCAGTGTAAATGAAAAGTACATGTAGGTTCCCTGAGCTATCAGAATTAAGTAGGACATCTCGAATATTGACCACGCCCACTCTGTGGGGGGTCTTGTTTCCCGAAACTGCCTTGAAAGCAGAAAAATGAAAAATTTGGACACAGTTTACAAGCAACCCTGCATGTGGTACGTTACCTGCTCCTTGAACAAGAACATCACAAGTATGCAAATCCTGACAGTCACAATCCAGACCAAGAGAGCGTCCAAGATGGTGCATTATGGCTACAAATTACAAATAATAATAATAATAATACTGTATATACATATTTTACCAGGGTAGACTTGTCAGCATAAACTGTTATCAAATGCACTACGACCGGACTGCATTTTTAGGGTGCGTTCGATTGACCTTATTCCAGAATAGGATTACACGGAATAACATCCCTAAATTGCTGTCGCGCAGCTACTGTCCACTGTAAAATGAAACAATTCCTTGTTGTATCATAATAAAGTTACAAGGAACAGTTTGGAATTTTAAATGTGCTGAAATAAAAGCATCCAAGTGTTTATTCCGTGTATTTCTATTCTGGAATAGAGTCAATCGAACTCACCCTTAGAGTTGGGCTTCCACAGGAAGCCCGCCCGACTAAGGAAACCGGCTAATTATTATTTACTATTATTCTTATTAATTATTAAAAGAAACAATCCCCTCTTCTATTTTTACGGTAAAATACCTCTGCTTTGAACAAGTTGAAGTCCAGTGGTTGTTGTTATAGCAGGAACTGAATAACAAGAAATAAAATAATTAAAATGCAAACTATAAGCTTACATCTGTACATTCATGTTATTGAAGCTATAAAAGGTTCATCATAAAACTAAAAGAAAATGAAAAAAATAAAATGCATATAAATCCAAGGCTTTCACGCTGCAAGTACTTAAAGATATGCAAACAAAACGAAGATTTCTAAGGATGATTTAAGAGCCAATAAAAACACTCCACCTAACATACGATTAACCTTCACCTGCCGGCCTGTCTTACATGAATGTACAAATGTAGAACGACGAATAAGTCAAGTATCCTAATTTGACCTAAACATTTCAAATTCTGCCAAAATTAGCTCACCCTGGCCAAACGTAAAAAGTCCAGTGTTAACTCCTTTTTCCTTGATAAGTGGCCAATCCTCTTTAGTGTAGTTTGTCTCCGCGTACTGCACTCCATTGTCCTCCATTATAAACCTGATTCCCTCAGCTCGGCCACGAACTCCGAAATAATGTAGCGTAACTTGGCCGAGATCGGCGATCGGTGCACAGCCATGTTTGCCGTGAATGATTTTGTTCAGTTTGTTGAGTAGGAATTGTGCTTTCCCACTGTAAAGAACGGCTGCTATGAGAGCTACTAGAGCAAACGTTAGCTGAATCCCTGCATTCGACCTCTCCGCCATTTTGCATTCAAAATGTGCCACAGGAAGCCCAAAGCAACATCATCAAACAGAATAATAGAATTTGAAAAAGTGAAAAACGACAAGGAAAGAAAAAATACAAGAGAAATAAAAGAAAGGTTAGCAAAGTCTATTTACAGCTACAGAAATATTTAATTAATATAATAATAAAATGATTTTTAAAAACAAAGCAAGAAACCAAAAAATTTGAAAATGTAAAATTCAGTAACAATACCAGCAAAAAAAGACGCTCTATCGGTATCCAGTCCTCTATCAATAGTACCAGTTATTGGGGTTCCTGTGCATTGCCTTGTCGAAATCAAAACTTTTTTATTTCAAAATACCTGAAAGATAAATCCGATAAAAACTAAAACAATAAAACTAGAACTAGAAGGAAAGAACAAGAAAAAATAGAGTGAAAATGAAACGCGCTAAAATTAAAAAAGAAGGAAAATGAAGAAGAAGAAAAAGATCAAATGCTGTGAGACTCGAACTCCTGACCTTTGGCTCCTTGGTTTTGGCCACGGTCCCACCCCTACCGTATCAAAGGAAAGACGAAAAAGAAAACTCAAAAAAATAGAAAAAGAAAAAAGAAATAATGGGACGATTCTCCCGAGACATTCTAAGAAGCTGAGACATCGAATCGACTTACGTAAAGGGTGGAGATTTCGGCCCCGCCCGCGCTATCCCGGTGCTACATAAAACTAGGTCCTAACCAAATCGCCAGTGAGGGAGAGGATATCTAGCCCCTAAGCCATAACTTCAGATAAACCCTATTAGACCATTGCTCCATCTAGTCACTCATAATATATTTAGGTGTGATTTTTGTAGTCTATCCGGCGAAGCTTCATTGATATGCTAAAACGTAGTGTAATAGTCCTTAGGAAGGTCACGTGAATAAGATTTGGAATTGACAACAGACGGTCCGCGGGGACAGTCTTAAAATAAATACATAGATGCATACATTAAGAAACCGGGCCAAAATAAATACGCGAAGGAAGTCCCGTGTGGCCTTATTCAGTCGAGTATTTAATGCAGAGAACTGAAGTGGTTTAACGCTGCCCGTGCAAAATGTAGATCTTTATCAGTTGTTTCCTTCTTTCTTACTCGTTGCTTGTGCTGTGTGTTTAAAATCCTAATGACCGACGAAAACCGTATTTCAAGCCAGTTGATTTCAATTTTTGAAATGTTTGCATAGATATATTATTGGGGTTCCTATGCATTGCCTTGTCAAAATGAAACCTTTTGTATTTCAAAATACCTCAAAGACAAATCCGATAAAAATGAAAACAAGAAAACTAGAAGGAAAGGACAAGGGAAAAAGAGAGAAAATGAAACGCGCTAAAAAAAGAAGGGGAAAAAAATAGATCGACTGCTGTGAGACTTTGGCTCTTCGTTTCACAGGAAAGTTTTGCTCATGATCACGGTCCCACCCAGAAAGACAACTCGAAAAAAAGAAAAAGAAATAATGGGACGATTCTCCCGAGACTACGTGACCATCACAGAAGGCGCGGTCACGAAATTTTGCTCAGTCACAGACGAGGTTACCAAGCATATCCAACAAAAATAAAACATAAAACTAAAAACGTCGAAGAAACGAGTAATTCTTACCATCTTTGGTGTTTAAACACACGATGTTTGCATTCGATGGACAGTTTAAGAGTCGCCCTACAGTTTCTCTAGGTGGATCGAGTAAAAAGGTGAGAAATAATACAGTTATCACGGTATGCAATAGTGAGTCACTGACAGCTTGCGTCATAACGATATTAACGTGGTTTCTCCTCGTTCTCTTGTGTTTCGAGTTGTACGACTTATTTTTACGAAGACTGAAGCGAAGAGAGAGTGTGTTATAGCAGAGTATAGCAGTGTAGTGATCAATCAAACTAGAATATTGTTTTGGCAAAAATAAAACACAACAATAAATGGGTTTCACTTGGTGGAAAAGAACACAGATTTAATAATCAATAGATAGATGGCTTATTAATGACTTGTTTTACCCTTTTAGACGAATACCATGTACATTTATTACTGTAGTAATTAACTCGTACAATGATCAACGTGGAAGTGAAGTGTATGCTATCAAAGAGCCTGTAAAGGAGGCTAATAATCATTGCTTGTAACTTTCAGGAAGCCAGGTCTGCATTGCTTCAGAGAACACAGATCGAACGGAAACACAGAGAGGTCAATACAGTTGTAATTATTATATGCTGTGATCACTGTACTAACATTATGATGATGATGATATGATGGTTAATGGTGATGGATGATGGTAGAATGCATGGTATTGGATGTTGTTAACAATGATGATTAATCATGGTAATAAAGATCTAAATGGTGATGATGATCATCGTGAATGATAATTATAGTATGCTGATTACAATGCAATTTGTTTATAGTAATCTGATTATTGAACAATAACTCTCAATGCTGCTCACAGAGGTTTGTCAATATTATTATACTATATTTCAAACTTTAGGATCACAAAAGAAGAGTTCAGAGTGTCATCCAGGTACAGGCATTCATGAGGGCTGAATGGGTCCGTCATGAACAGGTAGAGTACATTGTACATACATGTATTATTGCACATGAAGGGGAACCAGAGTTATAAACACTGGCCACATCCATAAGGCCTCTTAATTGGCCCGGGAATTACTTAACTTAAACAAATGTACGTTGTATGTTTGTTCCTAGTACCAACTACAGAGAGAAGCATTTGACCATACAAGCCAAAGCATCCAGGGATCCACCTTTATAGATGTACAGACCATAATAGTACTTATCAGGAGATTAATTTTCTTCTATTCAAACAAGAAAGACTCACAGCGACTGGTAAGGTGATAACTGTACATTGACATACGAGGACCAATCAGAGACATTGCAACCACAATATATTAGAGCAGATTTAGAATGACTGTCAACTATCATGGCACGACATTTGGAATCCATGAAAAAACATATGTTCCGTGTCTGAATGATGATGATGACTGTACATACAAATGTACATATCAGTCAAGGGTTTCACAATGAAAAAGCTTCAAATGATGTACATGTAAATAGGTACATTTGTAACAATTTGGCAGCAGATGGAATGGAACAAAGTACAAAAAAGTACATCAAGTACAAAAAAAATACAAAAAATTAAGTACATCAAAGCTAATAAAATAAAATAAATAAACAAAGAGTTTTCCAATAATTGCAATGAGGGTTTATCACGTAATTTCAAAACTCATAGGACAAAAAAATGATTATCATAGCTGGAAAGAGCTCGTTGAAATGAGTTAAAATGTGAAGTTTTTTCAAAAATGCGAAGATATGAATTTTCAAAAATCGAAATTTTGTATGAAAACCTTTGTTGGAGGCAAGAGTTGCCTACCAGCGTAAATTTCCAAAGGTTTTCATATAAAATTTCAATTTTTGAAAATTCATATCTTCGCAATTTGTGAAGCGATCTTTTCCAAACTTCACATTTTTACTAATTTCAACGAGCTCTTTCCAGCTATGATAATCATTTTTTTGTCCTATGAGTTTTGAAATTACGTGATAAACCCTCATTAATTGCTTCTAATGAAATCCCTGGCCATCCATCAGAATTAATTCAAATACTTTGTTATTAATTGTTTTGTTATTATTTTCTTTTTAGATTTGGTTATGTCAGACTTTGCTAAAACAATACAAATTCATCAAGCCTGATCAATCAGCAGACCAGTCCAGAATAAGTACATGGACTTACCAAATCAAGAATGTTCTTCTCCTGTGTTGCAGGTATTACTTCATGACTTGATGCTCGATCATGTAGTGGTGTGATTGTCTGTGTTTACACAACTTTTGCAAGTATCATATATAGGCATCACATCCACTGTAGGTGGTGCAAGGCACTTGTACAACATGTACATGTACATGTAATTATATATGTGCATCTACATTTCTGTACATGTCCAAGTGTAAGCAGACATCGTAACAGCACTGACTTGTACAACGTCACATGCATCTGTAGACATGTATCTTGTACAATGGCTTCTGAACATGTATACAATGTACATGTACATGAACTATTGATTTCGTTGTCTGAAAGACAAGTTATTGTAAGGCCTGGTTAACATGAGCAATGCATGCACATTAAACAAGCACAATGCAAATGCAAGGGCAAATGATGTGATACACAAATTTATGCAAGCAAAATAAAGCATGCGTGTAGGTAAGTGCATGCGTGTAGGTTAGTGCATGCGTGTAGGTTAGTGCATGCGTGTAGGTTAGTGCATGCGTGTAGGTTAGTGCATGACCTAATCCAAAATGGCTGATGACATAGAAGTTGCCTTGCACTTTCATGAACTTTTGCATAAACTGTATCCACATGGGCAAAATGCAAACACAAGCTGCACATTACTTGAGTGAACCAGGGTTCAGAGTGTATTTTGACACACAGTTTGTCTGTTGATATTAACCAGGTCCTTAGATAGTTCCCTCCATGATTCTACACCAATTGCTGTACAGCTACGAATGCTTGAAGTGTTTACCTCTGCTGAGGCACATAATAGCAAGAAAGATGCAATCAAAACTACAATCTATTTGGTCAAAAATAGTAAGTATAGTAAGAATTTACATTGTGCATTTATTTCACATGGTACATTTATTCAATCAAAATTCAAAACCAGAAAATTCCTGTTGGGAACTTAATCATTGAGCTAGGTCAAGGCTACATGTAGAATTGAATGACCGTTATTATTATTATTAATGTTATTGATATTATTATTATTATTATTATTATCTTAATTCTTGCTTTTATCTTCAGAGTATTTCAAATACCTGAGATCATTAATCAATGTCCGTGTACCATCAAGTCTTGAGGTGTCTTCTGTCCCACCAACACCTCTTGCTGGTGCACTGGTAGACCTTGTTCTACGGCCAGTCACTTTAGTTTGCCAGGAAGAGCTGGAGTGTAACCATGAAAGGTGAGTTGAGTCTTCAGAACAA
This sequence comes from Actinostola sp. cb2023, assembly GCA_033675265.1. Taxonomy (NCBI): domain Eukaryota; kingdom Metazoa; phylum Cnidaria; class Anthozoa; order Actiniaria; family Actinostolidae; genus Actinostola; species Actinostola sp. cb2023. The sequence continues at coordinate 400,980 of JAUJYZ010000325.1, forward strand.
ATATAGTTGGGCTCCCTGTGGTACATTGTACACAGGGAACCCAACTTTTTATTAATCCCCAGAAAAAAGGTTGTTGGGCTCCCTGTGGTACATTGTACACAGGGAACCCAACAATTTGCTATTCCCCAGAAAAAAAGTTGTTGGGCTACCTGTGGTACATTCTACACAGGGAACCCAACTATTTATTAATCCCCAGAAAAAAGGTTGTTGGGCTCCCTGTGGTACATTGCACACAGGGAACCCAACTATTTGCTAATCCCCAGAAAAAAGGTTGTTGGGCTCTCTGTGGTACATTCTACACAGGGAACCCAACTATTTATTAATTCCCAGAAAAAAGGTTGTTGGGCTCCCTGTGGTACATTGCACACAGGGAACCCAACTATTTGCTATTCCCCAGAAAAAAAGGTTGTTGGGCTCCCTGTGGCACATTCTACACAGGGAACCCAACTATTTGCTAATCCCCAGAAAAAAGGTTGTTGGGCTCCCTGTGGTACATTGCACACAGGGAACCCAACTATTTGTTAATCCCCAGAAAAAAGGTTGTTGGGCTCCCTGTGGTACATTGTACACAGGGAACCCAACTATTTGCTATTTCCCAGTATAAAGGTTGTTGGGCTCCCTGTGGTACATCTAACATTAATTATAAATTATTATTTTGTATTACAGACATGAAGTATTATCAGCACTAACGACTGACCTTCTCAGTCCTGAAATGACTGAACAGTTCACTTGTTTCTTACTACCTGTCCTCTCGTCACCAAAGACAAAGTTCCCGTTTGCATATTTAGTAGAGTCAATCCTTGTGATGTATAAATCGTGGGACGATCGCGTCAGTACTTCACCATGGCTGCTGTATGCTATTTTGGTGCTCGCTGAGGACCGTCTAGGTAAAGTGTATGTCCCATTTACACTGGCGACATGCCTGTCATTAATGATTACATGTATGATTTGGATTTGCAACAAAATACACCACTTTGCACAGTTCTGTTCAGTAGCCATGAACAATGGTACCAGGTCGAGGTTAACATTGATGTTTTCATACATTTAAAAAAAATGATCAAATGACAACCTCGACTTGTGCCTATTGAACAGAACCGTGAAGTGGTGTACATATTGCCATAGGGATTCCAGTAGGACTATCAATCGTTTGCAAATTCTACTGAAACCCTTGTTCCAGGACTGAAATATATTTTTTTATTTATTTATCTCTCATCATTCCCCCACACCATTTTTATGCTTGACAAACCTCCATCTTTTTGGTTGCAGGTTTCTTATCAATCGATTACCTTTTGTATTACATTCAAGTTCTGCAGTTTCTTCTTCCACAGTTACCGCTTCCAGGTTAGATCAACGAGAATGAATTAGTCCTGGACAGAATGAATGAATAAATAGAATTAAGAATTTCATCTCATGCTTTCAAAATTGACATATTATTAATCTGATGGAATGAACAACACTTTTAAGAGACTTGTACATTTGCTACTTTTATTTCAGCACATTTAAAATTCCAAACTGTTCCTTGTAACTTTATTATGATACAACAAGGAATCGTTTCATTTTACAGTGGACAGTAGCTGCGTGACAGCGATTTAGGGATGTTATTCTGTGTATTCCTATTCTGGAATAAGGTCAATCGAACGCACCCTAAGAGACTTGTACATTTGTTACTTCTTAATAGACCATTTGGTAATTATATTGTTATTATACTACTGATTGATTAATGTCTTATTGGTGACAGCATCTTGTTCAAATGACAGTGATGATTCTGATTCAGAAATGGAAGTAGAATATAATCAGGTACATGTATCTACAGTATACATCATTCCAATAGCTGCCATATTCACTTGTTATTTGAATTTATTGAATTGGCCATGCATAGAGTGATTGTGTCACAGAGATAGGTAAAATTTCCAAGATTTGTTGAAGTGTGGAGCCCTAAGAAAATTCAACTTAAAGTTGATGTAAATTAACGAGGACGATTTTGTATCAGATTTACAACACACTTCACGGTTATGATTTCATTTGTGATTTCCTCATGAATTATTATAAAATAGTTTGATAAATACATGTATGTATACTGATATTATTATTACTTCAGGATGAGCGTCTGAATCAACTACGTGATGAATGTCTAAAAATACTTGATTCCAAGGAGCATGTGAAAAGCCTGGAATCCTTAGTCACAGCGAATATTAACCGGAGAAATGCGTTAGACAGGTAGGCTTGAGTCCAGGGTATTCCTTATCTGTGAGCACAGCTTATACAGGGCTGTAGCCGCCAGTACGGTTGGTCTGGTTTCAACCGGACCACTTTTCGAATCAAACAGGGTGTTGGGGGATGGTGTGTGTCTTGAGTGATTGTATCATTATTTTTCCCAATTTTGAAAACCGGACCACTCAAAAACTGGCAGCTACGGCCCTGTTATACACAGGTGTTTTAGGTGTTTATTGCTATGGCATACATATATACACTGTATGCCGTCACATGTCTCATACTTTCGCATTTATATAGTTATAGCATAAATTATTTTATTTTTTTTTTATTTATTTTTTATTTTTATTTTATAATGAAGTTATTATAAAATAAATAAATAAATTTCTCAGCAATGAAATATTTGTTTTTTAGACAACGGGATCTGATCCTTGCACTGTGCAGAGTATGTCATCATTTGATGACGGAAAATAGGATGCAAGTACACAAAACCAGGTAACTACGGCAACTAGGACATCAAAGATGTTTGAAGAAATACAGTCAATTTGAAAAATAATTTGTTATTTTGCAGGTTGTTATACACTTTGGCTCTAAATCCTACTTTTATCCATCAACTCTGGAATCATATTTTACGTGAAACAATTACTACTGGAACTGGGTATGTTATTATGTCAAAATAACTTTCAAAGTAATAACTTACCATACAACACCTTGAATTGCTTTAGTCAGGGGTGTCGTGTTACAGACTCCAGCAAAAACATAGGGGCTCACCTACATGTACATGTAGAATCAAAATGGCAAGGCATATATGCTCTTTAAGTCAGAGCAGTGTTGAGAGTAGCCTGTCAAATAGGCCCGTCGTCGTCTTATTTTGACAGCCCTGAACACATGTCCATGTATAGTCATTCAAAGGTTCATTTATTTCCATATATTAATATGAATTGAAAAACTATCCCAATTTTACATATTACATCTAATCTAAAAAGTTACAACAATCAAGAAGAAATCATCCAAATAATAAATAAATCTAATCCCCAATATATCCCGGCCTAGAACTTCAAATAGAAATCAAAACTGTGTTGTATATCTGATACAAAATCCTTTTCTCAGCCAAACTTTATGATCAAATCTTGGAAATTTTACGTTTGATAAGTTAGTAGTCATGCAAACATCTGATAACTACAATACAATACAATAACTTTATTTTCATTGTTTTGTACACGACCCCACAAGCTTTTCAGCTTTAATTTTAATCGTGTATAAATAAAAACTAAAATAAAAAGAATAAAATAAAATAAAATAACAATTAAAGCCACTTACTAATAGAGAATCATTGGTTGGCTTGCGAGTGATCTCGATGTAACTGACTACAGTGTTTACCTTTTTATTCAGGAAAGAAATTCCAATCTTGCAATTAATTAACCAAGGACAAAACCTCACGACAACCGAGGCTGGCCATATAGTTCCCATGTTGTCGCTGTTTTGTGCTTTATTTGGTCACTCGTTGTTTTCGGTTGGTGACAAGGAATTCTTTGGGGAACAAAAAGGTACAGTAAACATTGTATATGGAGATTGTAAAATGTGTTATCAGAGTAATGTACAGAGTTTTTGCTTTGACACAAGCACGAGTGTAACACGGTGGACAAAAAAGTACACGAAATTATTCAATCCAAAGATATTAATTTTTGAAATTTGAAATTTCCGCCATTTTGTGCTATTTTTAGTAACAAAATGGCGGATTTTCAAATTTCAAAAATTCTTTGGATTGAATAACGATATCTGAGATATTATTTCAGCTATTTCTCTAATTTTACATGTTCTTTCGATTGCAATGATTTAGTTAGTGTAGTTTTGAATTTCAAAATTTGTTGGCATGTTCATGACATCATTTTTCTGCCAAAAATCATAAAAATCAAAAAACAAAAAAGAACAAATTTGTTGCCTTGACATATGCTGTCACGTTGCCAAGTTTCATTTTGATTAGATTAAAACTGTAGAAGTTATACAAAGGTCGTCGATTTCCCATACTTTTTTGCCCACCGTGGTAAGCATAAGAAACTTGTGTTGTGTGAAAATGGGCCGATGCAAGCGTAAGTGCACTTGAGCACAAAAACATGGGGGGAAGATCCTTGTGCTTCTGCTTGCGCTGAGCCCATTTTTACGAGGAAACAACACCACTTGTGCTTACGCTCACAGTATGTGTACCTGTGCTTACCTGACTAGTTGGAATTAAACCAGGTTTACAGTTCCATTTGTGTCACTCAACACCTTGAATATTACATGTGATGTTAAAATCAGTTTTGAACACAATCGTGATGAACAAAAGTGTACATTTACATTCAGATGACCACTCTGACTCAAGATTTGTTCCCTTTTTGTAGAAAAATCGATTATGCCATTCACAATAGAAGAGCTCATTCCCATGACATCTGTGTTGTGTGACACTATCATTGGCATGACTAAAATCATCTACCCTGACAGCAGTCACGCAATACTATCAGGCGTTCACTATGTCACTGCTATGAAGAGTGTTGGAGTTCGTTCTGTCCTTGTCAAGACACAGGAGTTTTACCCCCAACGAAAGTGGATCCTGCTGTTGAGAGTAAGAAATAATATAGATTCTAAAAATCCATGCAGTTGGGCTTCTTGTGGTGAAATCTGTATCACATTTTCATGAAAAGATCAGAGAAATTAACATTTTTATTAGACTATGTTTGAAATCAATAGAAAAAAAAAAGAAAAAAAAAAGATCCCTCCCTATGTGTAGATTTCCTGTGTGCACATGGGAACTGAGATTACTGCGCGACATGGATCAGCTCTCACGGGATCAAGATCCCACATTCCAAGTTTTCAACCATCAAAATGTCTTCACTTTAGTTTTACCATTATTATTTCCAGGAAGTGACGCATTTAGTTAAGCAGTTTCACTCACGTGACACAAGAAGACCATTTTGTCCTGAGAACCACTGGCTGTCAGACAAAATACACATCGACCCAAATCAAGTACGTAATGATTGGCTGGTTTGCTTAATGGTAGTTGATGTACATTGTAGTTGTTGTTTGATGGGTTAATGTTGGTTGGTGTGAATCAGTGAATCTATCTAGGCATGCACAGAACAGCCAGTGGCTGTGTGCTGTCCATGCGTAGGGGCCATCAATCAAATTAATATAAATTAATACAAGAAAGGGTTCTTTGGCACCCACTGGACAAAAACGCTCTTCAAAACTTGGAAATTTGTTGGAGATTCAAAATCTTTGGAAATGTCTAAAACTTTGGAAATTTTGTTTCTAAAAATCTTTGGAAGAAAACTAAAACTTGGAAAATTGTTGGATATTCAAAAATTTTTGTCTAAAACTTTGGAAATATTCAAAATCTTTGGAATGGTTGGATTTGTTGGATATTCAAAATCTTTGGAAATGTCTAAAACTTTGGAAATTTGTTGGATATTCAAAATCTTTGGAAATGTCTAAAACTTTGGAAATTTGTTGGATATTCAAAATCTTTGGAAATGTCTAAAACTTTGGAAATTTGTTGGAGATTCAAAATCTTTGGAAATTTGTTGGAGATTCAAAATCTTTGGAAATGTCTAAAACTTTGTTTCCAAGGTTTGAAGAGCGCAGGGTTTTCCCAGTGACCCAGCGGGTAGTTGCTCTGCTACACGATTATTTGTTGATTATTTATCTATGTAATAGGTTCATAGTTCATAATCAAATACTCTTCTGCTCTATCAGCGCAAATTTAACTTAATTATTATATATTTTTTGTTAAAGATGAGAATTGATGGCTTCATGGATGAAGAAGGTATGTCTGTTATTATATTGGTTTTTATACCGTTAACTTATATTGTTGTCATATTATGTAGCGGGTGCTTTATGTAATATTTGTGGGTATAGAATCGTTTTCGTATGAGTGGGAAGTAGTTACAGTACGGTTCGTGCCATACGGTGATCATGCCGTGTCTAAGCATTCTGATTGGTTGAGCAATGATATTGCATGCTGTGATTGGTTGAATAGAATGTCTTCGATTCCGTACCGTGACGGTAACTCCGTACCATAGATTTCCCACTCATACAAAAACAACTCTATTCCATCAGGTGCTGTTGAGGGAGTGATTCAGCTTGGTATGTCCGCTATGACGACCAGACAGATGTCCATACTGCAACACATACCGTTTGTGGTTCCATTCAGAGACAGAGTTTTGGTAGGTATTGAGACATTAAATCAAACTTGTCAACTGTCAAGCATTTGCCTATTAGTGAGAGAGAGAGGGGGAGGTGTAAGAATAGAAATGGTAATGGTCGTGGGTGATCAATTGAATTAAATTGAATCAAAGACTGATTTCAATGATTTGAAGGGCTCCCTGCAAGAACAACGTAAGTGATCTCTGATCAAAATCTAAATTCTCCTTGAGATTCTTTGAATTTCAAAGGAGAATTTGGATTTTGATCACAAGTCACTTACTCCGTTCTTGCAGGGAGCCCTTCATTTCATCCATTTGACGTTTTCGTGATCAGCATAAAAACTTTTGTTTTTTGTTTTTAGTTAAATGTTAGCCTCCTATACAGCCATCCTTACTGTTGCATGATGGCACTGAGGGCGGCTGTGTAGTTAGTCTCCCTTGCATCTGTCTTTAGTTCCGTCACGCAACGCTGTAGGGGGATGGTTAATAAATTGTAAGCTATAATAATGATATTAACAATCATCACACTTATTCAGCTTCTACAGCGTATCATTAACAAAAACCGAGATTATACTCAAGGTGATTTGCATAACTTTATGATGGGTCCCTCCATCGATGTCACCATTCATAGGAAGTATCTATACCAAGATGCCTTCGATGCTCTCAATGAGGAAAGAGGTAAATGACTCCATGAAAAATGAGGGGAGGGGAGGGAAGGGAAGAATGTATCCTTTTCTACTCTCCCCTTGAATCCACCAGATACCAGCTGTATATTTTAGACAACTCGATACCCATTCTGGTCGCTGGCTGTTGCAGTTATTCTTATTGTTAACATTTTATTTTAGCACCAAACATTAAACAAAGAGTTCGTGTTAGATTGATCAATGAGCAAGGATTAGAGGAAGCAGGGATCGATGGCGGCGGATTGTTTAGGTTAGTATGGACACTGAAGATCCTTTAGTATTATCATGTACATGTATATCACTACCACCACCATTGTTATCATCAACGTGATGCCATCATCATCACAACAACAATATCATCATCATTACATTATAGTCACCATTATCAACATAACATACATTTAATACACCATCCTACCACCCCACCATCATCATCACTGTCATCATCATCATCATCACCTCCCCCTGGAAAATCGGGATTTTCGTTTATTTTGAAACCGTTTTCTGTAATATGTAAACGTGTTCTAGCAAACATGACAAATGAATGTATAGTCAGTCAGTCACCTCCCTGGTATAATGAGACCGTTGTAATGGTATCTTGACAGACAACCAAGATGATCATCAATATATATATATATATAACTTGCAGGGAATTTCTCAATGAGCTCCTCAAGGCCGGTTTTGATCCAAACATTGGATTTTTTAAGGCGACAAATGAACGATTACTCTACCCAAATCCAGAGGTGAGCTGTTTTTGATACAGTAAATGTATGTTACATTGTCTGTTACCTTAGTTTGCATGAACAAAATGGCAACATTGTGCACAGAATTAGGATCACATTGCGAGAAATGTTATATCGTGTGTTTGTAGCTAATTAAGGGCCATTTACACGGGCGATTTCATCGGCGATTTTGTCGGTGATTTTATTGCCGTGAAATTGCACAAAATTTCGAGCATGTTCGAAATTGCAGCGATTTGGCTGCAATTTTATCGCCGCTAAATCGCCGGTAGTTTACATGATTTGGCTGCAATTTAATCGCCAACAAAATCGCCAATAAAATCGCCCGTGTAAACGGCCCTTTAAGCCATGGCTACACGAGCGATTTTTTTGCTTGCACAGGCGACGCAATTTTTTTGAAAAACTGTATGAGGCTAGAGGACTGATTGCATATTCAGTAGATGTGAAGGGGCATAAGGGTTTTGTGTAAACACGAAGGATTTGTGTATCACCCAGGCTTTGACATCCACTGCTGTTACACCCACTGCTGGGTGGACACCATTTTTTTGTTGATGCCAGATATTCGAAAATTATCATTTCAATTTCTGATTTCCAGTTTTTATAACTCATTAAAATCAGAATTGAACTAGCAATTTTCGATTTCCTAAAAAATCACGTCGCCTGTGCAAGCAAAAAATCGCTCGTGTAGCCACGGCTTTAGTCTCTGAATAAGTTTGAGAGCCAAATAAACTACTCTTATTAATTATTGCCTTTGAACATTCGTAATAACCCACAGGCTAAATACTGTGCTTCAAACTATCTTCAGCATTTTCATTTTCTTGGACGTATGCTTGGCAAGGTAAGAAAAGGTTATATGTAGACTGTTAAAAAGCTGTCATGGAAGTGCAGAGGGGAGGTTAAAAAACCTAAGTGACTCACCTTCTTTTCACAGGCTCTTTACGAAAACATGTTGGTTGAGTTACCCTTTGCCAGCTTCTTTCTGTGTAAGTTATTGGGTCGCCATGGCACCGATGTAGATATACATAATCTTGAGTCACTGGATCCTGAAGTTTACAAGTAAGTTTTGCATAAGTATTACAGTAATTGTCACTATATACAAGGACCAGGACATGATGCTTGCAAGGAGGGTATGTCATGGGGACTTGTAGTCTCCTACGCAGCCATTTTTGGAACTAATAACAGCTGTGTAGGAGGCTAGAGGACTGATTGCATATTCAGTAGATGTGAAGGGGCATAAGGGTTTTGTGTAAACACGAAGGGATTTGTTGACGTTTTTATAATTTTTTCCCCCAGAAACTTACTTTTTCTAAAAACATATGAAGGCAACATTGAGGAACTTGCATTGAACTTTACTGTCGTGAATAACGAGTTTGGAGAAACACAGGTAACGACCATTTACATAGTTAATGAACACATGGGACAACTTCTGTGACACCCACTGCTGTGTGACACCCACTGCTGTGTGACACCCACTGCTGTGTGACACCCACTGCTGTGTGACACCCACTGCTGTGTGACACCCACTGCTGTGTGACACCCACTGCTGTGTGACACCCACTGCTGTGTGACACCCACTGCTGTGTGACACCCACTGCTGTGTGACACCCACTGCTGTGACACCCACTGCTGACACCCACTGTGTGACACTGCTGTGTGACACACTGCTGTGTGACACTGCTGTGACACCCACCTGTGTGACACCCACTGCTGCGTGACACCCACTGCTGTGTGACACCCACTGCTGTGTGACACCCACTGCTGCGTGACACCCACTGCTGCGTGACACCCACTGCTGTGTGACACCCACTGCTGCGTGACACCCACTGCTGCGTGACACCCACTGCTGCGTGACACCCACTGCTGCGTGACACCCACTGCTGTGTGACAGCTATTCCAGTCTACATCTGGATGACGATAAAACAATGGTGGATTCTCACAGCAACCTTCTTGTAAGTAAACTCTACAATAACTTTATTATTTATTTTCAAATTCTCAGGTTGTTGAATTGCTTGCCAATGGAAAAGACATTCCCGTTACCAATAGTAACAGAATACTGTACATACACCTCGTAGCAGACTATAGATTAAACAGACAGGTAAGCGGCATAACTATTCCCCTAACTCTCCTCCCCTGTATGTGATTATTTCCATTCCTAACGTATAGCATAGTGTTTAGTGGAATAGTAGGATGAGGGGTCGGTGGTGCAACTGTCAGATAAAAGGATAAATTTGAATACTGTCATCCATAAAAATTACATTTGATTATGCACAAAACTGGAAATTTAGTAGGGGGAGCAGCAACCCCCCCCCCCCCCCCCCCCCCCCCCCCAATAAGACATCAATCAATGACTGCTGCGTGACACCCCCCCCCCCCCCACCCCCCCCCCCCCCTCTATATCCTATGAAAACAGAGATATAGTAAGAATTTCTAGGTCCAGCATAAATATGCCTTAACTCCAGGATAAGCAGTGTACCTTTCATTCGTTGTGAATTTTTCTTGCTTTAGATTCACAGTTATTGCCAAGTCTTTCGAGCAGGTCTCGCAGGAGTCATTGACTTGGACTGGCTACGAATGTTTGATCACCAGGAAATACAGGTACACAGTCGAGCTTCCAACTACATGTATACATGTGGAACTTGTGTGGGACAGCTTGTCCACAAAGGCAGCCCAACTAGTTTTCTAGATGGATTTGAATTGTATGAGTTCCTGAGGTGACAGTGCAATGGATCTTCAGTCTTAAACAATTCTTCTTTAGCAGCCACGTTATGGAGTCAAAGGGTTATCTCTCCCGCCATTATTTTCTCCCTTGTACAACATGCGTAAACAATTTCATTTTATTCAACTCCTAATTCTCCTTTATCTATCAGTGGTGAGCCGCTGTGTTGTTGTAACTTTCTAATTATTTTCTTATTCATTTGTAGGTTCTTATTTCTGGGGCACAAGTTCCTGTCGACGTGGACGACTTGAGGCGCAATACCAACTACTCAGGTTTGGTTAATAACACCACAGTTTGCATGTTTCTGGTTCAGTTAGACTCTAAAGTGAATCCCATAATGATATGCTTAGAGCATGGGAGTTGGGTCATCAGATGATGACTGATTGTGTTCTGTTGTTGTTGTTAATGCTGTTGTTGTTACTGCTGCTTTTGTTGCTGTTGTCTTCATTCCTTATTAATATTGTTGCTGTTCCAGTAAGTTGTAATTTTATTTATTGTTTATTTTGTTGTTATTGTTGTTGGATATGATAGCAAGCTTGCATGCTGTGCCAAAAAAAATGCTGTTGCTTTTCTGCAATGGAATCGAAAGTCAGCAAGATGAATGTAAAACCATATTCACCATAAATGCATGCATCCTGTATAAGCACAAGAACCATAATTGAAGGGTTCCCTGCAAGAACGTAAGTGATCTCTGATCAAAATCTAAATTCTCCTCAAGATTCTTTGAATTTCAAAGGAGAATTTGGGTTTTGATCACAAGTCACTTACTCCGTTCTTGCAGGGAATCCTTCAATATGCTTTGTGAAAATGAACCTAATGCAAAGCTTGACATTTTCTCATTTGGCCAACAGGTGGATTTGACAAAGATCATCCTTGCATCCAGTCGTTTTGGCGTGCAGTTGACAGCTTCAACGACAAGCAGAAAAGACACTTATTGAAATTTGTGACAAGCTGCTCTCGGCCGCCGCTCTTAGGGTTCAAAGTAAGTACCATTAGATTCAGTTCTCTATTGGCTACAATCTCGTCCCCAGAACTCTCACTCGTTCCTTTTGGGTCAGTCAAAAGAAACAGGGGCCCTGAGGATGAAATTGTCGTGGCTATAGAAAAAGGGTTTTTTCTTTGTGTACCGGCACAGTTGACGTAGTTCAATAGAAATAAATTAGTTACATTGTAACAAAGAATACAATAGGTTTGCTATTGAATTATGTCAACTGTGCCGGCACACAGAGTAAGACCCAGAAAAAATGTTTTTGAATTAAAATTGTGTTGCGTTACACTTTGGGAACCACACCTGGAGGATCTCTGGAGACACGAATCATCATCATCATTTTATTATCATCATTATCATAGTTAATACTGAATGTCAACATTTTATTTGTATTAATGATTGTCCCCAATAACAATCCCAGAATCCTTTACGACACTAAGCTGGCCCCATGCTCCCAATCAATTTTATATATATATATACAGTCATTTGCAAAAATTCTGGCCGCCACGATATATCAATATATCGGGTGCATTATGGGTAATTAAATAATACTATTTTGAGTTTCCTAACTTATTAAATGAAGCAAAATTTTCAAACAACAAACGTTTGACTAAAATAAACATTATACTAAATATTTCTACCAACTTTGCTGGCGTTAACCCACTTTAAGGGGAATTTTCTATTATTTAATTACCCATAATGCACCCGATATATTGATAGTTTCGTAGCGGCCAGAATTTTTGCAAATGACTGTATACTGTTGGTTACCCTTACACCAGAGGCTCGTGTTGATTTTGAAATGGACAAAGATCGTTATTGCTATTATCATCATCAAACATAATTGTGTACCTTGTTTAGGATCTCTACCCAGCCTTCTGTGTACACAGCGCAGGTAACGAGGATAGACTACCCACCGCTAGCACTTGCATGAATCTCTTAAAACTGCCTGAATTTACAAACGACAATACAATGAAAGAACGCTTACTCTACGCAATAGAATCTGGAGCAGGCTTTGAACTGAGCTAGGATTTCATTGGTTATAAATGATAACAACGTCATTCCAGCATGGCTGCAGGCGGCCACCAGGACTGATACCATTATCTGTTGGATAAATCTTTATCGAGTGGATAAGTCGATGCTGTTATCCAATGCATTTATCCACTGGATAGCAATATCCACACTTTGGACAACCATTACCAGGGCGAGTTTGGGGCTAGACATGAAATGAGGATAGCCAGGCATAACCTTATCATTTAAATCTGGAATTTTGTGATACATCCATCTCCACCAAAACTATCCTCATTTTCAAGACCCGTCCCAACTCCCTGGCCATGTGACCACCAAAAGGAATGGGATTTTACTAGCGACACAAGCATTATTACAAGCACAAGAAGCATTCCTTCGCTATGAAGCGCAATTGCACAAGGTAAAAATTTCCCCATTTTTTGTGCTTGGCTCGTTTCTGTACCTCCCAAGTTCTTATGCTTGTGTTTGTTTGTATGTGTACTTTGGTGACAAGTGAAACCCTGGCTTCACCACACAAAACCAAATCAACATGAGATGAAGGAATGAATCTACAGCTGAATCTATAGCTGAATTCTATAAGAAGATTTAATTTGTAGAGAAGAGAAAAAATTGAATGTAAACATAATGAGAATATTCAATAAAGTAGAAGTGTGTTTTTAAGAGGATAAAGTATTTATCTATTACATGGAACCCCAACAATTTAAAACACTTTAAAAATAATAATAAAATATACATGTACTTTATATAATAAATGGTATATAGACAGACTGTCTTGAAAATAATCACTTATAGTGTACATATTCATAATTAAAATTTCATTAGCAGAATCTGAATATATAAACATGCGAGTTCTTCCTCCAATGTCAAAACACCGAGAAATGGGTTGAAAACAAAAAACAAAAAAACCGAGCCAAGTGTTTTTTAACTGACTTCAAGGTGTTTTGAAATTTGAGGAAGAATAGCTTCTCAAACCATTACATGTACGGTATATTAAATAATTCTTGGAGAAATTCAAAGTTCACCAAATTGTTTGCTAGTGATTTCCTTGGTTTTATCCTCATGAATTATTAATGAGTTTGAGAAGTTTGACTCGTAAGTTTGAGCTGGGAGAGAATCAAGTTGAGGTTTAAATTGTTGTTCTGGGGTGTAATGATGCTTTAATTGGCTGGCAAGCCAGCTGTTTTTAAAAATAGGGGAGGAAGTTATGATAGTCCTTAAAAATTAAAGCAGTGAAAATATCTGATACACATACAATGGGATTTGATCGCAATCCTTCTGGTGGATACTCTGTGGAACTAACTACATGTAGATGACATCAGTCAGTTGTCATTGGTTGTAATTGGTGACGGAGTGTGAGAAGGAGTCGTTGATGAAGGCCTTACTTTAGCCTTGGGTGCTTTGTTTAACACATGTCGAATCCCATTCTTTTCATCAAATGTTTTCCATATCTCGTACAAGTTTAATATCTCTTGAGTAATTTCCACTATTTTGTCCATATCAACCGAGAGTTCTGCAAACCACTGTTTGGTGTCTTTCTGTTGTATCACACACGCCATGTGAATGGCAGCCAATGCAATGAGATACGGTGGGTACAACAGACAGACATCAGTTCTTAGACTGTCATTAACAATCCTCCAAGCTATTGGTAGAATGGCATCTTGCATAGCAAGATCAGAGACGTACTGAGTCAGGGGTCGGTAGGGATGGTAAACAATCAGACAACAATCCATCATTTCAAGCAGATAAAACTCACATTCTAAGACCTGCAGAGAAAATGTTGTAAATACATGATGAGATTGGACACCCCTTTACAACACCTTTGTATGGTCCCTGCTACATATTACAATATTATTACCCTTCCCCTAGCGTTGGATATAAAGGATATGAATTTTATTTTCGAGTGGCAAAAACAATATTTTACGAGTGAGTAAAATATTGTTTATAACACGAGAAAATAAAATTCATATCTTCAAACCGCCGTGTAATTTTCATTTATATAGACCAAAAACAAATTTACGAAGAAATATATTTTTTAACTAAAAGTACTGAGCCTGACGTCATCGATATCCTCACTAGTGAGGATATGGAAAATATGCCACTCGGGTACCGGATGTAGTTTCGTACGAATTTTACGAGTGAGATATTTTCCAGTAAAACACCGTCGTGTCTATATAATAAATAAAGGATATTATACAGTGTTGGGAAGATATACATTTTATTTTTGAGTGGTAAAAACTATATTTTGCTCATTCGTAAAATATTGTTTGTACCACTCAAAAATAAAATATATATCTTCAAGCCACCATGCAATTTTCTTTTTTATTTATTATATAGACAGTGAGAATATGGAAAATATACCACTCGTGTCTAGTATATAAATAAGACTCGCTATATCATTGTGGATACTCAAGTATTACATACAAGAGAGCCGGTTGGACATTTTATGCTTGCCTAGATGTAGGCAGAGGTGGGCCCACTTTCCACAATTATATTTTATAGTAAAAATGGCGCACATCAAAAGAAAATTATAGCAAAAGGTCTTTGAAGATTGTGAAAAGTGTCCTTGACCCAGATTTCTTCTATTTTTGCACAAGAGACAGAGAGATTTCAGGAGTCGACTGCGTTTACACATGTAGTATAACTTTCTAGAAGCTAACAGCCGATGTATTTAGAATAAAGTACACATAAAATATGTAGAATAAGCTTACTATTACTAGTATTAGAGTCGTTTTTGTATGAGTGAGAAAGTTACTGTTAGTGCCGTATTGAAAGAGTTCGACTGTAGGTTTTCCACTCATACTACCACTACTAGTATTCCACATACTTATGTTTGTTATCATAAACACACCGTACCTGACTCATTCTGTAAGGAAATTGTTCCATCTGAAAAGCGTACGAAAATTTCGTCTTCAGAACAGTTGAACACGCAGTACTTAGTCGATTATTCGATATCACTCCACATTCTTCTACTTTAGAAGACAAATACACGCATGTCGGGGCTACTAGTAGAGCGTCGATACATTTGAGCGAGTTCTTGGCGTAAAACCTTTTGAAAAACACCGTCGCAGTGGCGATCACTTGCTGACGAAGCTTCAAATGTTCACCCAAACCCTGGATAAAGTTCGAGAAAAAGATATGAAATTGTTGGTATTCAACCTCGGTGAGAATCTTTAAGTCTTGTTGTCTCTCCATTAGGATCTCTTCGCGATCTAAGATCCATTCGTTACGGTGAGAAGAAAGCCAAAAATTGGCCGCCATGTTTGCTGGAAGGAGGGTAAGGAACAAATCAATCAGGCGTTCTTGGAGTTTTGGACACCACTGTTGAATTCTGGGACACCACAGGAAAACCAAGAAATCTGACGTGAAAACAAGAAAGACGCTGGACGAATGTGCGATTGTCTCTGAGTACACCTCTGAGTACCGACGGAGGGGATAGAGCAGTCGCTTGCACCCGTTGTTTCGCCCGCTGCTTTGCGGGATGGGTTGCGTGACCTGGGCTAGTGACTGGGCTAAGGAAATAGGGTGTGAAAAACAAAACCAACACTAGTACAGACATAGCATGTTTATTCTATTTCATTTCTTAGGGAGCGTTCTTTCTTGAGGGGGTGGGTAGGCTGGTTATTTTTTTCGGGGGAGGGGTGGTTTATAGATTTAAAAATGGTGGAGGGTCACGTAGAGGATTGGGCTTTGTAGTGAAAGATATGGGGGGGGGGGGGGGGGGGGGGGGTCGTACAATCAAACAATTTCAATACATTTCAATACAATGATATAAATCAGCCGACCCACCCCCTCCTAAAGAACGCTCCCTTAGTTCCAATCAAATAAAAATAAAAATACTAATGTTGCATCCCTGCACATGTAATAGACCATTGGCAGTCAGTCTGCCCAAGTAGGGTTGGCCATCGATCGATAACAGTGCATGGAAACAAAAACCTCGACTTGGCACCGATGGCCACTTAAAACAACTGTGCAATGGTCTATTAGGAAATCATCAAAGCACTGTTCAGAACTCGCCACCCAGAGACGACGTCATTCAGTACATCAAAGTAGATAAAATTACAAAGTCATTATAATAACCCTGCGTGCATATCGTTTTCGTACGAGTGGGAACCCTGTGGTACCGTGACACTCAAATGGCTTCCTTTCTGAACCAATCATAAAGCGTGCAGATACATCTCATCCAATCAAAGTCTTTCAATACGGCAAGGCGTGGTTCGGTGACGGTGCGGTAACTTTCCCACTCATACGAAAACGACTCTATCAAGTGTGTAATGAAACTATTCCATGTGAAATAATAATAATATGGCAAATGAAGAGTTGATGTTGGTAGCTAGACGGCGAGCAAGTCCCTTCAATTCTTGGTGTATAATCGTCATTAGTATTTACCCAATCAGTGGATAGCAATTTTGGCACGTTTTGATTGGCTCCCATAACTCGGAATATCTTTGGCTATTCACTGTTTTGGGACGAGATTCAAAATGGCGCCTCGTTTCGCTACAGTCTCCGAATTTGTTTGTTTAATAAAGTGCCATTTTTTATCCAACTGATTTGGTAAATACTAAAACAATTATCCCCCTCAGTGTCGGTGAGTAGTGGTGAATATTTACCTTGCCGCTCGAGGATTCGCGGCTCGATAAATATCCACCACTACTCACATCCACTTCGGGGAATAATTGTTCAGTATGGCAAGCTGAGCAGGTTGGTAACGGCATGATGAATAAAGACCAAGACACATAAAGGCACGGCTTGCAGTCTATGAAAATGCATATAAATTATGTATACAGTGGAACCTCGCTATTACGCACACCCGTTCGAAACAATACGAATGTTGGCATTACCATAGCAGGTTTATAATTTAAAAAACAATGTATGGTGTTAAGAACAAATATATTGTCGGTAATATCGTGGTGTCCGTAATAACGAGGTGTCTGTATTAACGAGGTGTCCGTATTAACGAGGTGTCCGTATTAACGAGGTGTCCGTAAAGTGACGTTTGAGTTTGGCCGGGCCACCAGTAGCGTAAGAGCGTAACATTCAGAATGTTTCGGCCGGTTTCAGTGATATCTTTTTTTCAGGACTGGGTTATTAGCCCTCAGCCCAACTCCCAAACCTGGAGGGCTGGTTGGTTTTCTATCAGGGGTTTTCCTTCCCCTAGATGGCTGCCTTGAGAGCTAACGAGTATCCATCTACCCGGGTTTGGAATCAGAGTTGTCCGTCTCTTAGTATAAGGCCCGGTCCAAACGAGAACGCAAGACAACGAAAGTGTACTTGTGGCAACTTGCGTTACGTTCGTACTGTTCAAACGAGCCGCAAGTTGAGGACTTGCGAATAAATTTGAGCATGTTCAAAGCCACGGAAAGCCATCGTAAGTCACCGCAAGTCATCGTAAGTCACCGCAAATCATCGTAAGTCACCGCAAATCATCGTAAGTCACCGCAAGTCATCGTAAGTCACCGCAAGTCATCGTAAGTCACCGCAAGTCATCGTAAGTCACCGCAAATCATCGTAAGTCACCGCAAGGTACCGCAATACAAAATAATAACTTTATTTATCCACGATTAAAATTAAAGCTGAAAAGCTTGTGGGGTCGTGTACAAAACAATGAAAATAAAAATATATATATGAAATTCTAAATGCTATATAAATAATTACTATAAATCATCGTAAGTCACCGCAAGTCATCGAAAGTCACCGCAAATCATCGTAAGTCACTGCAAGTCATCGCAAATCATCGTAAGTCACCGCAAGTCATCGTAAGTCACCGCAATACAATACAATAACTTTATTGATCCACGATTAAAATTAAAGCTGAAAAGCTTGTGGGGTCGTGTACAAAACAATGAAAATAAAAATTATAAATATATATATAAAATTCTAAATGCTATATAAATAATTACTATAAATCATCGTAAGTCACCGCAAGTCATCGTAAGTCACCGCAAGTCATCGTAAGTCACCGCAAGTCATCGTAAGTCACCGCAATACAATACAATAACTTTATTTATCCACGATTAAAATTAAAGCTGAAAAGCTTGTGGGGTCGTGTACAAAACAATGAAAATAAAAATTATAAATATATATATGAAATTCTAAATGCTATATAAATAATTACTATAAATCATCGTAAGTCACCGCAAGTCATCGTAAGTCACCGCAAATCATCGTAAGTCACCGCAAGTCATCGTAAGTCACCGCAAATTGGTGTTCAAACGAGCCGCATACTTGGTCAAGCTGGATTGCGTTCTCGTTCTCGAATGGCAACGAGCCCTATTTATGTTTGTATCATATATTGGTTATATGATTATACAGTTATTCTCAAAAAGCTTGTCCGTATACCATATTTTAACTAAAAAAACTGTGACATAAAACAAACGGCTACTAATGGCTGGATAATAAATTCATTGTAAATATAAGGTTCATAAATGTGCCATATTTGGCAAAGCAGATGTTGATCACGTGTCAGCTTTTTCTATCTTCTACGGACAACCTTTTTGTGAATGACTGTATTTTAGTTATTTATACCTTATGTGATTTTAGTTATATACAGTTGTATTAGTTGTATTTAAGTTATTTTAGTGCTAAGTGAGTGATATACTGCATAAGGTACGTCTTCCATTATATAAATTATGGTGGTTTTTTTTAAATGTTTGACAACATTCATTAGTAGTCCCTCCATATACACCTATTCCAAATATCGTTGTCCGGGCCGAAAGCAACAAGCAAGAAGCTGACGACCGCAAAGGACTTTGGGAATCTCCTAATTAGTTAATTTATCCGTGGAACTTGAGAAGTTATCTCTACGAGCGTTGAATAGCAATCATTTGGAACTATTCGGCCATTTGAAAATACATGTTGTCAAAATGTCTACGGATGAATAAATGAATAAGGAGAAAGACCCAATGTACTTTGCGGTCGTCAGCTTCTTGCTTGTTGCTTTCGGCCCGGGCAACGATTTTTGGAATAGGTGTATATAGCATATGACCACCCCTCCCCTACCAACTACGCTATATATGTTTAACTACTTACATTTTCTAGGACTTTCTACTTTATTTTCTTTTTATGACATTCCTACTTTATTTGATTCTTGTTTTTTTTTTGGTTTTGTTTATTTTTATGTAGGGTTTTTGTTTTTAGAAAGGATGTTATGTCGAGCGAGATGTCATATATGGTCTCTCTATTAAAGCTCACTAAAACGAGGCAAAGCTTTTCAAGAAATAAAATATGTCGATATCTACACAAGAAGTATTGTAGAACTTCTGTATATGCTATATCATTTCATTATGTTTACATTTCCTTTATATTTTATCCATTTTTTTTCCATTTTTTCTTTTTGTTTTGTTTTGTCATTTGTAATTTTTTTTTCTTTGTTGTTGTTGTTTTAGCAAAGATCAGAAAGGAGGCCAAAGTGCTTCAAATAGAATCTGTCAAATATTTACAAACTATAAAACTGACTTCCTCAACGATGAGCTCGCATAAAATTGTTTGAAAACCCTCGTGTTTTTATAGTTTTTTTGAGAATATCTAGCTTGTAATTAATAATATTAAAACAGCTCTGCATATATACAACGAATTAAATACGACTATGTACATATCATACACAACAAGGACCTTGGGGGGAGGGGGAGAGAATTATGTGTCCAAACCGGCTCTGGTAATAATTATATGGCAAGTTAAAGGTTAAATTAAAATTGCAAGATTCCAACCAGTGAAATTGTGACTTGACGCGAGACAAGATGGCTGTCATTACTCAGCTCTCTGGTGTACAGCATATACGCCTATTTAAAAAAGGTTGTCGGTGTCAAAGAACATAGGTCTGAGGTCATAGTTTATTCTCAAAAGGAATTGTTATTTATTAAAATTTACGACAAAAAGAAACCCGCAAATGAATACAAATGTTGGGCAAATTTCAATTGATCGAGGCGCCATAATAACAATAGGGATCATTATTTACGATCATACCTACGACCAATGTCTTATGACAACCTTTTAGAAACGGGTGTATACATCCAAGGTAGTCTGTAGGACCCAGATTACTCACGGCCACGACGAGCCATCGATAACACAATCATGTGAGTTGTACTCAGAAAGAAGTCTTTTCCATGTGGGAATAGAATCGAGGAATCGCTTATCTCCTGTAAACAAACAAACAAACAAACAACAAACATAAAAGGACGATGAGGTATTATGGATTTATGGTATTGGGTTGCCTGTGGTAACCTCGTTCTCATGTTATGAATAATTAGTCATGATGAGCATAGCGGTTCGACATGTTGTTATCTGAGTAACTGGCTATCATATTCTTTGATTTCAATTGTATTTTTGTTGAATATGAAAATAAAGGTGATGTTGAACGGTACGCGCCTGACGGAAAATAAGCTGTTTGGTTCGGATTGATTTAGATTACTTTAGAAGTATACGAAGAATGTGAAGGTGGCCATCACAGTCGTAAGGTACATGGTGCAACATTACGCGCAACATTGCTGGATACATGTACGATTTCAACGTGTGTACACCTCTGCAACATGTTGCGTGCAATATTGGAGAAGTGGAATAATAATATTATAATAATAATAATGACCTTGGTCACAACAATAGACCTCATGCATAATGACGTAATATGACTACAACTACCAGAATGCTTTGCGCATCTTCCTTTTGTGAGATAATTAGTACCCTTTGTCTTAGTGAATTGTGAACTGTTTCTTAAACATTGCTTGGCAGTTAAAACTGAATTACGTAATTTACAATTGAATGAATTACCTCGCGAGCGAATAAAAATCTAGAAAAAGATAGAAAATTCGCAAAGCATTCTGGTAGTTGTAGTCACATTACGTAATTATGCACTAAACAATATATACCGCTGACTGTTCGAAATACTTGCCTATAATGATCAGTCCAAGACGAGCTCTCGTGAACACTACATTCATTTGATGCCCGTCTCCTAGGCAACCGATCTTCCCAGGATGCACTTGTGTGGTGCTACGAACCGTAGAGAAAATGACAAACGGGTGTTCACTTCCTGTCAACAAAAACAAAATGTGTAAGAGAGAGAACAAAAACAAAATGTGTAAGAGAGAGAGTTGGTACGAGACACGAAAACGAGGCCAGTGCCCAGGCTCTTCTCTTCCCCTACGATTCATACTGATAGTTATGAAAAGATGGCGGCTTGTACATTTACCACAATCCTTTGCACGTTCAAAAGATCTTGTAAAAACATCGCAATAAAATTAAAGTTGAAGTATGAAGTTGTTACCATTCGCCACTTCCAAATCTCCCATAATACACTTTGTTTGCCATACAAATTTTGCATAAACTATTGATTTCAATGTCTCTTAGGAAACAGAGTGCATTATGGGTGATGTGGAAGAATGCAGCTTCATTTATGTGAACGTGTCAGATTGTTTGCAGATGTTAGAAATATTGATTTAGGTTCGCAAAGGATTGTGGTAAAATGTATAGCTTTTTTACCTTGGGATTCCTGTGGTGACATGATTGGCATATCTCGTTCATTAAGTACGTCTTGTATTCTTCTACGTTGGGTCATGTACGGTGAGATTATACATACGTGCTCTGGCTTGAATCCAAACGACTTGATATGGTCGACCACAGCGACCTACAAAACAACAGACATAACATTTCTACCTAAAGGTTGTTGTGGTTTTATGATGATGATGATGATCACTGAACGGTGGTGGTGGTGGTTGATGATAATGATGATGGTGTTGATGATGGTGACGATCACTGAACGGTGGTGGTGGTGGTGGTGGATGATGATATTCAGTGATGATAATGACGATGGTGTTGATGATGGTGATCACTGAACGGTGGATGATGATGATGATGATGATAATAATAATAAAAAATTTATATAACACCTTTAACCATTGCTGTCCTAAGCGCTTTACGATCAAACGTCTAATGATATTGATGATAATGACGATGCTGTTTATGATGACGATGACAAATACTCGTAGTTTCAAGTTCTTGAGACATCGATGATGTACTCAGGGTTAGCCTCGAGTCAGCAAACAACCCATTGTCCAGTGTGAATTATTTTCGATTTCTCGTCGGGGTTAACCATTACAATGATTTATGTGAACTCGAAAAAAGCGTCTATTAAACGATTATTAGGATTTTTATATTATTTTACCTAATTATAGTTTATATTTAATTATATATATTAGATGGGCCTAGATGTAAATTACTTTGTAATTCTAGTTTACCCAATAAAGTGTTATTATTATTATTATTATTAGGATTCATCTCGCAGCCTATATCGGCAATGCACCTCAGCGTAGAATAATGATAAACTCACAATTTTCTCGATTTCAGTAGGATTACACCTATCAGCCTCTAGATCGCCCGTCAGATCAGCAAAGACATGTTCTTCGCCAGTCACGTGACAAAACAAGCGGTACTCCTCCTGTGAGTTGGGCCAGAATCCTTCCATGCGCACAGTAGATTCAGTTACTTGGAGTGCATCGAACACGGGTTTACCTGTGTAGAAATACTCAGAGCTGAAAACCCGCAGACTTGGGTGCTGAAATGAAACGAAAAATACATTTTCAAGTAAAAATATGAGTGACAACTTTGCCTGACAACAAGAGCATTTGCTTACGAGAAGTTCGAGGGACCATTTGCTCTTGTAGGTGAAAACCGACAGGAGTGGGGATGCGCTAGTGACCATACACCTCGCATGAGCGACCACCTTGACACATTATGAGGGTGGTCGGTTACGAGAGGTTTAATAGCAAGTCATACAAAAAGTACGACCATTTTTTCCTAAAGTGACTACGAACAGTAAGCGATCATCTTTGTTAGTGACCATGCACCTCGCATAAGCGACCATCATGACTCAATCATTACGAGGGTGGTCGGTTACGAGAGGTTGTAGCGTACCGTCAATCTTACTCACCATTCTAAACTGCATTCTCAATAAACGACATTCGTACTTCTTTCCAACATGATCTTCAATCAAGTTCTCGAACAAAGATCGACCCAAGCCATACTTAACAGCTGTTTTACTATGAAGGACTGGGACTAGTTGCTTTGGATCACCAATCAACACCATGTGATCACACCGCTGACCTGCAAGGACTAGGGGCACCAACAATTCTGCATCCAGGCACATGTTACATTCGTCCACAATGCACTGCGATACCTGAGTGAACTTGCGAACACGTGGGCTTCCAGCTTCTGCACATGTGCAGAGAATCACGTGAATTGAGGTTTGAGTGAACTCGTGGCCCTCGGCAGCATCGAGAATGGCGTTCAATTTTTGCTTTTTGCTCATCAACTTCTTCTGGAGATTCTCTCGTTCAGCGGTTTCACTTTGTGCAATTCTCACTTTGAGTTGGTCGATTTCAAGGAGGCACATGCGCAATGCATTGGAGTGCGGATTTTCGGGTCTGCGCACGCGCAGATGCAAAGCCAGTGGTTTACAATCGTCTATCACTACTGTAGGCTGACATTGCTGGACGTCACTGTACTCATCTTCACGTGAGTAGACGCGTAACACGTTAACTGATGGTATCTTTACAAGCATTTCTAGACAAAATAAAGGGAAGTCATTAAAGAAATATAGTATGTTTACCCGTTTCTGTCCCCAGATGTAAACCATGATGCCTTGCGCTCACACAATAGGTTGCATACATGTGACGTCATAATGACGTAGGACAATCTAATTATCCGTTGGGTCCAAAATTGGACCAAAATATGAAGTGAGTGACTTGGTAAAATTCTACTATCTATTGCACTACTTACTAGCAATAACATCAAGGGCTGTGTTATTTGGCGCACAAAGCAAGACCTGACCACCACGTGCCTGCCAGTTATTATTGATGTAATGACACGTGATTGCAACAGCTGTCCATGTCTTGCCAGTTCCTTTTACCAAACAAGAGATAGTAGTAAGAGAAATAATCAATATGATCTCATCTCGACGGGCTACCTGTGTCGAACCTACCACAGGGAGCCCATCGAATAATTAACAGGGTTATGGTTCATTACCTGGCTGTCCGTGAATAACAGTAAACGGTGAATTCAGTGCCGATTTCACCGCGCCCGCTTGATCGATATCCAGAGGAAAGTACCTAAGCACGGACACGTCTAGCTTTGCGGGTGTACACGGCAGGTCATGGCATAACACGACAGAACGCAAGATCTCAGGAGACTGGCCAAGAGCTCGAACAGCTTCGAGCATGTATTTATATCGAGGACTTTGAGGGATGACCTCTATAGTGTACTTGTGCGCGTGACGTTGAAGAGTCTCCGCTGAAATTATGTCTGAAGGCTCAGTAACTTCGATGAAGAAGACCACGCGATCTGAGTTTACTGTCAGTTGGGTTACACGTGCATGAAGCAGGATGCAAGTATTACTTGAAGTCTGGTTGTCCGTTCTTTGTGTTTGTGAAGAAGCTTCACTGCGGATACACAGGTAATCGCCAACAGAGAACTTCAGGTCTTGGGAATCTAAAATTGCTTTGGGGAGCATCAGGTTTGCACAAGCTGTTGAATAAAGATGAATAAATATTTTCAAAGAAGTGGCCTTGGGAAAACGCAACGTCAACAACATGTGACGTTTGCAACATGGGATTCCTGTGAAAGGAGAAGGATCAGAAGAGGATGATAACATCGCAACTTCAATCCCCTCTCTTTAGCTCCCCTCCTATCCCCCTCTCCCCTTCCCCGTATCCGTCCCTCCCCCTATCCGTCCCTCCCCCCTTGGAAAAGCTACACAGGCTAACAGGTACATACCTGACTTTCCATAGCCAGTCCATGAAAGACTCACTCCATGTAGTCGAACACTAGTTTTATAGGATCGCAAGACACTCGACGCAGATTCCGCTTCAATCAAAGGTAACATGATTCTCTGATAGTGCTGTACATCTCGATACGACGGTAATGTAGGTCTGGTCAGGAAGAGGCAGTAGATAGATTCTGGGCTGTGTCGATGGCTAATACAAGAGAACAAGGAAGACGATACCTGCAGCCCCCGGATTACAGGCTGAAGTAATCCTCGACGCATCTCACTCCCAAGTACAATATCAACTTGAGCGCCAGTAGCCAAGCGAGCGACGCAGCCATCGGTAGACTCGGTTGCTGTGGATTCCTCTGTGTCAGGAAGGGAGGGGTTACGGTGCACAACAAGAGAATTAGAGTTCACTTTTTTCCACTGTTTAACTATCCTCTTCATGCTGCCACGAATCACTTCCTGCAGAAAGGAGAACCAATTGTTGGCTTGTACATTAACAAAATAGCTGACGTCGTGAGCTCCTGGTTGGGTTTCCTGTGGTGTGGAAGTAGCTGAATGTGGTGGTCGAGAAGAAGTGGGAACTGAGCACTGCACGTCATGTTTGTTCCATGTCAATATAAGCTCTAGTGGGACAAACAAACAGAAACGGTGAATATTGAATACTCAGGTTTAGGTTCGCACAGGATTTTATTTTATTTTATTATCTTAAAAGATATATATTTTATTGTACAGTGAGTTATAGTTTCTACCTTGCTCATTGTCTAGAAACTCTGCTTTTACGGATCCCAGTTCCTGCACTTTGATATTTCGATTAAAAGGTCTGCAATTGTCTCTGGTTTGCAGTTCAAAGTCAGTCGGTCAGAGGATATCCTCTCAAGCGTGGCCACTCGACGCTGCTGGGTAGTGCGCAGTGAATTTGCTAGACTGGTTGCCATACAGCTTTTTTCAAAGGCGTTTGCGCGGACTGAAGTCATCTGAAAATGAAAATAAAAGATGACTACCAATACATATCGTCATGAAAAGTCCAGGCTAGGCATCAATAAAAGAATTGACACAAGATTGAAAATAGTGGGTGGGCACATATATATAGTCTCCTTAGTGCAGCCGTCTGGGATTTCATCATGAAGAGAGTAGCGTTGCGTGATGAAATAAGGAGATAAATGGGCACAAGGCTGGGGTACAGGCTTAAGACCGAGAAAGTGTTTACGGTGTAGGAGCGAAGTAGAGGCACAAGATTGGATCGGTTGGGCACGAGCTTGAAAGGGGTGCTAACAAGTTTGACAAGGTGGAACAAAGTTTAAGTGGTAAATACAGGGTTGACAGTGAGGCACACAGTCAAAAGGGGTAGACAAAGTTGACAGGCGTGTATTCCAAGAATGAATGGGACGGGAGCAAGGTGTAGATGACTGCAGAGTGGGGCTCACAGTCGAGAGAGGTATATATACCTTTGAAAGGGGTGAACACAGTTGACAGGCGTGAATCCCATAAATGAATGGGACGGGAGCAAGGTGTAAATGACTGCACTCAAGATTTTAAGAGGAGGATGCAATGTTGAACAAACAAAATAACTAAAATTAACTAACGCACCTGACACTGTAAACAAATCTCTTGTAGCTCTTTAAGGTTATAGGGAAGCTGTTTATCATAGATCAAGGCCAGTAGACATCGATGGACTACCAAGTCAAAATATCTCCTCAGTGGGGAGGTGAAATGTGTATAGCACTCCTGGCCTAGAGCAAAGTGCTTTAGTTGTATCCCCTGGGAGTGGGAGGACACGATGTACTGGCTCCGTTCCTGTATGCTACAAAATCGAGAGTAAGCATCCAATTTAGTACTTGAATTATCACACTTTAGCAGTGCTTCGGTCAACTGCGTAAGATCTTGGGCGTTGACGGCAGTTGAGATATGGCCAAGACATGATAACTCGATCTTCACCTCGTTGTTAAGGTTTTCCTGTGGTTCGTTTTGAGGTAATCGCTGTAGAGTTAGGGATCCTTTTGGTATGACTCCATTATCTGTGCACCATTCACTCAGTGATTCACTAAGCTGGTACTTAGGAGGCAATTGACGTCGTAGAGGAGCAAGGTGTTTAGTTCTGGCTGACAGCAAAAGCCTTTGGGCTACCGTAGCGTTTGCCATGATCATGAGTTGTTCTACGATCTGGGACGATTTAGATTGAGTATTTTGGATCAAGTTGACGGCACTGGATACACAGCCTAGCCTTATTTGTCGAAGCGCTATTTTCCTTGTCAGATTTTCCAGAAGGTGTAATTCATCTTTAAGGTTTCCTGGAAGCTTCTTAGATGACTTGCCAGCGAGAATGTCATCGCATTCCTTGAATGTGAGACTACAGCATGACATTACAACGCTACGATGGATATCTGGTGGTTTGATTACCTGACCATCCTTGTCAAGTCTAAATATAACAGACACAGCGAGCCTATCTTGTCTTGGCAATAAACTACACAGGTTTTGACTTAGACGTGGTGGCAGCATATTGATAGCAGAACCATTATGCTGCTCCGGGTATACGGAGGAGCCTTGGACAAAAGCAGCCTTGTCGATGCATGAGCCCTTGCGTACGTAGTAGCTAACGTCGGACACGTGGACTCCTACCAAGTACGTTCCTCCTTTCTCTATCACGATACTGATGGCGTCGTCGAGTTCCATGCCAAGAGATGCACCACAGTCCAACGTAAACACATTATTGTAGCGATAAGCCCGTGATAACCATTCCGTTTCGGGAACTTGGAAGTCGTCGGGGAAGATGTTTCCAGTTTCATTCACTACATCATCAGGTTGGTTTAGCCTGATACCATGCTCTGCTGCAAATACTGACATAGCAGAGTTCAGATCGTTGACTTCTTTGAAGCACTTCCTAACAATCCCCAAAGGTAAGCGATAGTTAGCTCCCCATTGCAACACCCGAACAAGGAAGAGACATCCAATTGTATCCGAAACGAATTCTCTGCATTTGGCTTCCCCGTCTCTAAAAGTAAACACAGCCACGCCTATCTCCCCTCGATGGTCCTTGCTCTGCATGACAATCATGTGTGGATTGATTTTATCAATTGGAATCATGACGTTGGTGTCTTGAACATCGACAGTGCAAATACACTCTCTAGAGTGAACCTCCTTGAAGATAAAGACCACTCTACCACGGGGCCGAGGTGACGCCGTATCGATGATTTCAACAGCAACAATGTCACCGTGGAACGCCCTATTCATATCTACTCGGCTTGAAATCGTGATATCATTGTAAAACATAACATCGGGATTCATCTCGCTCAGATTACTTCCCATAAGCATAGCCTTGACATCGTTAGCTAGGACCCTCGCTATACTACCGCTTGCACTGTTTATCTCCAGCGTACAGAGGACAAATTCATTGCTTAAGAGATTAGTAAAAACAATGCCTTCGTCTTCGTACTCCTGGTGAATGGCATTCCCGATGTAAAAGCTACTGGTGCTAGGCTCTAATAGCCACTTTGATGACTCTAAGACCTCACGACCTGCATGGAAGTCATCGGACGAGTCGCCTTGGTAGGACTGTGCCTGATCTTCATCACGTTCACGAAAAAACGTCTCTGCCAGAGACTCAAATGCTTTGATGTATTCTTGGACGAGGGGGTCCTCACGGCGGGCCTGAAACCACTCCTCGGTGTCTGAATCGCCAAGGTCATCGTTTTGTGCACTTTCTGGGCCGTCATCCGAGGGAAATGGTGGTTGCAACAGCTGTTGGACTTCTTCATCGGATTCTGAACTTACACTTGGTATGTGGCTGGCCATTTGCCGTGAGTTGAAAGGATTACTCCAATTTGCAGCAGCAGTTGATGCATCTGTGCAGTCAATACCCAATTGCCTAGCGATGACCTCATGTGCAGAGAGCCGGTGTGAGGCACCTTGTTTCTCATTCGTAACAAATTGAAGCTGCTTGAGGATGTTGTCCGCCACTTCCTTGGGTAAGGTTCTCTCTGCAGAAAGTTCCATCAACCATTTTTCTTCCTCTGTCAACATTTGTCTCCGGCATTGTATACTGTAGATTATAGCCTGCACAATGTATTTTGTGGAGTGGCCAGAAGCCGTATAACCTTGGGAATTTCTACGTTCCAAATTTGAAGTCATCCGATCTGGGGATGGAGCATGAAATCTTGCAGTACCTCTCAAGGATGGAGAATTGGTGCCTCCCAAGGATGGAGAATTGGTTCCCCCTAAGGATGGCGATCTGATACCAAAGGACGGAGAACTACCGGCAGGTTTTGGACTATCACTGGGCGTAGCGATAGAAGGTTGGGCTTGACTTCGTAATTGATGAGTAAAGGGACTTGCTGGACGCAGGGGTGCAAATTGCTGAGAAGAAGCCTGATTTGGAAATTGCCAAGAAGATTGTTGATTTGGAATAGGACTAACACTGTAACCGGGCACTAGATGGGGTTGTCCAATAAAACCAACCTGACCCAATGGCTGACCAGCACCATGAACGCGTGGCTGTGTTAGAACTGGTCCCTGCCTGTAAACAGGTGGGTAGGCTATCCTGTTGTTTCCGTTGAATGGTAATGTTGTAATCATGGGTCCAGTCTGTCCAGAGTATATCCGTGGGTACACAAGAAACCGTGGTGCACCTAAGGGATCCATTACAGTCTGCAACTGCGTTGAAGGCATCCCAGGAACAACACCAGGTCTTACGTACGACATTGTTGTAATTGGTTGAAAAATGGATCCGTTGGATGTCATGGGAAAAAATGGACCAGTGGCACCACCTCCCATTGCAAATGGCTGTGAAGTTGGTCGAGGTCCAGATGCTCCTATGGATGTACCAGTATGTTGTGGTGGATTGTAAATGTGATTGTTACTGGCCATGTTCGCTGAACCATTAGCAATACCTTGATGGTTTGGGAGGTTGGATCTGGTATATTCGATGACCTTGTCAAATGGTAGACGATAGTGGAAAGTTCCATTCTCATTACACCTTTGTAAAACACATAGAAAACAAAAAAGTATCAGTTTATAAATAAAAATCATATATTTGATATTACAGTTGAGACTGCAACTCAGCAGTGTCCTTGTTGAAATAAACATGAACAACACTTTTAAACTTGATTGCATTCATCAGAGTGCGATTTACTTCAATATCTGGGTCGCTAAAACATTACAAAATGGCAGCCAGAAATAAACTAATACATCAAACACAAGTAAGAGTGTTTCAACTGATATCCAAACACCGAGAGAGTTTTTTAAACAGACTTTGAAGTGTTTGGATATCGATTGGTAGCACGCAAATCTCGAGTTCCCTTCAGTCGCGGTGTTTGGTAGCGCAATATAAGTTAATAAATATTATTATTATTATTATACATCTGAGTGATGAAACCCCCCACATTCGCCCTTTTCAGATGAAAGATTACGAGTTCTAGTCAGAGGCTTACATTGTTATCCCGTCTGGGCTCAGTATTTTTCTGAGTCTTTCTACGCTTGATGAAACCTTACGAACTACATTATTATTATTATTATTATTATTATTATTATTATTACATCAATGTACGTTTCGACATAGAGTCGTTTTCGTATGAGTGGGAAGTAGTTACGGTACGGTTCGTGCCGTGCGGTGATGGTACAGCGTGCCGTATCTAGGCATTCTGGTTTCCCACTCATACGAAAACGACTCTATTCAGTTTGTAAAGTAGGTACATACTTGCTCAGAATTGTCTTCCAGCACACTTTACAGTCTCCTGCTCCACAAAGTGCACTTGGATCTCCAACTACAACCAAGTGATATTTAGCACGGGTTACAGCTGTGTTGAGGAGTCTGGGATCAGACAGGAAGCCCAGGTCCTGGCGGTCTAATGTATCTGCTGTCATTGCATAGGAGGTATGGACAGTGCTTATAAAGATGGCATCAAACTCCAACCCTGCAACACGGAAAGTCAGTAAACATTGGACATCATAAAAAGAAATAATTATATAGTCAAACATCTATAAAGTGGCAGCCCCTATTAAGCGACCACCTCTATTAAGCGACCACACCCTACACACTATTAAGCGACCACACCCTAATAAGCGACCACACCCTACACACTATTAAGCGACCACCCCCTATTAAGCGACCACACCCTACACACTATTAAGCGACCACACCCTATTAAGCGACCACACCCTATAAGCGACCAGTTATCAAAGTTCTGAAGTCCAAACGTTTACTGTAAAAACTCCCTCTATGAAGCGGCCACTTGCCATTTCCCCAAAGATGGCCGTTAATTGGGGTTTGACTGTAGCAGTGATGCTAACCTTGTACATTATTCACACTCTCGACTCGTACTTGTCCAAGTTTCTTTTTACGAAGAAGCTGGCGAATCTCCCGAACCTGACATACAATAAGAAATGGTTGGCACTTTGATGAAAAGGGATATTTTTAGATTACTGGAGTCAAACAAAATCATGTCCTAAATGCAGCATTCTCATCTACACCCATCACCTCTTCCCACAATTAAGACCACTGGAGCAAATTTGAGTTGCTAATGTTCAGGCCCCAGTTGCACGAAAGGTGGTTAGCGCTATCCACTGGATAAGTCTTATCCAATGGATAAAATTTATTGGATAACTGCATCAGTTTTATCTGTTACATCAGTCGTGTCTCATCAGGGCAAAAATCACAATATTAATTTGGACTGTGTTTTATAGCAATGCCACATATTTGAACAACAGTTGTGAATGTTTAATCAAAATCTCTTTTCATTAAATAACAATGACAATGGCCTTTCAGTTAATGTGCTTGCATTGTTACCAGCATCTACAGCATCCACACTAAATCTAGTCACAATCACCTGAGCAGTGTATGGCGACAACACACAGATGTTTTCCATGGCCACGTCCTCGTCACTATCCTCAGTCCACTTGTCCACAAGTTCCTCAACTCTTTCACTGATCTCCGCTGCTTCGGCCATATTGTAGTAGGAAGGAATATCTGGCGCTCTTGCCTCTTTCCCAAGAACGCCATAAAAATGAACTGGATATTCTAACAATGGAGGTCTGGTCTTGTGTGCAACTAAGGTCCCTTCGTAGAAGAGTTTGGAGGGGATGTCAACAATGTCTTCATATGCGCGATAATTCTCCAGCAGCAGTAGTTTACAGTTTGAGGTGCGAGGATAATAATCATACAAACGGACTAGAAGTGAGCGATCAAGGGCCAAACGACGTGCGATGGGAGAGTCCACAATAGCACCAAGCTGGAGGTAGAAAATTGGAATTTAAATATGTGACCACAAATATGTGCATTATTTCATGCTCTTGGCTCTTAGAGTGCAAACCATATGTCCGTGAAATAGTACCGTTACTAAATAGTACTAAATAGTGTTATCTCTATTGTTTTCTATTGTTTCATCAGTGCTATTTAGTACTAATTAGTTAGTACTGTTTCACGGACATATGGTTTGCACTCTAGCTTGATTCATAGGGATATTTGATGTTTGTTGTAAATCATGCAATGCCAAGTACATGTAGAGTATCTGTTGCTACTCACCTGTAAATGATCCCCTGCTAGCACTACTCTCGTGGACGGCGTTGACAGACACAGTGGTATAAGCGTCTCAGCCTCCATGGCCTGTGCTGCTTCATCTATGAACACGTGACTGAAATACCCATCAGGTAGTCCCAGCCCTGTCAGTACATCAGCTGTTACAAGCGTTGTCACGATAACTCGATATTTATCAAGGACATTCTTGGATGGCACAGCAAATTTCCCTGTCTCTTCACTGATGAAGCAATACTTCAACACAGAACTGCTTACAGTTTTTAGAAAGCGATTTTCCCAGCATATTCTCAGAGGGGTGCATAAATTGCATCCTAACTCAGACGACACCACAAATGGATGAAGATGATCCACAATATAATGATCAGCTGCGCTGTTTGAATGAGTGCATATTAATATACGAAGGTCCTCTTCAGGATTTCCCGAGTGCAGACGGCAAAGTTCCTTCACTGCTTCAGCAATTGTTCTAGTTTTTCCAGTACCAAAGGGTCCAAAGATGAGAAGAGGAGGCTTGGGGCGTGGGTCTAGTATGTGACTAAGGGCAGTGGCCTGGGTCTTATTTAGGAAGGCATGGGTTCCCACGTCCCATTCCAAGGACAATCCAGTAGGATTGCTTGGGAACACGCAGTCAAGGTTTATGTTGTCTATGGCTCGATGCATGAATTTGTAGGTATCGACAAAACGAAAGCATACGCTGGCAGGTAGAGGAGGTTTTGCCCTCTGAAGGGTATCCTGCAAAACTTCACTAGTCTGAAGAAATAGTAAAATGAATGAATTAGTGGTAATATTCTGTAGAGAACTAAGATGGGAAGGAAGGAAGGAAGAGAGGAAAGAAGAAAATGAAGAAAGAAAAAGAAAGGCAGGAAAGGAAGTGATGACAGGAGGAAAGAAGGAAGGAAATAAGGAAATGGAGAAAGAGAGGAAGAAGGTAAGGGAGGAAACAATGACAGGAGGAAGCAAGGAAAGAAGAAAGGAAACAAGGAAGAAACAGATGAAAGAAAGAAAGGAAAGAAGTGAATAAAGAAAGGGAGGAAAGAGAAGGAAGGATGATAGGAAGTAGGATAGAAGAAGGACGGCAGGTAAGAAGAATCAATTAACTCACTAGAAGAATGATAGAGTCTTTCTTGAGTGCCCCAACAATAACTTCATACAGCTTAGGCTCTCTCTTTCCACTTGGAACAAGTTTCACTATAGCACGAGAGCTTCGGTTGATCAAGTGGTTTGCATCCTCTAAGACATCAGGATTGATGGGAAGCTCAATGCTTAATCTACCCATGTGTTCTACTGAAACAGTAGTGCATCGTAAAAGGTCTTCACAATTTAGATTTAGTCTGCAAGGACAACATATCACCAAACAATGTCATAGAATGCACAATGGCTTAGACTGATTCCATAAGTCGCTGTATTCGCTCCTTTTAGATAGGTGATCGCTCAACTAGCGTCAGTTGGTGAGCGACATCAGGATCGACAGAGGGCGAACTGGGACCGACTTATGGAATCAGTCTAACAATGGCTATAAAAGAACCAGGGTTTCAGCACACGGAGCCCAAGCTCATTATCTGTGAAGACCGTTTAATTTGCAGATTTACAGTAAATGTATGTGGCTTTAAATCATCCCTCCGTATTTCAAGATTTTTCGTAAATAATAAAGGAGACGAAAATACCGAAAATAGACTTGTCTCCTTCTTACTCTTTCAGGGGTATTTTCGTTAAAAATGCTCTAATGGCGCTGAAACGATGTCACAACATCGAAAGTAGTAAGAAAAACACATTAGTGAAAAAAAGTTTTATTATTTAGAAAAATCTTGAAATACGGAGGGATGATTTAAAGCCACATACATTTACTGTAAATATGCAAATAAGACGGTCTTCAATGCACAGATAATGAGCTTGCCTGGGCTAATTATTGTCTAGATCTAAAAAACAAAATTGAGTATATGGCTACTTTGAGCACCTCGTACAGCTACTTTAAAAATTAATGAAACCCCTGGAGAACTATTGCCTTTGACAGCTTGTTGTCAAAGGGGCAAGCCACAGAATGAATGAATGAATGAACTTGGACAGACAGACACAGTGTGGAACAGTATGAACAACAATATTGTGTGCAAAATGATTGCAACATATCTACCAGTCACTATGCAAAGCAGAATCCAATGCTGCAAGACTAAGACAGTGTTGTTCAGTGATGAACCAATGCAATATAGTATTAATAATTATCATTGTAACATAGAAATTAGTGCTACTGTATGTACGTGATTTTAATTTTTTTTAGTACTAAACTTACAGATGACTGTCCCACATAATCTAATAATAAAGGTCTTTTATTACATACATTCTAACATTGAAGCATTAAAACTTACAAAATTATTACAAAATGTATATAAATATATTAGCCTCCAGGGAATTGAGGAAGATGGAAATTGAGAAAGTACAAGTAGGTGAAGCACGAGGGAAAAAAAAAGGAGATAACTCCAAAAAATACTCCCTCCCTCCCTCCTGTCACAGACTGCCCTACAAAAAAAAAATTCAGAATTTGGAGCATGTGGTCAAATTCTCAACATGACAAGGACATGTGGTTGTATATTATACTATGTTTACATGTGCACTGTACCTTGTCAACTGTTTTCTTCGTTCATATTCTTCAAGATATAAAAGTGTATGTAGTCTGTCTTTGTAGTATTCAGTTGTCAGTTCATCATCCAGGAAATCAAAAGAACCAAAATCCACACCTTGCTTCATACTAGCAGGAACTTGATAGCAAGATTGTGCTGGGCCTGAAAACAAATATTCATCAAAGCCATGTGATATCAAAATAATACAATAATACAAGTGAATGAATTGATGAAAGGATGAATGAATGAATGAAAGGATGAATGAATGGATGAAAGGATGAATGAATGAAAGGATGAATGAAAGGATGAAAGGATGAATGAATGAATGAATGAAAGAAAGGATGAATGAATGAAAGGATGAATGAATGGATGAATGGATGAATGTAAGGATGAATGAATGAATGAAAGGATGAATGAAGAGGATGAATGAATGAAAGGATGAATGAATGAATGAATGAAA
This sequence comes from Actinostola sp. cb2023, assembly GCA_033675265.1. Taxonomy (NCBI): domain Eukaryota; kingdom Metazoa; phylum Cnidaria; class Anthozoa; order Actiniaria; family Actinostolidae; genus Actinostola; species Actinostola sp. cb2023. The sequence goes on from JAUJYZ010000325.1 coordinate 436,873, forward strand.
GGATGAATGAATGAAAGGATGAATGAATGAAAGGATGAATGAAAAAGGATGAATGAATGAATGAATGAATGAATGAATGAATGAAAAGAAGAACGAATGAATGAAAGGATGAATGAATGGATGATAAGATAAATGAAAGGATGAATGAATGAATGAATGAATAGATGAATGAATGAATGAATGAAAGGGCAAATGAATGAACACATGAAATAATGAACGAAAGGATGAATGAAAGGATGAATGAAAGGATGAATGAATGAATGAATGAATGAATGAATGAAAAGAAGAACGAATGAATGAAAGGATGAATGAATGGATGAAAAGATGAATGAAAGGATGAATGAATGAATGAATGAATGAATAGATGAATGAATGAATGATAGGGCAAATGAATGAACACATGAAAGAATGAATGAAAGGACGAATGAATGGATGAAAAGATGAATGAAAGGATGAATGAATGAATGAATGAATGATGAATGAATGAAAAGGATGAATGAATGAAAATGAATGAAAGGATGAATGAATGAATGAATGAATGCATGAATGAAAAGAAGAACGAATGAATGAAAGGATGAATGAATGGATGATAAGATAAATGAAAGGATGAATGAATGAATGAATGAATAGATGAATGAATGAATGAATGAAAGGGCAAATGAATGAACACATGAAATAATGAACGAAAGGATGAATGAAAGATGATGAATGAAAGGATGAATGAATGAATGAATGAATGAATGAATGAATGAAAAGAAGAACGAATGAATGAAAGGATGAATGAATGGATGAAAAGATGAATGAAAGGATGAATGAATGAATGAATGAATGAATAGATGAATGAATGAATGATAGGGCAAATGAATGAACACATGAAAGAATGAATGAAAGGACGAATGAATGGATGAAAAGATGAATGAAATGAAATGAATGAATGAATGAATGAATGAATAGATGAATGAAAGGGCAAATGAATGAACACATGAAAGAATGAATGAAAGGATGAATGAATGAAAGGATGAATGAAAAGATGAATGAAAGGGTAAATGAAAAGATGAATGAAAGGGTAAATGAATTAATAAATGAAAGGGTGAATGAATGAATGAATGAAAGGGCAAACGAATGAACACATGAAAGAATGAATGAAAGGATGAATGAATGAAAGGATGAATGAAAAGATGAATGAAAAGATGAATGAAAGGGTAAATGAATTAATAAATGAAAGGGTGAATGAATGAATGAATGAAAGGATGAATGCATGAAAGGGTAAATGAATTAATGAATGAAAGGATGAATGAATGAATGAAGGAAAGGATGAATGCATGAAAGGGTGAATTAATTAATGAATGATGGAAAGGATGAATGAAAGGATGAATGAAAGGAAGGACGGAAGGAAGGGTGTTTGCCATACAGAAAATGTACATGTACATGTAGCATTCTCTCCTACCATTCTGTAATTCACCATCATATGACAACAGTTCATATCTATTCAACCAGTTCAGTTCATTTTCTTCAGTACTGGGCCTTTGGTGTGACAACTGTTTCACAAGGCTGGTCTCAGGTGCAACCATGACACCAAGGTAACGAACGATCTTGGGAATCGCACCAAAGTCAAAGACAAATCTCTGATAGAAGTTACCATAGCAACTGGACACAAATTGAACAGTAACTTTAAACTCAGACGATGGTTCTTGGTGGTTGTTCTGCCATTCTTGGCAACCAGGATGGAGAGTGTGAACTGGTCTGTCAATGACGGATACATTTGTTATGGAGAATTCAGGCAGATTAGGATCCAGCGTAAATATATGTTTTAATTGGCACCATGGACCATAGCGGGTCTAAAACATGACACAAAATATCTATGAATTCTGAATAATTAAAAGTACAGATTATATGTAGTTTTTCTATTGTATCAGGGCCTCTATTGATAACAGCAATTTCTTTATTGCTGACAGAACTACCCTGAATTTTAAATAAAGGTTTTCATTCATTCAGGCCCTGGTTGCACGAAAGGTGAATAGCGCTATTCACCGGATAAGTCTTATCCAACGGATAAAAATGCTGCAGTTATCCAATGAATTTTATCCGGTGGATATGACTATAAATTATCCAATGGATAAAACTGATGCAGTTATCCAATAAATTTTATCCGTTGGATAGGACTTATCCGGTGGATAGCGCTATTCATCTTTTGTGCAACCGGGGCCAGTGGGGTCCAGACATTGAATGACAGCCATCAGGGATTGTTTCATGCAGCATCATGTTGCATGACAAAATCCCTGATAGCTTCAAAGGAGACTAGAACTGATAGTGTTTACAGTGATACTTACACTTGACGTGACTGTGAAGACCCAGGATACAAGCTTATTTTTACTGATGTGTGGAATGAAGAGTTTTTCAGAACAATTGACATTATGTGAACCACTAACTTCCACCAGCTGAAAGAACAGTTTGGCATAATGCTGATTTACAATGTAGTGTGTGTCATGCACAAAATATGACTAAATAATTTCATTCCAAAGGACAGCTAGCTTGAGCAAACACCAGCTCTTTAGTACTGACTGCAGCTGGCTTTGATCACTACTACATATGTATACATATAAGTGAAAATGGGCTCAATACAAGAATACAATGTACCCCTAAGTGCAAGGCCACTAGCGTGCAAATAGTATTCCAAAACTCATTAATAATTCACGAGCCATTTAATTTGGCCAATGGGAGCTGTCCATTTGGTCAGGTGCATGGATCTGTATAGCCCGATCGATACAGACACTGATGAATAAAACATTCTGTAAACATTACTTCTGCTAGTATTCACATGCATACATGTATGTACATACCAGTTTACTCTCTGGAACATTACTGGCTTTAGCACGTTCAAGATTTTGTAGCAATGTTTTTGCATCATGGCCAAGATCATCTGTCCAATTCTCTGAGGATGGCATTCTTATTTCAGCCTTCTATTTACAGTGTATGTAGCATTGATTAGTGGTTGATAACATCCTCAACTGCAAACAAAGAACATACAGTACATTATACATGTAAAGATCACTACATTTTTACACATTCGTATTTTGAACGAGCTTTTGCTCCTAGACGTTAACATGGGTAAATAAACGATTGATTGATTGATTGAAGGCCAATTTACACGGTACAACTTTTGCCGACAACCATCACAAACAACTTGCTCACACCATGTTAACAACATGAGTTGTGTCATCTAAATTAACCCTACCACTTACTTACGACTCCTAAGTCATGTTGTAAGCTAGTTGTATAGGCAATGGTTGTAGGCAAAAGTTGTACCATGTAAATCAGCCTTTAAACAAATTCATAGTTTTTTAGGCCATGGCAAACAGTTTCAACATTTATATCAACATTCATTCAACTTTGTTGATTCGCAACTATGTTGAAAGCATTTGATACCCTTTTTCAACATCTATTCAACAATGTCGAAATGTGTGGAATCGATGCATAAATCAAAGATACTCAGAAATCTCTGGGAGAATAGAGTACTAAAGTCATGATGTCATAAAAAATAATTGTTTAACTTTAGGAACGGAGCCGAAAATACAGTGATTTGTTAAGGCAAATTATATATTCAACTGGCCATATCTTGACCGCTATTTAACCGATTGTCATAAAAATTGGTGTGTGAACTTCTTTCATGATATTGTATCTGAACTGGAAATCAAAAATTTATAAAAGCAAAGTTAATTGTTTCGTGACGTCACACTTTAGTACTCTATAGAACCCACTCACACAAGAATACAAATTTTATGTATAATAAAATTATTCCAAATTTCACTTGAAACCATGTGATTTCCCATTTATAATATTCGTGAAAAAAAATGAAATTTACACTGCAGTGTTTAATACCACATATTTACACTGCTCTAAGCCAATCAGAATCGAGAAATATGTCCCAACTACTAATGCCAGCGATGATATGATAATAGTCTCTATGAAGCTACCCTAGTCTATTGTACATGTTGTATTTTGACTACAGAACTTGTTTATACGCTTTGAGCTCATTCTTGTATTGATGTAAATATTGTAATAGTAGCGTCCAGAAGTAAGCTTATTTAAGGGGTGGACCATTAGAATACTGATGGGGGGGTTGCACGAATCCCAAAATAAATATCGAGCAAGCCTTTCCTAAGGAAAAAAAAAATCGCGCAACACATAAAGAAAGGAAAAAAAAATCGAGCAAGCAATGTAGCCGATTTCAATATATAAATATTAAAAGACGATAAAGATCATTTGATTTTAATAATACACCAGACTCGTTCCTAGTCGTTACTTTAATACCGTGGAAAGGGAAGTAAACCGGACCGGAAAGAAACCGGAAAAAAATGGAAAGTGCGCAAAGGCGCTTGGGAAGGTGGGGCGCAAAGGCGCACGGGAAGGAAGGAGAATTATGGAATTTTTAAGAAGAGTGAAGGTCGAAACGTCTATTTATTAAAGTTTTGTGGACATTAGAAGTTGGCTGCCTTCAACTCTCTCCTACATTATTTAAGATACAGCCATTCTGGCCATTCTGGCTGCTACGAAATATATCAAATGTATACTACAACGTTTCTGCAATCACTCAATTGCAGAAACGTTGTATAGTACATTTTGTATTTATACTGAAATATCTAATAAGATGCAAAATGTTATTCATGCTAAAATACAACTGTTTCAACACAAAATAGTGCTGAAAACTATTGTGTTGCCCTTGCTGGATGCGATACTAATCTAAAATTGATGATTATGATATATTAGAAGATAATAAGTGATGTTTCACACTTTGTATCTCTGTCATTAGACTTGTATCTCATTAGATATTTGTATAAATGTATACTTACTTAACAACCTTTCTGCAATCGAGTGTATATAAAATATATACAAAATAGATAGATATAAAATATATATATATAAATCTTAAAAAGGAATCTTAGTTTCCTTTTAGAAACAGTAACAATAGTAAGTATTAAATATTTTCTTGATTGAACATAATTATTATTCAGTTATTGGCCATAAATTCTATGTTAATGCGAAATTTTTGTAAAGTAAACTTATAAATTTATAAACTTGAGGAAAAAAAATATCGTGCAAGGTCAAGGTCCTTGAAAAAAATAACGTGCAGAGCTAGGAGCAAAGAAAAAAAAATCGAGCAGCCAAAATTCATGCAACCCCCCCATCAATAATCTAATGGTCCACCCCTAAGTATAAACAACACATCTAGTTCTACATAGTTTTACAACGATAATCCAAAACAAGTCTAGATTAAATTCGGAATTCATGTATACATATAACTTAAATAACTGATATTATCTTACATTGGCTAAGCTTAAAACATGCTTTAAATATTTCATAATTAAGCTTCAATTATATAATTAAGCTTACAGAAAGCTAAGCTTATTTACAAATTCATGTGCACTGAGTCTGAACCGTATGCACTTCGGGACATCGACCGCATCGTGCAATAATTACAGTTTCTACATCTCCGTAACTTTGTATAAAGTGTACAGACACATCAAGTTTTAAGTATACTTACGTTTCCTTCATTTTTGTGTAAGAGAATGAGGCTTAATTCAGCTGTCTTATTCACAAAGAACTATTAAAACCCGAAGACGCATCAACAACGATCAGATCGCGGGACGGCCGTTGTTTGCTGACGAATGTACTGAAGGCATTCACTTTCATTTTCCAAAGAGGTCTAAGTTCTTCTTCAAGAACATCAGCTGAGATAAGGCAAATCGCCAGGTGTCATCGGGAAGAATAATAAATATTAAAATTATCGTTGTAAACCGTCCGCCATGTTGTTGTAGTTGGTTGTGAGGCATTGTTAGGGGGAGCGTAATAAACATATATAGAAGAATCATTTTGATTGGCTCAAAAGTACTACAGTGTATTTGAATTCTTGTGAATGAATGAACCAATCAAAACTGGCGTTCTATTTTGTTTTATAACACACGCGTATGCACGCATGTGTAAAATTAAAATTTGCTGACCGCAAAAATACAAAGTTTTCGCGCCAAAAGTATTTCACCAGTATCTTCCCAGTGGAAATAACCACTTCATGTAGGCACAACCGTTCGCTTTTGCAAACGAAGCAGTTTGCTGAAGATCAAAACTTAGACACTTTACCTTTTTTTTGCTGTCTTTTATCCATTCATCTCGATATTTTATCATTCTGAAGACTAAAGTTACTATTTACTCTATATTGCATAGGGACCATTGCGTGATTGTGCCTACACGGAGTAGTTCCCCTGTGAAAACAAAGTTTTTCTTGCAGATTATTTTAGTATTTCACGCCACGTACGTTTCTCCAATATCTTCATATTTTTTTTCCCAAAACGATAGAGATTAGAAATAAATTTGCCATCAAACATGAAATACTTCAGAGGAACGAGAAAGAGAAGAACGACCAGCGCAAGACGAAAGTCTGATGCTGAGAAATCACTTCAGAAATCTACGAGTGTTACTGATGATGGAGATGAACAGCAAAGGTCAGAGGAATCATTGCAGGTAGATAGATCTTAGTAAGGGTAATTGTGGAATTTGAGGAGGTGGTTTTAATAATAAGCTTTATACTTTCATATTATAAAATGCAAGAGGAAATAAGGTCTGAGAAATAAATGCATAACGCTGTGCAAATTAAGCAATAATAGCTTCATATGTATCTGATTCTGAGGAGATATCTCCCTGTACATGGCTGCAAGATTTTATCTCAATAAAGTTGAATAAACTATCTATCTATATATCTCTGTACAATGTGGAACACATCCCACAATTCCCACTTTCTTTGATCATTTTTGTACAGACATCATCTGATAACAGAAGTCAGAGACTAAGGGGAAGGAAAAGAGCCATTCCAAACCTACAACCAGAAGAACCTGCTATTAAGAAATCTAGAAGTCAGCAGTCATCCAATAGTAAAAATAAATCAAGTGCTTCAAACAAGGAAAGAGAGAATGACGCACAAGACATGCAATCTCATGATCAAAAAGAACTGAAAAAGAAAGCTAAATCTACAAAGAAAGCTGGTCCAAGTACCAGGAGGAAGCCTTCAACCAGAACCAGAAATGCAAGTACCGCATCTGTAAATACTGCTAAATCAGCATCAACCAAGAAGTCAAAAAGAAAGGCTGAATCTGATAGTGAAACTGAAGCAGATCTTGCTCCAGTGCACTGTAGTTCCCTTCGTGTGGCCAAAGATAAAACCTCCAAGTCATCAAATAGACAATCCGCTTCAGCAGAGGAACAACAGATTGTAAATTCATCTAGTGAGATATCAGACTCAGCTTTTGAAAATAACGAAGACGAAATACATGTACCTACAAGTAAAACTCAGCCATCTTGTAGCGGCAGCATGGAAGAAGTGGTGTTATCAGGTGACAATAGCTCACTAACAGATGGATCCCATTCAGATAGAGAATTTCTGCAGCAGCAAGTGAAGCTCCTCATGAGCCCTTTTGACATCAGTGACTGTCCAGAAATACCAACTAGAGGTACAGAATTATGCGAGGATGTAATATCAGGGGTTTAAACACAAAACCGTAATATAAAAGGGCCTGTGCCAGGCAGCTCTCACATTATATACTCACAGGTATACGCTATAATAGAATTGAACTGGAAAGGTGTGAAATCAAGGTGGTCCATTCCCTTTTATAGCACATGTGCAGTTTTGTGTTTAAATAAAATAGGCTTGGAGTAAGCAATTACAATGATTATGTAACTGATAAGCAGATGGAAATGAGTAGTGCAGGGGCGGATCCAGGATTATTTTTAGGAGGGGGTACTGCACCATCTTTTAGGAGGCGGTGCACCATTTATGATCAGGACGTACACAAACTCAAGCACCAATAACGCAGTAGATATCAGCTCATCCAGGCGGGGGTGCGCACCCCCTGCACCCCTCCCCTAGATCCACCCATGTAGTGGGCCCTGATTTTGAAAGTACCCACCAAAGTGCACTGACTCTGCCGACTTCTACTGAAATAATGTAGTTCTAGAACTCTGTGCAGTGCTTTCATAACACCATGTACATAATGATATACATGTACCTCACTAGAAAATATTTCAAAATTGTATTAAATTATAACCATATTTTGCATTAATCTTTAATACATGTAGGTACGAAAAGACAACAGAAGAATCACATTTCAACAGATATTATATCAAAGTCACTAAGAAAATGTAAGTAAAATACACATACACGTGAACAATGTAGGCAATATTGCCTACTGGACTTTTATTGAGATACTGTAAAATAACTGTTGTAAACAGATAAAAAAGAACTCTGTATTTACAAGATATACAGGAATATAGCCCATAGAATTAGAATGGGGGGAATGGGCCTTGAGATGTCAAATGTACTTTAATCCTTACTAAAATTGGTAAAAAGGAATCCCCTTCAGACAAAATCAAACCCCTTAATGTGGAATTGAACCCCCCTTGAATCTAGCAGACTGGGTCGACACCCAGCTACAGGCCTAAATGTACAATCATGTATTTATTTTTAGTGAACTACAAAGTTGAGGATGAATTATTAAAGACACTGAACAGACAAGCTCAAAGGAGAATCATTCACCAAATACAAGAGATCAGAAGTCACAAGGCTTTAGAAAGTACTCACAAGTCAGATAATGGGGTTGAGCTACCAGGAGATAGAAATAATCTTGAATCATTAAAGAAAATGTTGGAGTCTTCAGAAGAAGAGTTAAATGGTTTGAAGGTATTGTTATTATATATTAGTCAATATATGTACAAATTGAACTAAGAGGATACAATGTGATGAAGACAGAGTGAGCCCCCAAGGGGGTGTACTCAGGAGTATCAGTGATGGGGAGGTGCGAATGAGGCCAAACTTTTTAACCCAAAAAAAGTCCATGATGCAAAAACAAGACCCCAAAATTTTTTCTCCACGTAGAAAAAAGTAAAAACACCAAGAGAATGCGAGGATATCATTTTTATTTATCAATCCCCCCAAAAAGTCCTTGCCAAAATCTTTTCATCAAAAAAAGTCCCAGAAAATTGCTAACCCCCAAAAAGTCCCAAGCCGCGAATTTCAAACCCCAAAAAGGTACAGATAAACCTGTACAGACCTGGTTGACTTGCAAAAACAGAGTTTTTGGCCTGAACATGGTTTGGGATGAAAGTTTGCAAATTTTTTGAGAGACAAGCAGATTTTAGACTGATTCCATAAGTCGCTGTTTTCGCTCCTTTACCCTAGAGCGAACAGACCGACTTATGAAATCAATCTAGCAGATTTTGTGATTTGATTAAAATAAAGTTTTCATCAAAGTGGGTGGTTATATTTTCATAAGACTGGCTCAAAAAAATGCTTCTTGACGGAGTTATGTTGGGCCAGACAGATAAATATTTGGCTCTTGAGGTTTGTATGGAACTCACTACTGTTGGTCTGTATGTCATGACCTTTGAGCCCAATATTTCCCTGCCTGGCACTCCCATTCTGTCAATATCTACATGCATAAGTACTTACTTATACCTGGCATTGGTGATAAACATTATTGATTATTGTAGGACCTCAATAACAGGGCTCTGAAATTAGAATCATTGATTGAGGAAGTCGATGCTAATTCTTTGTCAGAAGAAATAAAACAGACTAATAAACTCTGTAAGTAGAAACAACAACTTATTTTATTGCATGTAGTTCATGTTCAGTTACAATAATATCATGATTTATCAATTAGAAAATAGAGTTATTCCAATAAACCTGGGCATTATATACTACAGTAACTACACCAATACACACTAGGGGTGTCGAATGGTCCTCGCAAAAAGCCAGAGTCTCGCAAAAATTTTGGTCAAATTTCGCGGGTTTCGAAATCTCGTTTTTTTCTCGAAAAGCCATCTCTCTCAAATTTTGAAAACAAAGGAAATCGGTGAAAAAGTGTCTCGGGCTCGCAATAAATATGCCTTGTCTCGGAGTCTAGCAAAGTCTCACCATGACCATTCGATACCCCTCACAGACACTCACACACTCTTTTGTTTCTTTTGTTTGTTTGCATCTAATAAACACTGACAACTAATTATTTAGTAGTGCCCAGGTTTATTGGAATCACTCTATCTGATGCTTGGAAATTAATACAATTTCAGTGAAACAGATGCAAGACAAAATCAAGAAGCAAGGATTTCCAGAGTCAAGTGTACATGTACCTGTTACCAATACAACAATGAAAGGTACTGTACATAGTAGCTCCACATGTGTTGGTAGGGTGGTCACTAGGTTTTTGGTAGCAGGCTCTCGAGCTATAAAATACATGTACACGTACGTAGGTGGCTCTAAGCAACACAGTCTAGTGGTTTAACCACAGGCAGCTCAAATAAAGACATACATCATTTTCATGGGCTTCCCGTGGTAGAACACACAGGATTTGTATTATATTGGGTACCCTGTGGTACCAGTCACAAAATTGCCTATGCTTATGTTCACTAGAGTGGGTGTTTCTTGGTGCTACAGTCTGCATTGTATTCTTGGTTAGGTTTCTTTGTATGCAGGGTATTGTTTTGGTTCAAGTTCATTCTTCTCGTTCTTTGTGTTCATTGTCTAACATCATCTGGTGTTCTGCAACACCAAGAAACCTCCACTAGAGTTTTGTCACTATGTGAATGTCACAAAGAAAACTAGATATAAAATGATGCAAAATTATGATAGGGTGCACGATGAAGCATGCTGTTCCACAGAGTTTAACATGTGAAGGCATTCTCTTCTTTGAAAAGATCATGGATGGCAAACATACTCAGAGAAGCTTATGCCGTCACAGGTTATATCACCTAATTATACAGTGTAGATGTGTTGGTTGTGCACAATGTACGTATACTCATCTAAATATGTTACTGCTTGCAGGTCCATTCAGCCATCATGAAATCGTTAATCAGTTATTTCCAAAATGAAGTATATTATGTACCTGCATGTACATGGTTCTATGATGATGTCAAGAAATGGGAGCCAAATTATACAATGCAGTTGCATGTATCTGTTACTGATGCTAGTGTTTATATACACATTGTACAGCATGCTCAGAATAAAAAGAAAGACATTAGGATAACTGTTGTAAATATTCCTTTGTTTGCAAAACGATAGCCACTACAAATATATTCTTTACTAAAATATTGCCACAGTAAATGAAATATGTTTTTGCCACAGCACCTACATACATACATGTACAAGTTATACAATTCCAACATAACATATATAAATTAGTTATTGGTATATTCTATCTGCCTGCGACTTCGCCACCTTTCTTTCCTCTTCCTCCACCGCGTCCTTGTCCACCGCCACGACCACTGAAGCCGCGACCACCACCACCTCCACCCCCACCCCCACGGCCACCACCACCACCACCTCGACCTGAAAAAAAAGCATAAAATAAAATTCTCTTGAACTATGTACCATAAACACTCATAGATAAGCTGTACTCCAAGTTAATTATTTAACTCAAATTTTTGGGAAAATATATTTAAAAAAATTCATAAGATTACAAACCAAAATCAAGAAGAAAGGTTAAACATTCTTTGCTTCATAAAACATGTTTGATCAAAAAACATCCTTACCTCCTCTACCACCTCTGCCACGCCCTTGTGGCTTGGCCTCTTCTTTGACCATGTCAATTACCTGGGAAAAAACAATGCAAATAATACAGTCTCAGTTAGAAAGTGAGCATTATTGAAGGTATTGGTCACCCTGTGTTAACAGAGGAAGAGGTAGGTTCCAGTCCCCTGTCACCACAGGAAGACCAAAGAAGAGAAATCAGATTTCCCTGCAAAGGAGGCTACCATTGAAGCAGGGACCACGGAGATGGGGGGCTCTACTAGTATATCCGGCCCTTCCACTTTCAAGGGTGCTCCGTGGTCCCTGTGAAGGGGTCTGTGCAAGAACATTTTAAGGGATCTCTGATCAAAAACTAGATTCTCCTCTAGACTCTTTGAATTCTAAAGGAGAATTTGGTTTCTGATCACAAGTCATTACTTGGGCTGTTCACATACATGTACCCCCTTCAGTTTCTAAGAACAGTTCAAAAGCTTACCTCATCAGGTATACGTAAATATTTGATGTTACTACCGCGTACAAAACATTCGGGAATTTTCCAAAACCTGTCACCATCCTAAAATCAAATATATCATCCACCTCAGTTACATTTGTATACATGTAGTAGGTTGATCTACGTAAAGGTACGTATTGCAGGGACATCTTGTCTTGTTTTAATACCAGCAATTTTAATGGAAAAAAATACAAATTTTCATGTTGACAGAATTTTGTTCCTGGAACATGACTTATTATATGGGAGGTTTTACGTGTGACGTAGTGGCCGTCAAAATCTACAAAATGTTCGAACCTAACTTTCAAAGTCTGTTAGTTTTTCTTCAAGCAACTAGATGGCATTTGTTTGTTTGTTTATAAGTAACTTATATTTGGTACATTTGACAGATATTTAGACTTCACCGATCTAAAATTGAAGTTTTGAGCAAGTAAAATGACGGTTTGACGGCCACTCGCGACAGATTTTGACGTCAGAAAAAGATTCCATAAAACCTCCCATTACACTTGCTTGAAATAAGGGTCACGTCACAGGAACAAAATGTATGTATAAAGTTGCATCTCGCCATGTGTAGTTATTCTGTATGTAGTACCGACATGTTTAGCAACCTTTATGGCAAGAAGGCAAAGAAATAATTATTGTGAATTAATCAACCAATCACTGACACTTCAGATCACTGCATATAAAGTACAACATTACAATACAGTACAATAATGCAAGGACATTTAGTGTTTATCGACCTACCCTGGACGTACAGATAACTTCTCGTAAGTTAATATTCATCCAATTGTCACAGCTTACAAGATGTCCGTTGTATGTTTCGCCATTCTTCAACTCTACGAGCTAAAAGAAGACGACATGTTTTGTTTTAAACTTTGACAACGTTCACTGTTCAGTTTAGCTCTGAGACAAGAATCAATCTAACTCACCATAGGATGGTTTTGAGCCGTCCGTAGGAGAGACAGTGGAAGCTAAATAGAAATAGATTGTATAGTTAGTGTCCTTTTCCGTGTAGTAATATCATAAACAACTTATAAACGCTTTTAAATCTCAAAGAGTGCAGTACTCACCACCATGTTGGATTTATCCTGTAGTACCCAGGCCCTCGCAGGCAAGAAATGTAACAACGAGGAACGCCTGTCGATTTTGATCCACGTGGAGAGTAAAAATCGTTCTCGTAAACATTTCTGGCGATTTGTTGCTATTTTCTTTCAATAATATGAAGTCTTCTAAACGAAAAGTCAGAGAACAAGATGTAGAAAGTGAAGTGGCAAAATCGGGAAGAAAACAGAAGAAATCTGCCAACAACAACAGTGAATCCACGTCGACCACCTCATCTTTGAGTGCTTATTTGGAAGATGAAGATTTCAAGACTAAGTTTTCGGATGCTTTTAGGTGAGTGTTTGAAGTTCGTGCAGTGTTGTCTGTCAACTGTGTATTTATATTGTATATCTGTTTGTTTTCTGTCGTGAAAATTTAAACAAAACAGCTGTAAAAACTCTACAAATTCCACTGTGAAAATTATCACAACTGTGTTAACAATCTGTTGTTGCGTTTTGTTGGTTCTTTTAATAATTATTACCAACATGTCTCAATATTTCATTTTACCTTTTCAGAAGCAATAAATCATTAAATGGTAAGTTACAATATCTGCAGACTATCGGGGGAGGCAAGAGGTACATGTAGCTGTACAACATGTACAATGTATGTGCCACCTCTAATTTTTGACCATATGCAGCTATGTTACAAGGCTTTTAATCAGTGAATGAATGAATGATTTTATTTACTGTGAAGCATACGTTAGCAGACATACTTGTGTAACTGTGCAGCAAACGCTCTGCAGGTTTAAAAATGCATGCACATCTATATTATTACTGGTTTGGATGAAGACATTGATCAGTGAATGTCTATATAGATACAGTAATGTTGTATGTTTCTCTAATGCTGAGTTTCTTCTTCAGATGGCGAGGCTGTCATTCACAGCAAACCATTCACCTGTTGCACGCTAAACAACTTTATCTCTGACAAAAAATATTTAAAGGAATTGAAGGAACAACTGCTGAAGTTGAATTTTAATGAAAAGTCTAATGACCTGTATAAGTTTAAACAGGTAAATAATATTGATTTTTATACTGTACGTTCCAATGTATATATGTGACTTATACTTCATGTCTGTTCTAGATAGCCTCAGATGTGGGGAGTGAATGAATGAATGAATGAACAAATGAATGGAAGAACAAATGAATGGAAGAACAAACAAACAAATAAATGCAGAATGAGTTGTGTACCTCCAGCCATGTATTAATTCTCTAAATATTATTCCCAACTCAGAGTAATGATTTAAAAAAGACATCAAATAAACAAATATCAAAGTTAAGGTGAGTGTAAATATATGTATTTTTTGCAATTTTGTTTAGTGTAAAATGTTTTATATTGCAATATTAGACAACCATAAGTAACCATGATTTTCATTACAACTAGTTTTCATATCTTATTTGCAGGAAAACACTTTACCAAGACTTTCGTAGTTGGCTGGAAAATGTGACAGGATTTGAACTTACCGATGAAATTGATATGTCATGTGCAAAGTACGAACACACAGGTAGATTGAAAGCATTAGCTTGATTTATTATTATTATTATTATTTATTATTATTATTTATTTTTATTATTTATTATTATTATTATTTATTATTATTATTATTTATTATTATTATTTTTTATTATTATTATACCCAATACTCTCAGAAAGCTGATGTAGAGATGTCATTGATACATTATAGTAGGTTGAAGTTGTCCTTCAGTAGCATAGTGTTGATAGAGGTACTAAAGCAAATGCGGCCGTGAACTACTGGATGTAACGTGTGTTTATTAGCCTGAGAGGCATTGCCTCTGATGATGTCGGTGCCCGACGAAAGCTCAGTAGTTCACGGCTGCATTTGCTTTAGTACCTCATATACATTATTTATATAGCTTTATGATTATTGCTGTCCTTTTATCAATGTTCTATAGATATTCTACTTTGTCACGATGATGAGCTAGAAGGTCGTCGTGTGGCTTTTATCTTGTACCTTGTCCCTGATTCCTGGAAGCCTAAAGATGGAGGTAAGTTTATTGGTATTTATAATCAATATATACAAATCATATCCATCAGCTCTTATTCTCTCTCCTTACCAGTCTTCACGCTAGTTTTCATTTTCTTGCTATAGGATCATTAGACCTTTTCTCAGTAGATGGTAAGTCTTAGTGTATAAAACATTTATAATGTATGAACTGCCTGGCAAGAAATCAGAATGGAATGTATTGACTATAGTTGTGTGAATGTTTTAGAACATGGTCAGCCAGATAAGGTTGTTGAGTCCTTGGCGCCACAATGGAATTCTCTTGCTTTCTTTGAAGTATCACCTGTATCATTCCATCAGGTAACATATATCATATTTTATCCTTGCTTCTTTTCCCACCTTTCTTCTCTCTTTGATTTCCATCTGTCCATCCCTCTTCATTTTCTTCTTCCATCCTTGCTTTTCCCATACCTCCTTCCCTCCCTTCTTCTCAGGGGTATTAAGGCATGGTTCTAGGATGTATGCTGAAAATTAAGAGGGGGTGGTCTATTTCCTTTTCTTTGCGAGATTCTTTCATGAAACTTTAAGTGATACAACAATGTGACAATCTCAACAAATAAACATATCAGTTTCCATGGAAACATGCAATGTGACCTTTGAACTCTAATTATATTTTATAAAATAAAAGTCTCGTGCATACAGGTAAAGAAATTTTGCATGACAAGGATTTAATTGAAAATTAAATAGACTTCCTACCTAGTTTATTGGTCTAATTGGATAAGTTGGAAAAAGTAATGGGAAGGGTGATAAACGTGAAAATGAAATTTGATACTCTCGATTTATGACTCAGCAATTATATATTTCCAAAATATCCAATTAGCCTGATGAACAGCATGGTAAACTGTATTATTTTCACTATCTTCTACTCTGATATACTAACGTTGTGCGCTTCTACCAAAGCCTGAATCTTGCTATAGGATATTTTCTTAAACCCGGGTTAAAAGGTCAAATGTATTGTTGCCATGGTAACTAACTTCACAAATATGTACAATCTGCTCATCTATACATTTAATCCTGAACCCAAGCTTCTGCAATAAAACGAAAGCAAATTACAACCCCCTTATAGTTTTATGGGCGTGATCGCCTTAGAACCATGCCTTAATATAACTGAGTTCCTATCCTCCTCCTTTCCCTCCTTCTTTCCACTTATATTGTTGTTGTTTTCTTCTCTTCCCTCTTTTCTCCCTTCTCTTCTCATCTGATTCTTTTCATTCTTCTTTCTCATTTCTTTTCGTATTTACCACAGGTTTCAGAGGTGTTATCAGAAGACAAAACTCGACTATCAATAAGCGGTTGGTTCCACGGCAAACCACCCAAGAGACCTCTACCATATAAGGAACCATGCCTACCAACACAACCACCCAAACAGATGGAGGTATTTACAATGGGCCAAATACTCCAGGGGGGGGGGGGGGGGGGGTACTCAGGGGTAACAGTGACGGGGAGGTGCGAATGAGGCCAAACGTTTTTACCCAAAAAAAGCAAACATTTTCTCTCCGCATAAAATCAAGAACGGTAGGATATCGTTTTTATCAACCCCCCCAAAAATTGCTAACCCCAAAAAAGTCCCAAGCCACAAATTTCAAACCCCAAAAAGGTATTCGCACCTCCCCGTCACTGATACCCCTGAGACCCCCCCCCCCCCCCCCCCCCCGGGCCAAATACATGCAGTGAAACCTATCTGAGTGACCATCGATCTCTCTTAGCAGACCATTCTGTAAAACACGCTTTATCTAAGTTCTCAATCAAGTAATAATATTGTTATTATTGATTCTTATCTAAAAATGATGTTGTATTCTGAACTGTTTCTGCTTTATATCAGGACGAGTGTCTTGTCGAGTGGATCAACCCAATCTATCTAGACGTTGGCGTTGTGTCTCATATACGGGAAAGATTTGAAGATGAATCAGAAATCGAACTACAGGACTTTCTTTTGGTAACAGCTAGTTCGTCTGTCTTTCTGGTTGTCCATTTGCTCGTTTATTTGTTTGTTTGCTCATACGTTCATTTGCTTATTTGCTTGCTTGGTAGCTTGTTTGTTTGCATGTTCATTTGTTTGCTTGTTTGTTTGATTGTATGTATGTATGTTTGAGGGATGGCTAAGAAAACTACTATTTTCCTGAGTTCACATTATATAACCCTGACAAACGTAATAATACATACATCTATGATTAACTATGATGACAGCAATTGTTCACAGGTCCTTTAGTTACTATTGCTTTCTTTTCTTTTTGAAGGAAGAAAAGTACGACAAAGTTATCGAGGCTCTACGAAGCGAAAACATCAAATGGAGGCAAATCGGTCCAGCAAACAAAAGGTGCGTGAAGAAAAGGGAACCACGTTTTAAACTTACAACGCAAGCGCAAGCATAAGCGCAAGCATAAGCGCAAGCATTAGCGCAGGCGTTAGCGCAGGCGTTAGCGCAGGCGTTAGCGCAGGCGTTAGCGCAGGCGTTAGCGCAGGCGTTAGCGCAGGCGTTAGCGCAGGCGTTAGCGCAGGCGTTAGCGCAGGCGTTAGCGCAGGCGTTAGCGCAGGCGTTAGCGCAGGCGTTAGCGCAGGCGTTAGCGCAGGCGTTAGGCTAAGCTAGAGACCTTAGATTACGCGCGCGCTTCTCGTAGTCTTTATATTTCATGCCCAGTATTTATATAGTTATTGAGAAAGGTGGGGCCAGTTCTGGACTAGCTTTGCACATGCTTTGCGACTTTTTCAGTCGAACACTATAATGATTGCATCTTTTATTGACCGCCTCCCGTAAGTGACCGTCTTACCTATCAGAAAACGTGGTCGAACAGAGGTTTATGTTGAATAATCGTGAATTAATTTTCCAGACACTACGATCGCGCATGCTCAGATAGTATACCCGCTGTGCTTCGCGAGCTGAATGACGTCCTCATGTCAACGTCGATGTTTAAACTTCTCAGAACTTTAACAGGACTTGATTTGGCGGATACGCCTCTCTCAACAGAGGAGAGTGATGAGGTAGGGAATATATCGAAACAGAAAGCTATTCCATCGCTGATGACGCAAGCAGTAGAGCAAGCAGTAGCGCAGGCAGCCGTGCAGGCAATCGCGCAAGCAGTCGTGCAGGCAGTCGTGCAGGCAGTCGCGCAAGCAGTCGTGCAGGCAGTCATGCAGGCAGTCGCGCAGGCAGTCGCGCAAGCAGTCGTGCAGGCAGTCGCTCAGGCAGTCGCGCAAGCAGTCAGTCGCGCAGGCAGTCGTGCAGGCAATCGCGCAAGCAGTCGTGCAGGCAATCGCGCAGGCAGTCGCGCAAGCAGTCAGTCGCGCAAGCAGTCGTGCAGGCAGTCGCGCAGGCAGTCGCGCAAGCAGTCGTGCAGGCAGTCGCGCAGGCAGTCGCGCAAGCAGTCGTGCAGGCAGTCGCTCAGGCAGTCGCGCAAGCAGTCAGTCGCGCAAGCAGTCGCGCAGGCAGTCGCGCAAGCAGTCAGTCGCGCAGGCAGTCGTGCAGGCATTCGCGCAGGCAGTCGCGCAAGCAGGCAGTCGCGCAGGCAGTCGCGCAGGCAGGCAGTCGCGCAGTCAGTCGCTCAGGCAGTCGCTCAGGCAGTCGCGCAGGCAGTCGCGCAGGCAGCCGCACAAGCAGTAGCGCAGGCAGCAGCGCAGCAGCAGCGCAAGCAGTAGCGTAAGCAGTAGCGCAAGCAATAATCTTTGGTAATTTTAGGACGAGAGCGAGAAGGCCTCCCCTGGGAACCCCCGCTGTCGAGGTGAAATTCGTCGATGGTCTCATGGTAGCTATACCCTAGTACACGATACTGACCCTGAGAAAGCTGAATATGCGCTAGACGCGATGCTGTACTGTGGATGTGAAGGTGGGTACAATAAGAGTTAGGTTTTACAAGCAACTTGTAGTCTTATTTGCGGCGTTGCATCTCTGGGTTACCCGAGGTAATTTTGACCGAGAGGGATTAAGTCGAGGAGAGTCAGTCTGACCACAGGTAACCCACTCCCCGTAGAAATAAAACACGCACGCAGTAAGTGACGCAACATTTAGTGTCGTTTGGTTGGTTCCACTAGTTCCTATTTCTGTTATTTCTGAACTTCTTATTTGTTACAAGTTTGGGAAAGTGATGAATGGGGCGGTTTTACGTCGTATTTGGCCAATGAAGAAGATGAAGAGGTGAGAATCCCGAATTGCTTGATTTCATTAGACGTTATTTCCGGTCTCGTGAGGAATTTTCATCAGCTGAATTGCACCTTTTCAATAGAATACTCTCTGCTTGATAGCACATGGAGGGCAGTGTTTGCCCGTCATTTGAAGCAAATAATGAGATTCAAGGAGTTTTAACAGCTGATTGAAAGCCAGCAATTGAAAATTACCAGTAATGCTAATCATAAAAGTCATCCATCCGGGCGGCACAACCCCACCCTAAATCATGGTGAATATACCCCTTCCCATGGGCACCCCAGTAATACGGATATTTCTGGTTTGTATCGGAATTGGTGGCGTTTAACTGCATCATCTCATGCTTTAATCATTAGTTTTCTCGCTCACGCATATTACTTTTGTCATCCGTACTTGGTATTAGCATTTGTTTTGGGGACCTAAACATTCCCATCAAACCGAGTTAAAATAAAGTTAATCATGATCATTACTTTATTTCTAGCTTCTATCAGTTCACCCATTGGTTAATTCACTGGCCCTGGTTTACCGTGACATCGAGACCTTGAGATTTATTAAACACATCAACCACAAGTGTGTTAGCGCTGCTGCCACGTCACACACAGGACAGGGGTTCTGTGATTTCCACTTTGTCTATTATGAATAGCAATTATTATTAATATTAATTAATTATTAATAATATCTCCTCTTGGTCTTCATCCGCCTCGTATCGATCCGCCATATTGACCGAGTAGATTTGATAACGACTCAAATGCCCCAGGGGAGGAACTAAGGGGAGTGGTCACGGGGACGACTCATTAGGGAGCTTAAGCAACAGACATTTTTGTCAACACGGACGGCATGAGGACAAAATACCTCTCGTTTACCAAGCCTGTCCCATCGTTTCATTGACTGTGTTGGTATGATTTTGAAGAGTGCCGTACGAGAGGATAAATTCGATGGAAATTCAATTCAAAAAGCGCCCGTCCTATTCCCCCCCCCCCCCCCCCCCCCCCCCCCCCGGTATTTGCCGTCCGTGTTGGGCAAAACGTCTGTTGCTTAAGCTCCCTATTACCAATCTACTCGGCCGGGAACAGATGGTTTTCAAAAAAAAAAAAACAAGAAAAGCATAGAAATGGCTCGCAGTCTATTAACGCGCAAGCAAGAAGGCTGGGATTGCAGAAGTTGCAAAGTCTAAATAGCGCGGCCATCTTGGAAATACTATAATCAATACTCTTGTTCAAAAGACATTTTTATTCATTCAAAGATTCATTTAAAAATAGTTCAAATATAAAATTCTTGATTAGTTTATTTTGATGGAATATTAAAAATCCTGTTGGTTTTTCTATAAAAATTGATGTTTTTAAGCAAAATTTTGATTCCCAATTAATTTTTTCTAACTACAGTTATGTATATCTACATACAGCTACATACAGCTAGTTCTGATCCAAAACAACATATAAACGTACAGGCAGTGAAGCAGGACAGTCACGTAGTTGAACAAAAAAAAACTACCTCGTACCCAGTCCCCTCCTTCGACTCTTGGCGGTGGAAGCATGGGTGTTCTATTGACTTTCACGAGATCATCATAAATCTGTTTGAAATGCTTATTTTACTCAATTCACCGATTGGCCCCTAGAGCTCACGTGGTGTACTTCATGTTACTGTCACCAAAATGTTCGTACATTGTCTGTGAATTGCCGTACAAACGCACTAACTTGTGTACAGTTTATCGACTCGATTTAGATGTGCGATCCTCTAAATATTAGCAAAATCTCGTTTATCAACCTTAGTTAAAATAGTTGTGCTAATATTTAGAGAATCGAAAAACTAAATCGAGTCGATAAACTGTACAAAAGTTAGTGTGTTTGTACGGCAATTCACAGACAATGTACGAACATTTTGGTGACAGTAACATGAAGTACACCACGTGAGCTCTAGGGGCCAATCGGTGGATTGTCTATCTTTTTAAATCGTGCTACAGAAAGAACCCATGTTTTTGTTCTCTCTTCTCATCAGAAGAGAGAGAGAGACTGGGCGCTAGGTTGTAGAATTATGAGCTCATTCGTCGTTTGACTCGAGCCCAGTGACTGCGAACTGCGCCGACAAACTTTAAAAAAAAGAAACTTAACGGAGCTTTTGGCTAAAGCGGACTGACTAACGCAGTAAGGAACGCAATAAACGTGTACTATATCGACCTTAAATGTTAAGAAACCTCTATCTTGGTTTAACGCCATTAAGTATATGGCTGCGTCAATTAAACTGAATTAGAACGTCTGACTGGAATAATGTGATTGAATACTGCTGACGTCATAACACGTGAGCATCACGTGATACGTGTCGCAACGTAGCCAATGAGACAACCTCGTTCACGTGTTTCCCCCTGGTGAGGTACTCATTGAGCACGTATACTGGTCACGTGACCTATTAAAACTATCTGGCTTCCAAAAGAAAAAAATGGCGGATCAATACATTTACCACAATCCTTTGCGCTCAGTTTCGTAAATTTATGTGAACATGTCAGAAAGGGGTACTGATTTAGGTTCGCAAAGGATGGTGGTCAAATTTGCATCCGCCATCTTTTTCTGTACAATGAGCGGCTGTTCGCAAAGGATCGTGGTACACGGTTACAGCCGCCATCTTGGTTAGCTGCTAAATCTAACAAAAGCTACAGTTTCTTGTCACTAGTTACTTCTCTGGATCGATCTGCGTCGCTATGCATGCTATAAACGCAGCATTTGTGATTGATTACAACTATTCAGTAATACAAATATTGCACTATTAAGCTCAGTAATAAGTTAGCGACAACGGAAACTCAACGAGTAAAATTTTTTGGCTGAATTATTATAATTGTTTTTTTTTGTTTTCCTAGCTCGAGTCAAGGCCGTGTTACACGACTTAACGTTCACGTTCAGCTTGCTTGCAATGGCGTAGCGAGACAAGATCATCAAACATTACACCGCGTGTGCAATATTGCGTCGTGTTGGATTTGAGCTAAACACTTAACATTATTTTTTGGATTTGATGCACGTAATGTTGCACCGTGTGTCTGTACGTATCTTTTCTCGAAACGAGTCGTTTTCGTATGAGTGGGAAAGTTACCGTACCATGCCGTATTGACAGCGTTTGATTGGATGAGATGAGATGCATCTGCACGCTTTTTGATTGGTTCAGAAAGGAAGCCATTTGAGAGTCACGGTACCACAGGATTCCCACTAATACGAAAACGACTCTACTATATTTACCAGGCATGTTGAAATATTTCGCCCAAAGTTACAAGGGTGTTACACATTTCGTCATTGCGGCCGTTTTTTGAGTAGAAGACCACTTTTCAATTCGCTAAAAGGTCAAGCAGTTCAACTGACGCCATTGCAAGCAAGGTTTACGTGAAAGTTTCAATGTGTGACAGAGTCTTTAATGACATGCATTTTATGTACCTTGGACAGACAGCCCTCACCAGTGAGGGTTGCCTTTAGTTCCTACAATATAATTAAAATATCTATATATACCTTTGACCTTTCCTTCTTAGACCCTCTTGGGCGACCCTCTCTACTTGATTCATTCTTGTAATCGACCACCTCGTAACCGACCAACCATCTTGTATAAGGTTTTCCTCTTGTAATAGACCACCTCGCGTAACCGACCGTCTTGCCTGACAAGAGCGGGCGATTACGAGAGATTCGGTTTTCTTTTCTCTTTTTGTCTCGTCAAGGTAATTTGTATAATTCTAATTGATCAGTTCTTTATTTAAAGTTCGCATAATCGTTGTACGCATCGACGAAGAGTTTCACGACTTCGTAACAGAACTTGTATTGCTCCTGAAAATAGAAAATAATTCAAAATTATTTCAAAAATGATGGTAACAGTGTATACAAGTGTAGTGGAGTGATGTAAGCCCCATGGAGCCTAGCGCGGCCAGAGAGAATGCTCCTAGGGCATTGTGGGATTGAAGTGAGTGTGGCCGAGGCTCGTCGAGATAACCTTCAAAACTTCAGTGTAAAACGAAGAAAATATTTTAATACAAAGTGTTTGCAATGCAGTGCACATATAAACTATCTCTTATAAAATCAAAGGCACCCGTTGCCCAACTCGTTGGATTACCACCCCCTCCTACAAAGTTATATGAGTCTGCGATGTGCTTCAGCGGTAACGTAATGAAAGTTTACAGCCGAGTGAGTGAGTGATCCCAAAACTGTCCCAATGTCATCCCTATACGACTTGACATAGTTCAGTCCGATTCGTCCGTAGCTACCGCTACCTTTGTCCCGAATAAAGACAGAATTAAACAAACAATCCAAATAAACGCAATTGCTGGATTGCACGTAACGTCATGCGGCCATGTTGGTACCCGATAACAAAGCATTCCTAAGTAGTTTCTCTTGTTTGTACTATCAACATGGCCGCTGTGTCGAATTCGATTCGATTACTGTTTCTACATACCTCTGTTTGAACCATAAGAGGTCGTTGTGTTCGTAAGTTGCGAACTGTTTGGAACATATCAATGGTACCGTCCAGTTTGACTCGCTCTAAGGCGATACTTATAGCACAGAATGTACCAGTACGACCACTGCCATCACTACAATCATTTAAACAAGTAGAGAATTAGTACAACTACTGTTATGACACACAACGACACAAGCATAAGACACTTGTGTCGTGGCAAAACGGACCGACGCAAGCATAACCACAAGTATCTGTGGCGGATTTAGGGGGGGTTTATTGGGTGCCCGTGCACCCCCCCCTTGCTGCCCAGGAACAATTCAATAATACGATTTTTTTTAATACAAAAAATCGGTGCGCGTAACATTTCCTTCTGGAGTGAATCCCCCACCTCAAAATCCTAGATCCGCCCCAGAGTATAAGGTAACGAAGAAAACATTGCAGTGACATAAAGCCTCTTTTTATTGCGCTTATGCTTGCGTTAGTGAAGGAACAGGCTTTGGACTCGTCGCGGTCCCAGTTCACTTGGGAATGTCTCCATGCATACATACACGTACAAAGAAAGAGCAGAAAATAACGCTAATTGTTCTTCTACTTTAATCATTATTCAGAACATTGTGTATCATGTATCAAGTTTACCTGCAGTGTACGGTGATTGGTCCATTGCCAGACTGCTGTTGTGCGCGAGCAATATGCTTCAACATGTCTATTAACGTTTTGCCGTCGCCTGGAACTTTGTTTTCTTCCCAGTCGTAGAACTGGAAGTGGAACACTTTACGACTCTCACCACTCTGTACGTTACAAAACACCGCATTACATTGCTATACTGTATCTATTTAAGGATACAGTTGACTCCCTCGTAAGCGACCACCTCGGGATCTGGAGTTAGTGGTCGTTTACGCGTGATGGTCGCTTACGAGAGATTTTAATTACAGTGATTACAGTATAAAATAAATAATAATAATGATATATAATAATAATAATATTATTATTAT
Source organism: Actinostola sp. cb2023 (assembly GCA_033675265.1). Lineage (NCBI taxonomy): Eukaryota > Metazoa > Cnidaria > Anthozoa > Actiniaria > Actinostolidae > Actinostola > Actinostola sp. cb2023. The sequence continues at coordinate 461,593 of JAUJYZ010000325.1, forward strand.
TATTATTATATGAGAAACAAAACGGGGTTTTGAAAAGGTGTTGCCTTTGTAATTACATCTACAAATGGTTAGACCTTCGCGGTGCTCGGATGACCACGTTAAATGGCGATCCCGTCTCTCCACACTCCATTGCATTGCACCGCAGGGATGTAAAAGAACCCACACCACTGTTCGACTAAGAGTAGGGCACGAAGTTCCCGGCGTGTGTGGCCTGACCTGCTAAGTCCCTGAGGGCCGCATGTTAGAAATTGCGTATTTACCTCGGTAAAAAAAAAAAAAGTCCAAATCAAAAAGGTGGTCGCTTACGAGAGTGGTCGCTCAAATTAAAGAGAGTCAACTGTATATAGCCTTAAAAGTACTGTATCAATTTATTGTCCAATATATTGTACTTATAGCTGTACATTTAGATGGGAAGCAGCTGATCATAAACAATACGGTCGAACCTCACTAGAGCGACCACCCTTGTTGTCCGGTAAGGCGGTCGCTCACGGGAGGTGCAGTGGTCACTTACAAGAGGTAAGTGCAATGGATCTATTTTAGCGGGTCGTTTATCGTGTTAAACCTGCGACTAGTGCCAACTCTCGTCGTTCATTATGTCCACCGAGGACTGGGTTCTAGCATGTCGTACCTTTGTATTGGTGATCTTCACGAGTCTCTTGGAGTAGCCATCTTTATCTTCCCGTGATTCAACTTCGACCATGAGTAAGCCACAAACGCCAAACTCTCCCTTATTAGGAAGGTACGACAGCCCCTACAAGTGCGAAACAATGGCATTAGCAAGACGGTTTTTCCCCGAGAAAACTATGACATGGGCTTCCTGTGGTAAGAAAACGACTGTAAGAGGACTGGGGAAGAGGAAAATGTAGTCATTTTTTTTTCGATTGTAGTCTTCTCTCTTCTTTAATGTGACACAGGTAACCCAACAAAACGTTATCTTCCACCGTCCACTCATCTTTTCCTATTATGTTAATATCAATGCTGTGCTCTGATTGGTTGTTGAATAAATATTGACAGGATAAAACCATTTAGTAGCAGCTCACCTTGTCGTTCTCAGAGTCTTCGTTTAACATTACCATGGTATAAGACTCATATTCCCAGATCATTCGCCACAACTCAGCCACCGTGCTGTTGAGGGGACACTGGGTAGCTAGGAACGCCTCACGCTGTTGGTAACTCTAAAGTGAATTAACACGAAGAATTTATTTTAAAATTACTGCAGTTAAATAGACACCCCTTGAAGACGGGACACCTCCCTAAGTTCGTCTGGTCTTTGCTCCAGTGTTTTATTCAATCTACATATGCTTTCACTGAAGCAGACACCTTTCTAAGATTGACAGTAAAAGTCGGTCAAAAGGTGCCTAGCTGCTCTGAAACGAACGTTGGTTGTAGATTTGGAATATATCATAAGCCAAGCAAGGGATGTGGAGTGTCCCCCCCGGGAAATACTGCACAATATTTCACTGAAGTATATAGACCGAATGCAATAATGGCGCCGTCCAATTTCAGTAGACCTCTTTAGCTTGTATGTAAATTGCCCATTTCAAACCATGTGATGTATATAAACATGATATTCTCTGGAGAATTGTTCCTTTATATTTCTGATATTTATTCGTTCATATTGAAAGGACTAATTCTCCAGAGAACACCATGTTTACATCACATGGTTTGAAATGGGCAATTTACATACGAAGCTAAAGAGGTCTATTGCCATATATATTGTTCTGGACTGACTAGCCTCGTGTTCATGTGGAAACACAAAAGCATCTTCACCTGTATGAGAGTTTAGTCAGTCCAGAACAATTGCATTCGGTCTATTTCGGAAATGTCCAAAAAGTAGCAATGTATTTGCGCGTGTTAAATGTTGACACACTTCCTTTAGCACTTACATCAATAAAACTACCGTTGATGTAGTCAGAGCCGATGACTCCTGCATAAGGCCAGAGCTTAACACGTGTTCGGTCGTCTTTAATACAACAACAACAAATGGCTTAGTAATGAATTCAACATGAATTTCAGGCTCATGTGAAAGGGAGAAGGGATGAGAATGTGAGGGGAGAATGTGAGGGGAGAATGTGAGGGGAGAATGTGGGGGAGAATGTGGGGGAGAATGTGGGGGGGAGAATGTGGGGGAGAATGTGGGGGAGAATGTGAGGGGAGAATGTGGGGGAGAATGTGGGGGAGAATGTGGGGGAGAATGTAAGGGGAGAATATGGGGGGAGAATGTGATGTGGGGAGAATGTGGGGGAGAATGTTGGGGAGGGGAGAATGTGGGAGAGAATGTGGGGGAGAATGTGGGGGAGAATGTGGGGGAATGTGAGGGAGAATGTGGGGGAGAATGTGGGGAAGAATGTGGGGAAGAATGTGGGGGAGAAGTGTGTGAGAATATGGGAGAGAATGTGGGGGAGAATGTGGGGGAGAATGTGGGGGAGAATGTGGGGGAGAATGTGGGGGGAGAATGTGGGGGGAGAATGTGGGGGGGGAGAATGTGGGGGAGAATGTGGGGGAGAATGTGGGGTAGAACGAAGGGGAGAATGTGGGGGGAGAACGTTAGTGGAGATGGCACTTCAATACTCACAAGGAAGTATAGCATGTCTGTTCTTTGATTTGTTTTCAAGTAACGATGCGGCGTCGAAGGTATCAACTTCAGTATCACCGATATCAAGATTCTGAAAATAATATGAACGCTCATCAACACTGATACATTTAATAGGAGTTTCGCTCAAAACTAACCGAGCGAAACGCCGTCGCTTTCCCCTTCTGGGATCCCTTCACTTTAACATACCGTTATTTCCAGTCCCTCCCGGTCAATAGTCAAATAGGAAGCCCAGAGGAGAAACAACAAATTGTACGCACTACCCGCAAAAAAAACTACTGGCAAATTTTAAACCAAAAATTGACATGCAAAATACAAAAAAATCCTTTGACGGGTTCAATAGAAACCAAAATTCGTTTGAGATTGTTTGGATAAATTAGCATAAATTAGACTAAATTAGTGAATACAAATGTAAAATAGCATTTCAGCTGGTGACACCACTGCGCAAGATACCACGTCCAACGATGTATAATACGAACCTTAAATTCCTCCACCATAATGAGCTCGCCCGTTTGTTGGTCACGTGACTGTAGGTACTTTAGCTTGTCGTGTAATTCCTGGACCTTGAACTCTGTTGTGCCACATTTCGTGGCTTCCATCAACGCGTCGTAGAGAAATATGTACTGAGCCTGCAAGACAACAATAACAGTAAATAAATACGTACAAATGTGCTGGTCAGCGTGCAACAATTCTAAGTCACGAGAGCTACGATATTTAATGACGTCATTTGAACTGCTCAGGTCCTGCTGACTGGCGACGTTGAGTGGACGACGCGTGGACGACTCCAGCTCGCAGCGCCGTCTTCACATCGCGTCGGTTTTGTTCAAGAGAGATAATATACAGTCAAGTCTCTCTAGGTGGACAACCACCTAAGTCGGACACCTCTCCATGGCTGTCACCTCTCTCAGACGGACACCTCTTTAATACGGGTACCTCTCTAAAACGGGCACCCATACAAGACGGGCACTTCTTTAAGACCGACACCTCTCTAAGACGGGCACCTCTTTAAGAGGTCACCTCTCTAAGATGGGCACCTCTCTAAGACGAACACCTCTCTAAGATGGACACCTCTCTAAGATGGGGAACCTCTGTCTGTTCCTGTTTTAGCAGGGTCCGGCCGAGGGATTCCGAGGGTGTCCGGCATAGACAGTTGACTGTATAAATGACGTAGTAGTGACGTACCTCTGTCTGGACCATCAGGTTACGTTGTAGCCTTATATGGTTGACGTATCCATACGGGTCTACGACACACTCGTTGGCCATTTGGTCCATCATGGCGTCAAGAACAACATAGGTCCCAGTCCTCCCTACCCCGGCACTAAACAAAGATAGAAAAACAGACATACAAGTCAGACATACTCTGTTGAAAAAACTCTGTTGTGAAGTGTTGAAGGTCAAGGCGGAAGCAAAAGAGACACACAATGGAGCGAGAAGGGGAGAGGCAGAGAGGGAATAAAGCGATCGAGGAAGGGATAGACGCAGGGGGGGGGGGGGGGAGTGAGGCATAAAGTTTGAGACGCGGAAATGCCTGAAAAAGTTAAGGAAGAGAGCTGCAATGAAGCAAGGAATAGAGAAGACGTTCACCATACACGTACCTGCAATGTACCACGATTGGCCCGGGTTCACGACCTACAGATGCCCTTATACGGCGAATAAAGGCCAACAAGGAAGTAGCATGAGAAGGCACCCCGTGGTCCGGCCAAGCAGTGTAGTGGTACTGGGTCACGTTTTGTGGTTGTTGATCTTCGTTGTTTGGCTAAAAAATAACCCACAAGCATGACAATTAAAAGCCACTCACCCTCACCCCTCACGGGGAAATATGAAGTCAGTGGATTGGAATACTTACCATAGTTATAGTAAACTTTCTTATGACGTAATGAGACAACTCATCTTCATCCAGAGGAGTAACAACAAGGGAACCGTACTCCTCAGCGTTGGTGCTCGGCCAGTACTTTAGGCACTTTACCTGGAATAACACAGAAAAATTGAAGTCACGTGTTCATTGTTAGAGACACAACAAGCGGCGAGCAGCAAGAAGTCTCACTACCCAGAAAATGATGAGCCTGCTGTTCAGCGGTTTCCTTGTGAAAACGACGATCGCCTCAGTAACGCCTGACTGTAGTTACATCACAATTAGAGCAGATTTCGTATGATTGTGAAAAAACGCATCGTGCCGTGACGGTGATGTTTTAGGATTTCGAGTGAATCTGAGCCGTGACAGTGTCGTGAGAGTACCGTGACATTGCCGTGACAGTGCCGTGACAGTGCCGTGACAGTGTACCGTGACAGTGCCGTGACAGTGCCGTGACAGTGCCGTGACAGTGCCGTGACAGTGCCGAGAGTACCGTGACAGTGCCGTGACAGTGCCGTGACAGTGCCGTGACAGTGCCGTGACAGTGCCGTGAGAGTACCGTGACAGTGCCATGACAGTACCATGACAGTGCCGTGACAGTGCCCGAGTGCCGTGACAGTACCGTGACAGCGCCGTGAGAGTGCCGTGACAGTGCCATGACAGTACCGTGACAGTGCCGTTTCAGTTTCATGTATTCTCACGAGGAAACCGCTGACTCAAACAAAAAGATACTGCTGTCGTGACCGAAAGTGATACATATAAATACAAGTAGTGCATACCTTTCCACGTTCTACGATGTTGGTTACCATGACGATAACAGTGCATGACTGCTCCCAAATCATTCGCCAGAAGTCATCAAAAGTATTAGACACAGGACCTGTGAATAAGACAGAGATATCAAACCATTCCATCAAATTTTTTTTAATTTTTTTTAAAATTATTATTTTTATTAATATTTTGAGATTCACATGTTTTTTTACATCTATGTACAGGCGGCGGTGCGTCTGTGTTCATACATATACAGGCTCTTCTGTCAATGAATCAGCGTGACTTACCTTGGGTGCAAATAAACTTTTTAGGACAGTTATATCCCTGCAAGGACAAAGTAAGTAACCATCAATCATGGTAATAATTCAGGGGAATGATTGCGGTATCAGTACGAGCATCGTTATCATTAGTATAATCATCGTTGGCATCATCGTCGCCGTCGTCATCAACAGCACCTTCTTCATTATTATTATCGTCATCATTATCATTATAATCATGGTCGTCATCATCATCATCATTCTCATCGCCATCATCATCGTCGTCAACATCTTTAACATCGTCATCATTGTCATCTTCATCATTATCATCGCCATCATCATCATCATCATCGTCATTTAACGCAACCACTCAGTAAAAGCATAAGCTAGATAACGGGACATGTTACTCACGTCGATAAAATTAGCATTGATGTAATCCGAAGAGTTGACGCCCTCAATTTCTGACAACACGACTCGTGTGTGATCGTCTGCAATGAAAACAAGAATCTTAGATCAGCCCGACTCGCAAAGTATAGTCACAATAATTGCGAAGTGGACGTACACTGCAACTGTTACACCCCTGGACCAGTTCACCAATGAAACTGCTTGGGTTAAACTCCTTTTATTCGTGTATCATATCGTAAACTCGCTTCTCTTACTTTGTCCGTCAAGACCAAGCGTATACTCAATATCATATCTCTTACACGTGACTAAAGTTGTGCTACAAATGGTGTCAAGTTACAGCTCCTCACACAACCATGTTCGTTACCGGTAATATTGCGTGTCTTCGCATTTAGTCCCCCCGCTAGTGTACTTACAGGCAACAATGTTCTGGTATCTGTTTTTCGGTTTATTGTCGTCCCTTAAACTGATCTCTGAAGACCTGACAGCCGGGCGTATAGACTAAAACAAGAATAACAATTTTAAGATTAAAATAACACCGTTAAATTATAAGCCATTTGCAATGTTACAAGCAAGTGTATTTGTTAACTAAGGAAGACAGTGTATTTATTTACAAAGACAGTGATTATCGTGTTAAACCTCAAGTAGATTCCTGATTTGGTAACGAAATTCCTTATTATGAATCGAAATTCCTTATTTGGTACCGAAATCTCTTATTTGGTACGAAATTCCTTATTTGGAACGAAATTCCTTATTAGGTAATGAAATTTCTTATTTGGTAACGAAACTTCTTCTTTTGAACGAAATTCCTTATTAGTCGGGCTTCCTGTGGAAGGCCCAACTCTAAAAATGAGATTCGGTCGTCTTTGGCTTCAAATGGCAAACTGGGTTCTACAGCGCATGCGCCCTGTGCCGGCCGCTCAGATAACAAGACGCTCAATGAGCGTATACTCGGGCTTATGACAAGGACAATGTCAGTTGCGTTGAGGTCACTTGAGGTTGCATATTCATGGCGCCACAAACGTACGATATACGTACCTCGAACAGTCGGAGATCTTTATCGATACTCATCGATACAAATAATCTCTCTCGTCACGCAACTGTCATTGTCATATTAAATACCCGACTATACGCTCATTGAGCGTCTTCTTCTGTAACAGATCCCTGAAATCTAATGACGTTTTGATTTCGATTGTATTTTTGCCGTTCACTGACCTGTTTTGAGTTCTAAAATTAGGTCGCATCATAGATGTATGACTCAGATAAGGATCATGCATCGTACTGAAACTATTCGACCCGTTTGTGGCGAACATGAATATGCAACCTCAAGTGACCTCAAGTCATAATAGATGTATGACTCACACAAGGATCACACAACTGTAATCGTACTGAATTTTTCAAACGTGGAATAAAATAAACATCCATCGTGAGTTACTGAAAATAACTCGACTGGTTCGATTGTTTGCATGACTTCTCTACATATAATTATATATATAAGTTACTGAAAATAACTCGACTGGTTCGATTGTTTGCATGACTTCTGTACACTGATATAGCTTTCTGTCGTAATAGATCCCTAAAATCTAAGGACGTTTTGATTTCGATTGTATTTTTGCCGTTCACTGACCTGTTTTGAGCGTGGAAATTCTGTTTTAAATAGCGCTACGCGGCGGTTCTATTTAAAATTAGGTCGCGTAATAGATGTATGATCACACAATGATCACACAACTGTAATCATAATGAATTTTTCAAACGTGGAATAAAATAAACATCCATCGTGAGTTACTGAAAATAACTCGACTGGTTCGATTGTTTGCATGACTTCTGTACATATAGCTTTCTGTCAATATAGATGTTGTTACATCGCTGGTCGTGAGTTCAATTATAAATACTCAAGGACATAACTGTACACGTACTATTACAATTAAGCAACAAACATGGCATAGCGAGGTCATGATAGTTTTTGAGTTCATTTCATTTGCTTTTCAGTCTCGACTGGCCTGACTGTTTGCATGACTTCTTCTGTACATGTACATATAGCTTTCTGTCAATAGATGTAGTTACATCGCTGGTCGTGAGTTTGATTATAACTAGAATCCCGACCTTTCAATATCTTGAAGATCTCAAACTGCTTTCAAATAATCTAAGATTAAATATCTACTTGAGTCCTGTGTGTCGTTTGTTTAGCGATTAGAGCGGTTTTCCGCGAATTCAGGGACCGGAGAGTAGCTTGCTCCCTTATCTGCTGAGTTATCTTGAAACTCGATACGATCAAATACTTGGCATTTTGTGTCCGACGAATAATAATAATAACAAGACGCTCAATGAGCGTATACTCGGGCTTTATGACAAGGACAAAGACAGTTGCATTTGCGTGACGAGGGAGACTATGTATGGGTGAGCATAGAGAAAAATGACCGAATTGTACTATGTGTTATTGAATATGTTGTGAGAGCGAATCATACTTTCGGATTTAGTTCGATAGGCGTTCGGAAACCATTCGACCCGTTTGTGGCGCCATGAATATGCAACCTCAAGTGACCTCAAGTACGTTTAAATACGTACCATAAACGTATACCTCGAAGAGTCGGAGATCTTTATCGATGCTCATCGACATAAATAGTCTCTCTCGTCACGCAACTGTCATTGTCATATTAAATACCCGACTATACGCTCATTGAGCGTCTTCTTCTGTAACAGATCCCTAAAATCTAATGACGTTTTGATTTCGATTGTATTTTTGCCGTTCACTGACTATTTGGCCCATTTGAGCATAGAACAAGTATATAAATAGGCTATTAAAACTACTTTGGCATGATCCCAAATTTCGTACATTGACCTTTGAAGTACGATTTATACGATTTCTTTTCCTTCTGAATTTTTCAAACGTCGAATCAAATAAACATCCATCATTATATATCTGAGAAATGTGTTTCGTTTTACTGTAGAATACTTTTTAAACGGTTTTTCACGGCGCGCGACGACAGTCAGGCAGCAAGCAAAGCGAGATTAATTATCAAAACAAAATCTACTGGAAAATCAAACCCTCGCTCTCTAGCTTCAGAGACATAATAATATAACATCCAGACGATTCAGACTATGATCTGGCGAAGCTCGACGAAGCTGCTAACGGGTTTTTAACGGCATGGCCTATAAAAAAAAACTTTGCAAACGTGGAATGAAATAAACATCCATCATGAGTTACTGAAAATAGCTCGACTGGCTCGACTGTTTGCATGACTTCTGTACATATAGCTTTTTGTCAATAGATGTAGTTACATCGCTGGTCGTGAGTTTAATGGACATAGCTGTACACGTACTATTACAATTAGCAACAAACATGACAACATAGCGAGGTCATGATACTTTTTGAGTTCATTTCATTTGCTTTTCAATTCATTTTTTGATGAGTTCGAGTTCGTGGAACGGCGTCGTACAAAAGCCGATAAAACACGGGCTTTAAACACGCTCATTTCACAGACAAAAGCATACGCCGATTCGTGTGGGCCCACTCTGAAAGATGTCGTTTCATTTATAACAAAAACAAACGCGCCTTAGCTTCATCGTCGAACGATCAACTAGAATCCTGATCTTTAATAGCTTGAAGATCTATGCTGAGAAATCTTGAAACTCGATACGATCAAATACATCGCATTCTTTCTTCATTCTGACCATGAGAAAAAAAAATAAAAAAAAAATAACAAGAAAGCCCATTTTATAACTCGGGCTTCCTTCGGAAGGGCCCGAGTAATAAAAAAAAGAAAGTCCATTTTATAACTCGGGCTTCCTTCGGAAGGGCCCGAGTAATTACCGAAGGCTCTGATCAACACGAGACAAACAAATATTGCTCAAAACAACTCAAATATCGCTCAAATGACTTTACATGTTGAGTTAAATGATGAAATAATGGGGATCAAAGCAAAATGCGAGAAGTTAGAAGATAAACATGCCATCAATATCGCATATGAGTATCGCACAACTGACACAAGATTGAAATCTAAACAAAGTCACAATGTCTTCTATACTTTGTACCGCTGTAATTATGTGTTGTGGTAAGCTTATAACACTGATAGATCTTTATTTTGCTGAGTTTTGAAATTGTTGTAAGTAAATCACTGATTTGAATGCCCAGAATCGGCAAGAAATATTGTGCATGATTGTATTTGTATGGATATATTTATGGTACCAAATAAACTATGTCATTGTCATTCATGATTCGCTGAGTTTGTGAAATCGCAGTACTGAAATTGCAAGGAAAGCATGTTCTATTGAGCTCGAGTCACGCAACGACGAGTAACCAAACACTGTTTTAATCGCACTATAAGATATCTATATTTAGTTCAAATAGGCTACATTTCATTTAGAAGCCCGACTTCACGCTAGAAGAGCGTCTAGTTTGGTAACGAAATTTCTTATTAGGTAACGAAATTTCTTATTTGGTAACGAAACTTCTTCTTTTGTAACGAAATTCCTTATTTGGTAACGAAATTCCATATTAGGTAACGAAATTTCTTATTTGGTAACGAAACTTCTTCTTTTGAACGAAATTCCTTATTTGGTAACGAAATTTCTTATTAGGTAACGAAATTTCTTATTTGGTAACGAAACTTCTTCTTTTGTAACGAAATTCCTTATTTGGTAACGATATTCCTTATTTGGTAACGAAATTCCTTATTTGGTAACGAAATTCCTTATTTGGTAACGGGGGTATTGTTTCCGATTCCAGACCCCTGCAATGAACAACGAATGACACAGCCTTACAATACACACAGCGCATTTTCCTGTGGGTGCGCACACAATGTACCACACATCCAAGATCATCTGCTTTACGATCCAGGGGGGATTTACCAATACAATAGTTGAACCTACCATGAATTCCTCTCTGAAAAGTTGGTTGTTGTTTGCATGATTCGTCTTGCAGTAATCGGACAGCTTGTTGAGGGGAATGGATGTCATTGTGATGAATCCACCAGGTCCAATTACTTCTGTAAATATAAAAACGATTACTTAGTAAGAACAACAGTTTCGAAAAACTAAACGGGAAAAAATGAAAATAAATTGCAAGAGATAGTGGAATTTAATTTACGAATATATTTCTTTCTCGATCATTCATTCATTTTTCTGGTTTTCTTTCATTTTTCCTAGCATTTTACTTTCATTGACTTATTTTTTATTTTTTCTGTTCAGTCGGTTTTGTTTCTGTTTCTGTTAGTTTTTTTGTTCTTGACACCGGGTGTATTTTTCCTTATTACTTTTTCATTTTGTTATTATTAATTTACTCGTGCCTGCATGTGGTCATGGATGACGTACATGATGGAGTAAGTTGGCAAAATATCTCGAAATATGTTCGACTTTTCATTATAAATACTCAGCACACGAGTCGACAGTCAATCCAAACAATCAGTGTTTAATCATCGTTCAATATAGTTCATTCCTCCGATTCATTCATGTTGGTGATCATGTGAAAGTGGTCGATAAATTATTCACTTGAGCCGACGCTTCGGGGAGAACTAGATAAAAGGTACTAAATCGCACGACCGTTGATATCTTAGGACCACTAACAACCACTAATTCCACTTGAAATTGAAGACGGCGTGGGGAGAAAAGTTGGAAACCTATTTCTTCACCGCACTTGACTTTCTTTTGCGAACAAGTGCCGACATAAGGGTTCTTAAAATGATGCCAAAAGTCTGAGCGCTTCATCTTCATCTTGATACTTCATTATCGTTGCGTGGATCGAGTGAACGTCACAATAAACACGCAACACTCACGTATCCAATAATCACAAATATACAGATGTTTTTAAAACGTTGTCGGTTAAACTGACTCCGACTATGAACGCCTGACCCTAAAGGCAACATCGAAAAATGAAAATGAAACAAATAATAAATAATAAATCAACTAATGTTCGGTAAATAGTTAGCAGTTTGTTGTTGTTGCTGCATTCTTTAACGTCTTCATTAATATTTCCCATGCGTCACTTCAGTCTTTTCGCGCACGTTAAATGGATGTTTTTAATGACAATAAAAATAAGTCACGAGACAAAAATGACATTTTTGGTAAAATTGGTTTTTGCTTCTGAAATGATTTCAAAGCGTAAGTATTCTGTGGTAGAAAATTAAACTGCTCGGAACTGAAACGCAAGATGGACGCGCGCCTAGCTATTTCGATGGCCAGTTTCTGCGGTTCATAGTTTCCCTGCTCCCCACCGTCCGTTCGCCGGTTTTCGAACCGTATATCAATTCATCCCAGCACGAGTCCCCTATTGGAGACGAACTCCCCTCTATTAACCGCCCACAGTAAAATAAATCCATCATTAAACGCGCCACTCCTGTCAATATGTCATTCTTTCGTTTATATTTCGATAACTAGAAAGATAATCCTGCACCGTAAATTAACCACAGGATATTGAAACCTAAGATTACGCAAGGATAATACCACCGCGAATTTATTTTTCATTACGATGTTCATGAAACTTTCACGAGTCAATTTGTTGTTGGGTTTTCTTAGGGTTTCCCGTCGACGCTCTCATGACTTATTAAGCCAATAGGCTTGGCCCAATTCAGGGTGATCTCTGCACGCAACCGAGTAACCATAAGTAATGATGTTTGGACTATCAATTTGGGCAAGTTCCACGATCTTCAGCGTAATCTTCGTTGCGATACCGGAAAACAACGTTGCGCGAAATGTTAATGAAACTCGTCCCCTGTAACATCACCAAGTGTAGTCATACTCTCATGTTTGTAGTTAGTATTGGTTAAGAGTACGGCTACCGTCAGTGGTCATACTGTCGTGTTTGTATATTGTATGTTAGTATTGGTTAAGAGTACGGCTACCGTCAGCGGTCCTACTGTCGTGTTTGTATATTGTATGTTAGTATTGGTTAAGAGTACGGCTACCGTCAGCGGTCAGCGGAGTGTATGGTTAACCCTGGTCAAGTATAACGTCTCACAAGTTGGTCAGGTTATTTTATTTAGCAAACACTATTTTCTTTTAGATTCAATCTTTATTTTAACATTGTTGTTATTGACAAAATTTATGACAAAAGAACAACTTAATGCTTTAAAATTTTATTATTCAACTTGCTAGGTTTTATCATAAACCGGTTTGACTTGCTGCGTGAAACCGGTTTGACTTGTTTTTAGCTTCAAACCAGTTTGACTTCCCTGATTAAAACCACGAAACAGGTTTAACTGGTTTTACTGGATATTTAAATGGCAAACCGGTTTAACTTGTTCGAGTAAACGAGAAACCGGTTTAAATAGATTTAGGGAATATTACACTATTTAAAATCGTGATTAAGGTAGTGTTTAAATTACATGGTATAAGATGGAGTCAAACGAAAGTTGGCGGTCAAAGTCCTTGCAGCAAACACTACAAGTGGCCATAACTGTTTAGGCGGAAAGAGATTAAACCTGAGTTCAAACTGACCTCACCAGTGGAAGTTAACGGCACCCGTTCCTCCATCCTATATTCTTAATATTCTTTAGCACTATTGGTGTTTAATAGAAAATGTCGTCTTTTTATAGTCATTTTAAGATGTATATGTCTATATAAATAAAGAAGAAAAAAATTAAAAAAATTGACACAATAAAATGTATAAATATAAATAAAGAAATAAAAGTTACAAAAAAAGAAAGTTGAAAAACTAGTTTTACGACACAGCATATACACGTAAACATACTCAAAGTTATCGGGAAATTACATATGATTTTCTACGCACAAAAGTGGTTATATTTTCTCGCATTTTTTGTTAATTCTTTAAAAAAAAGCTGCTGAATTAACGCTAAAAATACAACTACAAGCTAGCTCAATTTCTATGTTCAATCTACTTGTCCTGAAACGCAGCTTTTTACAAATAAATAAATCCTATTTTCAACTATTTCTCTACGATATTTACAAGATAAAAGTTTACAATTGTGAAATATGGCGTGAATGTGGTTCAAACGTTTGTAAATAGCTGTGCAATGAATACAAATTATTACATTTTTACAATGCCTTCACAGAAAGCTCAAATATAAGAACATTTCTAAGAAATCAACCACACTCTGCAATCAGTAGATGGCTTATTTTGTCACTACAAAATGTCACTACATTATTTTAATGGGAATTTATCGTTAATTGATGTTTAAATAGACTACCAGCAAGCCTCTATTTCTTAGCATCAATCCATGTTTTCGGTCGTTACTCCGTGTCAGTGTTTCTCCATATTGGCCGAGTAGGAACTGGTAACTGGTCACGTGACGCCTCTCTTGCCCATTCTAACTCGGCCAATATGGTGGAAGAACTTAAGGAGTGCACGATCGAAATAGATCGACACCAAGATAATACAAGAGGGGCTTGGTCGCAGTCCACTGTCTGGAACCTAAGTACTTATGGGCTCCTGCCACTGTTTAGAATATTTAAAAAGAAGTCAATGTATTTAAATGTCTTAAATAAAATGACGTTTACATCGTGTGAATTGGCTTACAGCTTACTTTTACCACTGGTTACTGTTTGTCTAAGCGTTGATAGCGCCAGATAAACCTTTATCCAGTGGATACAATCGTTGCATAACGCTCCAACTTATCCACTGTAAGGATTTGTCCGATGGATGTCCACTCTTTGATTATCAGGGTCCAGTATTTTAAGCGGCGCTTTTATATGATTTATGTTATCGATATTTATCGTTTATTTGTTTCTGTCGCTGTTGTTATATTATCTGCGTTGTTGTTCATTTCGCACAGCCTAAATAGGCACCGTCTGTTAACAAGTTGTAGCCTTGCTTTGTGTCGTCATGACGTCGCCATGCACACTTTCATATCCGATACGCATGCGCACCAACCACATTCCAACATGGCGGCTCACGGCCAGCGAATTGGGACGAGACACGATAACGAGGATACTCTGGAGTGGGTCGGTCATCTTGTCTTGCAAGTATTATTTTGGAGAATTTCCCACTGCATTCGCGAAGGGATTGAAAGTTGCTGCTAAGCTCGTTTGATGTCCGTGTCTCGCCCCAACTCCCTGTCCGTGCACCGCCATGTTGGAATGTTGTCAAAGGCCACGAAAGCTACTCACTCTCATTCCGCAGTGTGGCAAACTGCACTTCGCTCCTCTCATTTGCACAATCAAGTTAATAAAAATGTATAATTTTTCTCTCTAAAATAGCAGCTATAATGGTATAAACTAGACCCAAGCCTCCGAACCTTCAGAGCCTCTTCGTCCGGCATGTAGGAACTTCACTCCCGGGACATTATCGAGCGATTCCTTCTCTCCGATACCACTATCGTTGGAATTGGCGACTCCATATCGTTTGCCTTTCAATTCGGCCGAGTCTCGTTTCCGCCGTCGATTTCTACAAAATAAGTAAAAAAGACGATTCATCAGGATTATTCCGCGCATGCGCAGTTTTATGGAGGTCAGCCTTAATAGATTAATAAAAGCAAGTTTGTAGAACTCATATCAAGCAATAATTGCCGTCCGTGTTGCAATCTTGGAGACTGGAGACCAGCTGGAAAACAATAGCCACATACCAAATATGGACTCAAAGTCGAACGACAAATTTTCCAAGTTCAATAGACCTCTTTAGCTTCGTATGTAAATTGCCAATTTCAAACCATGTGATGTAAACATGGTGTTCTCTGGAGAATTAGTCCTTTCAATATGAACGAATAAATTTCAGAAATTTAAAGGAACAATTCTCCAGAGAATATCATGTTTACATCACATGGTTTGAAATGGGCAATTTACATACGAAGCTAAAGAGTTCTATTCGTTCAGTTAACTGTTGGCAACATACCAAATATGGAATTCCTCTACCAAATAAGGAATTGGCTACCTACCTTATAATTAAAACTACTATGATGATTACAAACGCGAAGAGAATTATTCCAGCAAAAACTCCTCCAAAAAGAGAACCAGAGTCGACCTCGGACGTGCGCTGTGCTGTATCTGAGACTACAACGATTACAAAGAATTAGAACCCAAACTGCTTGGTCATCAATTATAGTAGGTTGCCAACCTATCTCCCAGTCCCCTCTCGATTATCAAAAGGAGAGGAAAGAAGCTGGGGCCTGGGAACGAGGTTGGAATTTTACCGGTTCGGGAATTATCCCATGATTTAGTGGCTACTCCCTCAATCGGGAGATTTAGTTGTTGTACATGTATTATTATTATTATTATTATTATTGTATTTTCACACTTTTAATAGTCGCGTGACCATTTCATTTAACGTTTATAGTGAGTTATACATTACAAACAAGAATGTTACAAAAAGAACTCGAGTTGTTAGTTATACGGTATTTTAGAAATCCAAACTTCCATGGTTATACGTCATACAATTTAAAATGAAACCGATCCCCACCTCTCAAAGACGACCACCACCTCTCGGTGCGACCCCCACCGTGCGAAGACCCCCACCTCTCAAAGACAACCCCCACCTCTCAAAGACGACCACCACCTCTCAAAGACAATCCCCACCTCTCAAAGACGATCACCACCTCTCATAAGACGACCCCCACCTCTCAAAGACGACCACCACCTCTCAAAGACAATCCCCACCTCTCAAAGACGATCCCCACCTCTCACCTCTCAAAGACGACCACCTCTCAAAGTGGACGATTAGCACTCAAAGACGAGTACCACCTTTTCTTCTTAACGATCAGGCACTTTGTAAGTACCATTTTCTTCTTAATTTCTCAGTCCAACATTGTTTTAAAATTTCTCCCCCTCAAGCGAACGCCGTGTCTGATCACATTGGTGGTCGATTAGGAGAGGTTCGACCGTACCAGAATAAGAGGTTAGTGTACTTTTACGTTGTGCCTTTATATATGAGAGCAAATAATTTTACAATGAGGACAACGACAGTGCACCCTGTAGACCCTCCCTTTATCATGCTTCGTATAATAATCAGTGCCAGTAAACAAGTCATCACTTAGTGCTTAGAGAATGTTAGAAAAATTGTACGCAGGTTAGCAATTAAAACTAACAAGAGCTACCAGATCGAGTAGTAGCGATGGACTGGGTCCAAGTACCAGCATGCACTGCAGACGAGGGGACGTCAGTTGTTGGAAGAAGAGCAGTAGTGGAGAAGATAGTTGATAATTTCATGCTTTTAGTTACACCTAAGTATACATGCAGGTTTCTCAAAGTTAGTTTTGGTTAGATTTTAATTCAATCATTTATCATTTAGTCAGGTGATTTAAAACTGAATCATAAATAAGTTAGTATTGCTTGTGAATGCACCATGTTAGTTCTCTGTCTTTTTACAACAGTCTTGATATTTTAAGACGCGGATTCAATTAAAGCTTTTAAACATGTTTTTTCGTCGGACCAGTTAAGGATACGGTTCACCTTGGCGGGTACGTCTCTGAAAAAAATCATAATTACCTTGGTGTTGTTTTGACCAATTCCCATCAACTTTACATCATTTTAAAGCTAATAGAATGAAGATCGCTATAATACCGTGATATTTTCTTTTAAATTAAAAATGGAGACGTCGCGGCTCATTGTTTTGAAAACGACCGTCTCCGTTTGACCGAATTAATAGACCTTGCGTTACATCCGACTCTATTGATCTTTATACCATATTAATCACGACACTTTGACCTGTAAAACCGTGTCAGGCTTTTCTCATATTCGATGTCAATAAAAAGTTATGACGTGTTGAAGTTTAATCAATCATAAATGTTGTTTTCTTCTTCTTTTTCCGAGACTTACCCGCCAAGGTGAACCGTATCCTTAATCGTAACAGTTGTGAATTGTTGTAGTCGCGTCCGCTGGCCCTAAAGGTAATGCTACACGGGACGTTTTTAACAACGATTCGTCGTGTCGTGTTGTTGTTGTCGTAGTTGTCGTCGTTGTTGTTGTCGTTGTTGTCGTCGTTGTTGTTGTCGTCGTCGTTGTTGTTGTCGTCGTTGTTGTTGTCGTCGTTGTTGTCGTTGTTGTTGTTGTCGTAGTCGTTGTTGTTGTTGTCGTCGTTGTTGTTGTCGTCGTCGTCGTTGTTGTTGTTGTTGTCGTATTGTTGTCGTTGTTGTTGTTGTTGTCGTAGTTGTTGTTGTTGTGTGTTGTTGTCGTCGTCGTCGTTGTTGTTGTTGTTGTTGTTGTTGTCGTAGTCGTCGTTGTTGTTGTCGTCGTTGTTGTCGTGTCGTCGTTATTGTTGTCGTTATTGTTGTCGGCGTTGTCGTCGTTGTTGTCGTCGTTGTTGTTGAACGCAAGAACATAGTGTAACATAGAGCGCAGGACGATTTTAGCGCAATCTACGTTGCGGCAACATGTTATGGGTTTTTGAATGATATCTGCACCAAAGATCGTACAGCCCTCATGTTACAACGTCGTTACGAATCGTCGCGTATGAGACTAACATCCTTTAAACAGAGAGAGAGGATGCGGACTGCACAGCAGAGTTATGGAAAATAGATTGTTAATTTGTGGAGAACCCTTCCGTTTGGGTGTCCATTTGGAATATAGGCACGATTCTGCTCTCAGACAATACCAGTATCTATCGTAAAAGATGTAAATTACAATACACTTACTTTGCATTCCGGTACTAACAAAGACATGAGAGCTGAAAGGTCCCGGATACAGAGTATACGCCCGAACCTGTGGAAATATTGCGAACCAAAACGTTACCATTGTACAAGAGAAATGAGACATCAAGTGGAAAGTGGTACACATTCTCTACGGAGGACAATAGAACAAAGCAAGAGGCGAGGCGAGGCGAGGCGAGGCGAGGCGAGGCGAGGCGAGGCGAGGCGAGGCGAGGAGCGGAGAGGGAGAGGGAGAGGAGAGGAGAGAGGAGAGGAGAGGAGAGGAGAGGGAGAGGAGAGGAGAGGAGAGGAGAGGAGAGGAGAGGAGAGGAGAGGAGAGGAGAGGAGAGGAGAGGAGAGGAGAGGAGAGGAGAGGAGAGGAGAGGAGAGGAGGAGAGGAGAGGAGAGGAGAGGAGAGGAGAGGAGAGGAGAGGAGAGGAGAGGAGAGGAGAGGAGAGAGAGGAGAGGAGAGGAGAGGAGAGGAGAGAGAGAGGTCCATCCTTACCCTGACTCTGTATGGCGTGTAGGGCCGTAATCCCGGTATTTCGTATTTAAACGATAAATTCTTGATATCTTTTCGTACAATCAGTGTGTAGTTGACACCACTAGAGTTTGAATACACAATAGCGTACTGACGTATTCTACCGTTAGGGTACGATGGTCTATCCCATGATACACTGAGTGTATGACGGCCTATGGCGAACGCTTCCACTTTCTCTGGGGCACTTGGGGCTATAAAAAAGTGCAGGAATGTTACAAGATGTAACCACAACAAACACTGCAAAACCTGAAAGGTTGGGGGAGGGGGGAGGTGGATCTCTTTTGCTTCAATATGATCTCACCTCCTTCCGGCATTGACAAGAGTTCTTCATTGCTGTACGGTCCCCACAGTACGCCTGTCTTGTCATTCCCAGTCCCTTCGCCGACGCTCAGCGTGTACATTGCGTATGGACGAAGGTTGCTGATTTGAATTTCACGGGGTCTTATACTCAGCACTTTAACTGTTGGTGATTTTGGAACCATCTGCGTCGCTCGACGTTTTCGTTTGAGTCTGACCATGGTATTGACAACCGCTGGTACTTGTACAACATCGTCTTTGTAGATGCGACTGTCTCGAAGTCTCCATCGCATCATCACACGGAATGTAGTGACACGACCGTTGAGTAGGCGTGGTCGTTTCCATGTTAAAGTCACGCTGAATTCGCTTGAATTTACCTTGAATGCTTCAGGTGACGAGGGCGCTGAAAAGTTGATAAGATATGGCGTTAAATAATCGGGAATTCATTGGGAAGTTAAGAGAGATGCAGTCAGTCATTCGCCGTCTGCCACCACACGAGTGAATACACTGAAGACTAAATTTAAGGCGCGATCAAACGGTGCATGATAGTCGATGATAGTTTGCGATCAAACGTGATCGCGCGTTTCAACTATCATCGTTTGATCGCGCCTTAATGAGCACCAGCGTGAAACTATTTGTTCTGATCTATCATTCGAACAGTGTGTTCTGGTTCACTGGTTCGATACGCAAGCGCAGTAGCGCGATTCAGTCCAATAAATGATGACGGCTGTACATCTTACCACAATCCTTTGCGAACCTAAATCAGTACTACTTACATCTACAAACTGCCTGACACGTTAAATAAAACAGGTAACAGCTTCATACTTACAAATTTTGATGTTCTCAAATCTCTCTGTTGCGATGTTTTTTAAAATAAAAGGGATAATAGCGCGCAAAGGATTGTGGTAAAACGTTTGTAAAAATAAAATGGAGCCACTGCGCATGCGTGTCGCGCCAATGCTTCTATTTCTTTCACCAATGAGGACCTGGTCTGTGGCTATAACCTCTTGAAAGCGACCATCCACTGTAAACGAACTGGTCGCATAACAGAGATTCGACCTATAACAGTCATACCTGCCATTTCCGTTGTGACCATGGTAGGATCACTCATTGACATGCCTGCCACGTTGATAGCCCGGACTTTGACAGAATAATTCGAGAAGGCCTGTAATCCACCAATCACAGTCGACGTATAATTATGGGCTACAGAAACACGTGGCATTCTTTTTGATAGATTGACACAGTCTTGGATCCTACAGTAAAACACTGTATAGCTCTCCAGCTGGTCGGAGTTTTTTCGAATCGGCTCCTTCCATTTGATTCTGATGGCCGAGTTATTCACTGGGAAACCAACGACGTCGTATGGCTTTGTTGGCTCTGGAAGAGAGAGAGAGAGAGAGAGAGAGCTCTGGTTAAATCCACCATGTACATGTCGTACAATAGCATTATGGGCGCAAGTCACGCAAGTCACAAGTGGCATCACACTTTTTCACGCAAGTGTGGTGACACAGTAGCCTTAGACATGGCGGGCATAAATGGAAAATGATGGTGATGATGAATGGCGAAACAGTAATGTATGGTAATATTGATCATGTAATTGCATTAATGATGATGATGATGATGAATGTTTGATATATGGTAATTAATATTGAATGCATTAATGATGATGCTCCTGATAATGATGATGATGATGATGAATGTACCACAGTGATGTATGGTAATTAATATTGATCATCTGATTGCATTTAATGATGATGATGCATGATAATGATGATGATGATGAATGTATCACAGTGATGTATGGTAATTATGGCTGATGATGATGATGATGATGATGATGAGATGATGATGCTGAGATGCTGATGCACAGTTCTTACCTGCTTCTTGTGTTTTACTGTATATCTTCACAGGATCACTTGTAAAGTACTCATTGGAAGCAGTATTCGAATTTCATAAGTAGTAAATGGCTTCAAGTCAGTTCGTTCAGATTCGAAAGTTTCAACGCTAGGAAATTCCAAGCATCTTTTCCCTTCTCCTTCCACTGTATTGTGAACATGTCGCTTTGAGTCCACACTGTCCATTGAAACCGCAGGCTCAAGTGTGGTGAGCAATAACCGGGTTTGCCGTGAGAACACATTAGCCACGGCATAAATGTGAAATCCATTGATGGTGGACCTCTATATAACGGCCACCCTCGGGAGTTTGCAAAGTACCGTTATATATGGCCGCTTGCATTAATTATTATAATTTTTATTTTTTATTTTTTATTTTTTATTTTTTAGAGGTGGCGCTTAATAGATGTATAATTTACAGAGCTCGACTGACAAAAAAAATGAATCGGGACCTTGAAAAGTGACAGTGATATAGGGTGTAATTAATAAAGGTCCATTAATATGATGAGATTGCATCCATTCAAGATGATGATGTACGAAAGTACCACGTCTGAATAATATGGTAATCAATATTGATCGGGCTTATTGCAAGGACAATGTCAGTTGATGAGGAGAGATGATAATGATGAGTTGCGTGACGATGGATGTATATACAGTGATGTATGTCGAGTTCATTTATTGCCTTTGACTTTGAGTTCATTTGATTACCTTTTGACTTTGATGATGATTTGATTTTGATGATGATGATCTCTGCTTGATGATGATGAATCGACGAGTTCGGGTTCTTACGGTTCGAACGTCGAATAAAACAAGGACATCTTCTTCAATACAATATCATTTTCTGACGTCATGACAATCAGTGACAGTTGAGTGACGAGGGAGACTATGAGTCGGGTGAGTACGAACATGATACGTCTTGAGGTTGCATAGGTCAGATGGTTCTGATAACGCCCTCGCGTTTGTTTTTATTACTCGGGCCCAGGCCGCAGGCCGCCCGATTAGAAAATGCGGATTTCGTAGTAGTCATAAGTAGTAAATGGTAGTTCAGTATTAGTAGTTAGTTTCAAATCGAAACGAGTATGCTAGGTAAAATTCCAAGCATCTTTTCAAGATTCTCCTTCCACTGTATTAGTTTTGAAGCTGTGTCTTCTATGTCGCTTTGACCGCTGTCCAGAACTGTCCATTTTTTTGAAACCGCAGGCTCGTTTTTGTTCGTACGAGGACTTCGATGGATATAGGGACCGGGTTTGCCTATGTGAGAACACATGTATTATTAGCCACGGCAGACCGTAACTCGAACCCGTGATCCATTCATATACAGTGGAACTCTCTATATAACGGCCACCCTCGGGAGTTTGCAAAGTGACCGTTATATAGAGGTGGCCGCTTTTTAATTATTATAATTTTTATTTTTTATTTTTTCCTTGACATTTTCCTTTTTAGAGGTGGCCGCTTAATAGAGGTATAATTTACAGAGCTTTGTCGGGACCTTGAAAAGTGAT
Source organism: Actinostola sp. cb2023 (assembly GCA_033675265.1). Taxonomy (NCBI): domain Eukaryota; kingdom Metazoa; phylum Cnidaria; class Anthozoa; order Actiniaria; family Actinostolidae; genus Actinostola; species Actinostola sp. cb2023. The sequence goes on from JAUJYZ010000325.1 coordinate 484,206, forward strand.
CCCGCTGAATAGCTTGGGATCTGGCTGCTTAATAGAGGTCCGTTATATAGAGGTTCCGGCCCATTGTTCCATTCAAGGGAATTCGTACGAAAGTCCCACACGTCTAGAATTAATCAAGATAATGACTATTTCTTACCGACTTTGATTAAAGTAACCATATGTGTATCCATGCCACGTGAATTCGTCGCCTGGCACGTATAGTCCCCAAACGCACTGTCATCTGTAGGTGTGATCTTCAGTATACCGTCTTCTTCTGATTCTGACACAAGACCGCTGGCGTTGGTCCATTTGTACTTAGGCTCAGGATTCCCGTCAGCGAAGCATATCAAGGTGGCAGTGTATCCAAGCCAGGCCGCCACTCGTTGACTGGATACGGTGCGGTTAATCACGGGAGGATCTATATTGGGAAATGGTTGATCACGTGAGCAAAGAGTTTTAAAACTTCTTCCAACACGTTAATTGTGCTGGGTTGTTCAAACGGATCCAACATCAGAGTCGTTTTCGTATGAATGGGAAACCTACGGCACGGAGCTACGCGGCTACGGTACGGAATCGAAGACATTCTATTCAACCAATCACAGTGCGCGAAATCATTGTTCAACCAATCGGAATGCTTGGACACGGTCACGGTCACGGCACTTGTCACGGCACGGTACCGTCACCGCACGGCATGCGGCACGAACTTCCCACTCATACGAAAACTGACGACTGTGCTGTGCTTCAATTAATGATCGATTTTGTAAGGTGTTTACCGGCTCATGAAATAAAGTTTATATTCTATTCTATATCACAAAGAAAAACTTGTTGGCTCAACAATACTTGACAGGGTGTTCCAATGTTGAGAGCGTCTGCACGGACCTTTAAATATGCCAAATCTTGAAAGAACCCCAAGGTTGGGAAGACAAGCGTACGAAGTAGACTAAGTTCAATATAACTTTATACTTTTTCTTTACTTTTTCTTTATACTTACACTTTACGTCAATAACGAAGCGGTGGACGGCAGGTTTACCGAACTTATTGTCCGCCACACACTGGTATTCTCCTTGATCTTTACGAGTGACACTCGGAATGTTGAACGAGGTACCATAGCTTTTTACTTCATTCCCAGTCAGCTTTATCCACGTTATAGTAGGCTTAGGGTACCCATCTGCACTGCACTGCACACCCACAAAATCGTTCTCACTTACAACGCGCCTTGGTGGTCGTATTATTATGGGAGGATCTGGAAGTTAAGAATGTTACTAACATTAGTGAAACAAAACAAAACAAATTCTTACACAGTTCTGACCATTCACAATCAAGCAAGGATGGTCACGTGGTTACAGTTACATGGTGGTCACGTGATGGTTACCTACGTGATCATGTGTTATTGACAGTTACACCGCCTTATGACTTGAACATTTGGTGGTTTTACACTAATACATATATATCATTATTTGAGTAAAGTAGGTAAATAAAAATTAATTTATATATAAATCTCGTTCTTACTTACATCTTACATACAAAATCACCTCTTCCCTAGGTCCATCACCAAGACGATTATGTGGAATACAGATATAAGTGCCGTGCCAAGAAGAGTCCAGGATTCCCAGATTAGAGATTTTTCCACTTCTCTCTGCGTCCCTGTAGTTCAATTGCCTTTCTACATTTCCTTTAGTTTTGATGTAGAATTTGTATTCTGGCTTGGGGTAGCCTCGGGCCTGGCACATGAAATTAACCGTACTGCCAACACTAACAGTATTAGCGCTGGCGCTTGTCCTGAAAGTTGTTCCTTTAGGTTTGTCTGAAAAGGGAGAGAAATAAAGTTTTACTTAATTGAGAGTTGTTACGCAGGGTGAAACGCGTTGTCAACAAGTAACAGACTTAACAATATAGTAGGCGGGCAATGTAGATGTGTTTTCGGACACGACAGAGCGCTGCATTGAATGCCGCAGCAATGCCTTGAGAAAGGTCAATTTACTAGTACGGCTTAGAATGGCAGCGTCGTTTTCATATTAGCCGGCAAATCGCCTCTTTTTATGTCTTGAACTTACAATGTATACAAAGCCTGCATGGTTTCACTAGCGAAGAAAGCAAAGCTCCGCAAAGCGCATGTCTCTTCAGCTTTATGATTTATGAAATTTGTTTTGTCAGTGGCCTTGGTTTGTGTATGTCGCACTGTAAGTAAGAACAAGCAATACTTACACAACACTGTAATATTTGTGTAGGCCTCTGCTTTGCCACCTTTGTTTTGAGCCAAACATTTATACGATGCCATATCAGTGTCTGTAACAGGATTAAAAGTAACCTCCACTTTTCCTTTTCGTTTGGCCACAAGTTTACCATTTCTAAACCACTGAACCTCGGGCTTCGGCTTTCCTTTCGCCCTACAAATTATTTTCTCTTGTTGTCCTTCGTTGAATTCCAGTAAAGAAGGAGGATGTGAAAATATTTTTGCGGGATCTGTAAAGAAATTACTTATGATATTTGTACATGCATAAATCATTAAATGACTTAGGAAATCTGATATTGGATCTGTGTGTAGAAATCCAATCTTCAATCCTTTTCGATCCAATCACGTACTCAGGTATACGCCAAATATTACACCGATTTGATCGGATCGATCAGTTTTCCCGCCAAAACTTCCGATCCAACCTGGCCTGGCGCGCGCGCGCGTGGTTATGAAAATTTCCCGCCGAAAATGCCTTCGTCGAAGGACACTACAATGGAGTCGAGCAAGGAGGTTAGTTACGTTCCATTTGATTACTAGTCGTTTTTGTTCTTGTTTTACACTACATATCTCTAAAAAAATCATATCTTTCTTTTGCTTGTAAACTTACACTTCTCCGTCTAGCTTTTTTTACCCGATTTTACAGACGTTTTCTTCAGATAGTTATCCTCAGTGTCTGACTTATTTTAGGAGGCTTTTATCAAAAGTTCATTTCAACTGACAAACGAAATTTTCGCTGATGCTATTCGTTCAGAACTGTTTTCAGTATCCAATTTTCAAATTTCAAATCAAGCTGCATTAGACTTGTTTGTTTATTATTTGGCAATGCCCGAGGTATAAAACTTGGGCTAATGAGCTTGTGTCACCTGTCACGTGACTTTTTAAATTTTCACTGAAGACAAACGAAAATACCATAACTGGAAAGAGCATACTAAAGTTAGTAAAAGTGGAAAGTTTGAAGGGAAGTAAGTAAATAGGGCAATAGTTACAGGCATTCAAACTTTGCCTTTTTTGTATGGAAATGTATGTTGGAAGGCAACGCTTGCCCTCCAAGCGAAAACCCATACAAATCCTTGTCAAAGCGGGAAACTTTGAAAGCCTTTAACTTTTGTCTTATTTGCTTGATTCTTTTAACATTTTCAACTTTTACTAATTTTAGTATGCTCTTTCAAGTTATGATATTTTCGTCTGCCTTCGGTGAAAATTTAAAAAGTCACGTGACAGGTGACACAAGTTCATAAAAGCCGGTACAGAGCGTGCGGAGAGTTTTAGGACTTTGACTATTCTATTTGCACTATATATGCCATTTCCAATTAAAATTGACGTTCTGTAAAATCTTTATTGCTTATGGTTGTTTGTGTGTGCCACTGCTGTGTGACCCTGTTTCAGTGCAAAAATGTCGAATTACAAGTATCCTGTAAAATGTTTCAGTTAGTTCAACTGAAAAACTCCTTTTTTCAGTGCAAATGTTCTACCCTGTTTCAGTGTAAATGACCGAATTCGTTGCCCTGTTTCAGTACTGGAAGGTTCGAAAACCCGACCCTATCAGAAAAATAAAAACATACCCATACAACACATTTCAAATCAACAGTGTATTAGTAAGACTTAATTGTGTTTTTTTTTCAATGCCCTGAGGAGAATTCATAAGGGCATTAAGAGCGTGAGAATTAGGCAAATTTTAAGTACTTTGACTACACTATTTGTACATGCGATTTAAATTCCCATATCCAATATCATGTTTATGCTTAACACAGAGATATATATACATGTATAACATTCTTGTGAAATATTTGGTCTATTTTGAGAAGAAAATTTGTAAACACATAAGCTTAAAATCTTTTTTATTCTAAGTTTTTGAGGAGACACTATATACTTCTCTCAGTATCTTGACTCTCAATCTGTTATACTACTTTAAATACTAATGTTGATCAATGTTTGACTGGTTACTATGTTCAAATTTATCCATTGTTTGATATATTTATGGTTTCTTCATGAATTATTAAAAACTTGAAAAATTGTTGTTTATAATAATCTTTTTAGAATTAGAAATATATTATGAAATACAAGTCCATAGATGAGCCTATATTATAATCCTTACATTTCCATCAAAACTCATTGATTTCATCCTAATATATAGATCAAAATGTTCACATTAGTACAGTATAAAGAGGCATTTTCACAAACTATAACAGTCTTTGATGCTACAAGAACAACAGATACGCATCTTCAAATATTTATGTAAGAAATCAAAAATATCTAGTCAAAATGTGTGATAAGAAATATTGATATACAGTTTACATAAATCTAACTGATGCTAATCCTTTTCAAGAACTTGGTGGAGATACAATCTTGCAGCAATACCTCAACAATATCATGTTTGTATTTATCACTAATTTATTTATCACTAAAAAAAACTCAACAAAATGATTATGAAAGTACCACGCACATGTCGATCAAACTAAAGGGATTTCGCGCTATTTCACCATTAAAAACTAAACCCCATTCTGCACATAAATTAATTGTCATTTGAGCAATATCAAACATACTTTATCAAAACAATCGTAGGCAGTAACTAAAAAATATGTAAAATATAAACAAAACAGACTGCTAAATAATAAGCTAGTGAAATAATATATTGATCAGTACAATTTAATGGAAGAAGAAAATATATCTGTTATTATTTAAAGACATATTTCAAGATAAAAAGGATAAAAGTAATGATTACATGAAAGTGATGATGACAAGGATGATGATCATGGAAATAATTTGAAGACAGTATATTACCAAATAACAATATATAATATATATATATTTTACTAGCTATAATAATAACATAGCTAGTAAAATAATACATAGAATTTCATGGAAAAAAAATACTGAGTGTTATTAGTTCAAAAACACATATTTCAAAATAGAAAAAAGGACGATGATAATGGTGATAATGATGGTGATGATGATGGTGATGATGATGTAAAAAATACAGAAGCTGTTCTCATCCTCTACATTGACAACCTAAAAATTGATGTGTGAAAATCAATCTTCTTCTGCCACTGGCAATTAATTATTTGTCATGATTATGTTTTCAAAATGTAAACAGTTTGTTTAAAACTTGAGCTTGAAAAGGAAGCTAGATATCAAAAACTAATAATATGAAGTATTATTTTACTATAAATTATATTTATATACTGTGAAATCGATATCTGACCTATGTTATAAAATTTTAAACTTAAAAAAATACATTCATAAAAAGTATTTTAAATAACAGTGATAATTTATTGCTGGTTAGAATTTTTTTAATTTGTACGAAATGAAAGAATAAATTTAGGATAAATGTTTCCAATATATGTTTCCAATATTGTATATTTTTCTATGTTTTGGGTTTCTTGGGAGTTATTCTGCAATGTTTTTGACATAGTCACTGACGTTTCAGCGGACTTGGTCCGTCTTCTTCAGGGTTTGATGCGAGTAGTTTTTTCCCTCTTGAATGCTTTATCTTGTATATTTTGTATTTGAAGAAAATCAAATAATAATTATTGAAGTACTAATAAATAGATATATTATTATTGAATAATATTATTGAAGTATTTGAAGAAAACCAAATAACTACAAATGTCTGCACTTGAGAAAAAACATACAGTCATAGGGAATATCAAAATTATAGTAAATTATGTCTCGAATCAGCAACAACTTTATCTATTAGGATATCTAAGAAACATTATTTTGGTCACATCTGCCTTAGGGTTGATTTACAAAATCTTAACCAAGTAGAGGGTAGATATTCAAGGATCTGGCTTTGTGGTAGACCACATAAATGTCTGCGCAAAATCTTCTCAAACCTGATTAGTATGACTACTGATATGTCATGTATTTTAAAAACCCTTTGAATGAGTGGAACATAGACCTTGAAGACAAAACATCAGAGAGGACTAGAATGTAGAAATGTAGGACATTTTTAGTAGGAGAAATACATAGCAATCATTGATGTTATTAAGTCTAAAAGGGTGCTTTATGAAAAGCAATGAAGGTGAAATATGCAATCAGTATTACTCACAATGGTGTTCCCACCACCTCATACATCCATGTTATATTATGATTAGTAGTAGTAATTTTTAATATATTAGAAATCCAGAACTTTTTCCTAATTTTTTTCGTCCCATTATTATTTACCTGAATATTTAGTCCTTATAAACTGGAGTAAAAAAATATAATAACACAATACAATATAATGCAGCCTTAATTATAATGTGTCGATGATCAGATAATGCTTTTCGATGTATGCATTATTATTATAATTACTAGTGATGGAAATTCTTTTTCTTCTTCTGAAGAATAACATATAACAAAAAAGGCTTAAAAATCTCTTGTCTCCGGATCACATAATTGGTGTAAATAAAATATTAATCCTTCATTTTGCATAGCTTTCACACCCCTCCTACTTTCGTTAAGGGTCAAACAACAAGTTGGCATTCACTACAATAATTATTTACTAGAATAATGCATCCTAGCAAGTGACATTACTTCCCTCAAATATAGACTATCAGATGCTGCACACACACACACACACACACCAACATCACTAACATTATTTTACCCTCCTTGTAATAACTATTTAAAAAAAAACACCAAAAAAAGGTTGATAATTGTTGAGGCAAAACAATAGCAGTGTTTTAGGAAGGTGTCGGGGGCAATAATAGTAATTTTGGGGAATCAAATAGTTTCTTCTTCAACGTGACCATGGTTGTGCCTCCTGTGACATTTGACAATGTTTACAATGAAATATGAAACGTACAGCGGCGTTTCTTCCATCTATTTTTGGACTTCTTCTTATCTGCGTACAATAAGTCACGGTAGAAAAATACTGTTAGACATTTGGTCTGGTGAACATAAAATATTCCAATACAGTTCTATTGTATTTGAGCAGTTGAATGAAACACTCGGCAATTTACACAGATGTATACAAATGATAATACTGAGTACAAACGATTTCAGTATCAAACAATTCAGGATCAAAAGTTTACGCGTCAAAAAAGTAGTTGCGGAAGTTTGGCGAAGCAATTTCCGAATATGTATCCTGATTTAATCCTTACCGTAAAAAAACCACATGAGAATATTCGGTATAAATTAAAAAAATAATAAAAAATAATGAGACACATAAACAACCACAGGAAGTATGAGTCGAGCAGATTGAAAACCCGACTCGCAAATCAAAAAAATTTGAACCAAAAGAAGAGGAATGAGAAAGAAAGTATTCAAAATACTGAAGATGGTATAAGCTAGCGTTGTTGAGCATTTAATGGGCTTAGATACTTTGGCGAAGCCGGTTGCCCGAAAGTGCTAAATTACAACCAAATTACTTCTCATCTTTAAACTGGCAAACTATTTACATTTGTACCTCTGAAGCACTTCCTAACAATGAAATTGCTTGTGTCAATAAAAAAAGCTAAGGCGAGAGGCTGTCAACAGCATTAGGAATTATCACTATAAGTGTATTTCTCGCGTTAAATGCGAGTACGATAAGATAGTACAATTTTTATACTGAAATATTGCACAGTAGGATAACTTCTAAAACGTTCGATGCCATCACCTGCGTCTCACTAAATTGAGGGGTTTCCCGCGGACTCGAGGCACTAACAAGCATATTAGAAGCGTTCTTTTAGCCGTTAATTTCAGCGTATTTTTTGGCACGTTCTCTAACCAAACTACTATCTCTTGATCTCTGCCTAGAAATATTGAATGTAGAGTTAAACTGTGTCCGGTTGGGATTCCAGCACTTTAACACGAACAAGAAAGCATTATTTCGGCTATTCGAGGAAATGATATTTGAACAAAGCACCCATTGAGTCTGAAGCGCAGTAAAATAGTCGTCTAGTAGAAAACAGATACCTAAATGATTCTGACCACGAAAATCCAACGCTTATCGGGTCAAATATCTCAAGACTAGTATGGTTTACCTACAAGACTATACATACCTAAATAATTATCATACATGGCTCTGATTTTATGTTTAGCAATGTTATAAACGGATATCGTGATCAACTGTTCTGGGAGATAGAATTTTTGATGAAGACCTAACCAGAATATTTGGGTTTTCGTAACAGCTGAAAGCCGCAAAGAGAACGCAAGAGTGATGATCTCACCGCGAGAGAAGCTCAAAATTCTTGAGCGCGTATAACATGAACTTCAAATAGATCGCGTTTATCGATGTATACTTATTTACTTACCATAAACTTTGAGGTAGATTTTTCCCTTCACTGTAACAAATCTGGTCCTGATCTCGCAGATATAGTAACCCTCGTCGGAAAGTATGGCGTTTGATATAACGAGCGAAGCACCATTAGTTATTTTCACACGAGAAATTATGTCAACGGGTAAGTCCGAATTAAGTACTGGAGATCGTTGCCTTGGAGTTTTTGTGTAGTAAATCTCGTCAAAGTTTATTCCTTTGCTGTCGCCTTTACCCCAGAGTATTGCATCGTACTTTTCACCACCAGTGTTGTACGACCATATCAGAGAAACTGCTTTGCCAACGTTGACCTCCAATTGTGCTTTCTTCGCATTGATAGTAACGTCTCCGTTCACCGTTCCTGTAGAGATACACATTGGAATAAAGCAACCTGACATTGCCACAACAAAAACTCCTAACACTCTATTAACCAAGCTGCAAAAAGCCACAACTAAAACAGTAACAAAGAAAACTCGTACTCACCTAAAAGTATAAGCAAGGTCAGGCTGAATACAACAATACAAATCGCAGCGCAGATTCGCGGTCTGCGAGCTGTACTCTGAGACACCATCCCACCACGACTTGTATCTTTCCCTGTGACTGAAATCAAGAGCACATTAACGGTAAACTGGCTTCCTCACAAATGCTCCATAACCTGGTATAAGCTGTTTAGACTAGAGACTTGTAGCATGTGTTTAAGGCACGATTTGAGACGTCCTACGCGTTCCTTAAACGCTCACTCTTCCGCGAAGCGACTGTGTCACTCAATCAAAGATTCGCATGCTAGATTGCGTATGGCAGTGATCAATGTTGTCGGTCAATTACAGCTCGCAGTGACATTCCTAAAAGGGTCATCAAATTTAAATCGTGTGGGGAGGGGGTAAGGCACGATTCATACCCACAGTAAATCGAAGAATTGTCTTCTTTCTTTTAGATCAAGTGCACCATTTAGAATCGTATTTAAGCTAAAAATTCTAGTAATAAGTCGAAGGTCAAGAAAACTTCGAATACGCTGTGTTGAACCCGGCGACGCATAAGCCAATGGGGTGATCCAACTGGGGCTTAAAGAATTCACCGCACCGTGACCACCCAATTACAATAAAAGTGAGTTACAAAATCCCGATCTAAAGAAATTTATTGTTTCTACGGCAGCCCACTCCTTACTAGTTCAATACCTTGACATCGATGTATTTGAATATGAATGCAATTTGCGGTCGTTGTTTACCTTAATTGTAAAAATGATTAGTGGCAAATGAGTCAGGCTAACGCCTCAAACAAAAACCAGTAATACCAACGCATGATTATAAAGTTAACTACCAAGCCAAGAAAATTCGAGAAGAATCTAGTTCATGTCTTGGTAAAATTATTCTAGTTGACGCTTAAAGGGATTAACGACAAAGAGTACGTATTTGTACAAGGGTTAGTCAGACTAGTTGGTGATGATAGGATGATAGAGATGCTTGACGCCTAAGTCATGTCAAAAATAACAACAAATTTGTACTAAACCTCATCTTTGCGTGGTAATGGCTTAATCACACTATGGTCATTTAGTGCACCGTTAGAGCATTACCACAGTAGTTAGACAGACTACTTTATGATGTACAGATGAATATGCAACATCTTCCATGCACGGATCATTCTACCAGTTATTAACAAGAGTTTTCAGACTATTATATTGCAAACGTTATGATTTGCATCATAGGCCAGCGTCGACCGGAATAACAAGGTCAGACGCGGAGTTCTTTCTACATCTTCCTTGTTTTGTGACCTTTTGGCTTCCAATTTTTGTTTTACGATAATATCCTCTTTCAGACACTGGACTAAGAAGGCTTAGAATTTGCGGAAAGCCGATAAATCCGTTGCATGACATTTTGAGCAATACTGAAAGTCTATCAAAAAATCGGTGGGTGTCCTTCGTGGAATTTTCTAATATCAACTGACCACTCATATATATTAGTCTGTATATCAATCATATATATACAGGAGGATAGAAAATAATCCCTCTAAATGCGGATAGACTCGTACTGATTGCACCTCACTAAGAAGGAAATCGTCTTACAAATGTTTCAAGACTTGCTTCACTGTAGGTTCAGCGCCGGGGTTCAGCGTGTTCTCTCACGTATTTTCTCTTGATTGGATTTTGGACCTTTACGGTCATGCAACGCAAGCTGCGATAAGCGTATAATATGATTGTTTATATTATTTCAAGTGCTGTATCGATTAGAAACTAACACTGATCTGGAAGTAATTGAAAGCTAATATCTCACGAAACAAAGAAAAAATGGTCAAACTACTCATTGAAAAGTCTTGAAAACTGTCACTGTTTCAACTTAAAATTATTCATGATTTTGGTGAACCCCCTCCCCTCCACTCCCCCTCTCCCTCCCCAAAGCAGGAAGCCGAACGAAGGAAAAGAAAAATCTCGCGATTTCACAACTAGAGCACACGGACGCACACGGACGCACACGATGGTTGCGGTCGATACAAAGTCAAACAGCCAGCCTACGTGACGTTTATGTGCATGTCAGTCGGGAATGTTGTCCCCGGTAGTGACAATATCCGGTCCATGCATGAATATGCTATGAGTTCTTCAAAATGGCATTTCAAAAGTTTCCTGAATAAGCGATTCAGGAAACCAAATCACGAACAGATTTATTGGGTCAATGGACGTCGTATTTTGTTAACTATCGATTGATCAAGCCAAAATCTGTCCGCGAAATGACCTCTTCCCAGTCCAGTTGGGTGGCTTTAATTCCATTACGAACATACTGCAGTAGTTAGAATGATCCGTGATTCCGCCATCACGTGTTTGGAATTCCCGATTGCACTCATCGAACAGAAGAAAATCCAACCCTTTGCGGTATAACTTTGTTATCTTGAAAAAATATTGGCTAACCTACCCCCCGGACTGATCAACACTGGGTCATAGTTTTGGAGATGTCAAATCCAGTTAAAACTTCACATCAGAGTAGAAAATAATAACGTAAGACAATCTTGGTAATGTCTATAGTCCAGCTGGTCAGTCTTCCAAATTTATCCTGGAATTTGACATAGTGCTTGAAAATGTAACTTTAAAAAGAAGCACCGACTGTTGAATAATCATGATTAAACTTGTACGCCATTTGATTTACTCAGTCTAAACCCTTCAATATTCTCGGTTATTTTATCAGCTAACACGCTCCGTGACTAGGAAAGTGATACTCAATTAGATGCAATGTACTTGATGTCCAACAATTACCACAACTCTTTATTCCTAATTAGTCCAATCTTACTACAAATTACTACGTCAACTCGTAGAAAAGTTACAGCTCGCGGCGAAGTGAAATGAACAGAAAATCACTGAACGACAGTAGACGCGATATGAAATTAAAGATGAAACCGATATAGCCATACCTTGCAAGCGATAAGTATGTCAACGTCTCAACAGTTTTGGCATATGTGAAGATGTAGAGATGCGGCTCACAAAGGAAGATTCACATTAACGTTATTTTTAAGCAATCAAGATGGCTATCTCATAGATGAGCGTAGTTTGGATGTTTTGGGGAGAGCGAGCGAGTCCAGCTGTGTGTTGCTTTGTCTTTTATTATGATTCTGATAAGAAAAGGTTTCTAGAGAAAGTCAGTCGAAAACTATGGAGATAGATGGAATAGCCGACCATTTGAAGTGGTCTAAATTTAGAAGGCAAAAATAATAATAAAAAACGGTTAATTGTGATACATTTTGAAGATTTATTTCATTAGCCTGCTTTGGGAGACTTGGAATCTAAGAATTTATATTTTGAAATAAGATTTTGGCTTATGAATGTTGAACTTCAACTTCCAGAATCTAACATTAAAAATATCATACTGGGTGTTGATGATGTCTTGACAAATTACATAATATTGATATATAAACTCTTATTATATAAAGCAAGAGAAAAAGGAAAGATACCATCCTTATCACAATTTAAGAATTTTCTAAGGTATCATAAAAACATAGAATATAAAGTGGCCAACAAAAAAAATATTATTCAAAAACACAATAGTAAATGGAACAAATTATCTTTTGCAATTTAATTCTTTAGACTGGCAAGAGCACAAGACAGTTTTTATTTTATTGTTGTAGTGTAGTGTTGTTGCTTTGGGAGACTGCGCTAAAAGTGAAACGCAGTTATTTGACAACGGCAAAATGTACCATTATTAATTTGCTTCCGCAACTAGTGTACAACTTCCCATTCTCGTCGACTCTCCAGACGTTGCCGTGTTCCAGCTACTCAGGGAATCGATGCATTATTTCTTGCTTTTATATTATAATTTTGATGATAGTGTTAGTACGTTTCACTGAGAAAATCAATGTTAACGTGTATATATATATATATCTGATTCAGATGTGGGCTGATTAGAAAATATTTATCAAACGCGGCCGGAATGATATACGGTTTCGCCTGATTCGTCAGAAAAATCAGTCCGATATCAGCACTCCAGAGTCTAGTCGAATGATCTGTGTAGCTACTGTCTGTCTGTCTGATCAGGATTGGATGTTATCCACTCCCGCGCTTTTCAGTCTTCTCTGAGTACCCTCTGACAGCCAGTAGTACAAGTATCTAGGCAGTCCGCGCTAGCACTGATTATGCTTCAAAGCTTGTATTGCTCCTGGTTTGATACAACTGATCGTTTGTCAAAATATGGATCATGGTTGAATGGATGTTGAATGAATTAATGCCCAAAGGTCGAGATTACACTCTAAGTTGGCGTCATTTAGTCCGAACTCGAAACACACACTTAAAACAAGATTCGTACCCTGTGGCCGGCTCCAAAATTTCTTGTTGCAGGTCAGTTCGATTGTAGGAAATGAAATATTTTAGAGCAACCGGTGGTGCCGATTGGATTTATCGCGGCAATATAAGTTCGAATGTTCGAATAAACATACTGATATAGCGGTAGCATGCAGCCCTGTAGCTAAAGCACGGGTCCAATATAAGACCATATAGCTAATTGCATAATCGTTGTCGGGTTGAAAATCATAAATCATAGAAGCTGAGACCGCAAGGATGGATGGGAAATCAGTTCATGACCTGTATTTCAATGTTCTCATAGTTTTGAAGGTATATGAGCTATATAACTAAGATTCTACAAGTCTGGATAAAAAGGTCGATGATTTGACGGTGTTACTGATTTGGGAGTTTTAATTTCCCAGAATTTCTTTTGGTCATAGCTTTCATGATTTTCAACCCGACAACGATTATACAATTAGCTATATATAAACCCTGCATATTTATAACACATTGCAGTCAAAATCTATCAGAAAAAAAGTTATCAAAAAAACTTAATAGTTATAGATAAATGAACTTCACAAGGCAGTTAATAACCGTCTCGCGCGCAGTCTTGGTGTTTTACAGTGCCAGATATAAATAGCAAATTCTGAAACCTAAAATAGAAAGTGGGTCAAACAAGCGCAATTAATTCACATGCAATGAGAAAACTATTGTATGAACTGATAATGACAAAGATCTCCCAGGGTATGCTAAGAAAGAGAGGGTCAGCTGGATTAGCAAGGATCATCCTTGCTATTGTGGCTGACAAAATGGTAATAATTAGCATGACATGATTAGTAGACTATGGTGAAAACTGGCTACTTCAAATTCGCACGCAAAACGCGTGCTCATTTCTGTGTAGATGGATAGAAAGATTATATATAGTTGTGCCGCCGGTGTGTCTCTCGCATGGCAAGTGACCTTGACAAAGAACGTTAACATTACTACTGTATAACTAGTCGGTGCGCCTCAGTGTCCTTTCATGAAAAGCAGTGATTTAGAACGATGTGGCGCTGTGGTACTGGGCTGATTCAACCACTAACGATCGCTTTGGTACCAGCCTCAATAATGCCGAGTGAATGTGGAAAGCAGAAACTAAACCGCTGAGATTTTTTCGTGAAATTTCTAGAGATTAAAAGTGTTCAGTAAAGGAATTGAGTTCATGTGTCTGCTTCGTGATTTTTTTTAACTCGGAAAGCAAAACCTTTGGATAACTGAATATGAAAGCATCAATAATGATTCCAGACTTACCTTCCTATAAATGCAACAAGTTTCTTTCAGAATCTTCATGACAGGGAATTAAATCCTTGTTTATCAGGAAGATTACACTACTAAAGAATTTCGAGCTGAAAAATCAATATTGTCGTAATAATCTTGTTTGGCAAACTCGTGGTGACGATGATAGCTTGAATGAGCTGTCATAATCTCGTCTGATATGTTTGTTCACCCAATAAAACCCTAGATGTGTTGCTTTAGTCACGATGACATCTCGCGTTTAAAAATATATTAATTTTATCTGTGAATTTTATCTGCATTCAACAAAGCCGAAGCATCAATTACCTAAAACAAGCACCACTAGAAAAGACTCATCCTTGGAAATCGAGGGGCTACTCTGTGTGTGGGGGTTCCTCGGGTTTCCTACTTGGGAAAGGGACTGAAGTCAATACTTTGAAAGGTCAATGCTGCAATTAGTTTGTGGGTCATGGTCCCTAATTAACTTGTTGAATTTAGAGGTTGAAAAAACGGTTCAGTCGCTTCAGTGTGCGCATTCCGACTTGATGGAATCTACTCTGGACTGAAGTCAATACATTTGAAAGCCTTGTCAATGCTGCTTAGTTCGCGTTTGTGGGTCACTCTCGATCAGAACCATTTCTAATTAACTTGTTGAATGGAGACAATTAGAGGCGGTTGAAACTTTGGCGTACACGTGGTCAGTAAAAACTGCTTCAGTGTGCGCATCTGCACGACTGTCAATGATGACCATCTAGAATCGAGCCCTTGCGGACGATGTATCT
Organism: Actinostola sp. cb2023; assembly: GCA_033675265.1. Lineage (NCBI taxonomy): Eukaryota > Metazoa > Cnidaria > Anthozoa > Actiniaria > Actinostolidae > Actinostola > Actinostola sp. cb2023. Next base: position 499,445 of record JAUJYZ010000325.1, read on the forward strand.
CAATCCTGTACATATGTAGTGGGCGGGGTTGAGTATATTGTAGTTATGAGCCAAGAATTGAATATGGAACGTACTCTAAAAGCGGGCTTAGCAGGTCGCATCGTTGTGAACTCACTCTCGAGTCAGAACCATTTCTGAAGGCTTTGAATCTTACTCTATCATTACTTACTAATCCTAAATCATCAGCCTTTATAGACTATAAACTGCCTCCCTGCTTATTACAACAACCACAGTCGATGATACCTTGGATATACTGCCAAATGTATCTTTTTAATGTTTGATACCCGTATATATGTAGAGAATGAGCGTTTCGGGCATTGGAGAAAACTAGAAGTACTTGAAAATGAATGCCTGGGTTCCAGAACAAGGAAGTTTGATCTCGCAAGTTATATTTTCCCTCACAACATCCCGTCCAATTTGCGATCGTCGGAGCGAGAGTAAGCCGGGACCCATGCAGAGTAGCGGAAGTTGCGTTCGTAGAAATCAATCTAATCCTGGTAGATTATGTAGTGGGCGGGGTTGAGCATATTGTAGCCCCCTTATGAGCAACAAGAATATGAATCGAGTTGGTTCGAGTACTTCGAACGTCGAAGGGGGCTTTGCAGGTCTTCATCATAATTCTCTGACGTCATGACAATCATGAAGTTAGTGACGAGAGAACTATTAGTCCGGTGAGTAAAAGTTACTTGAAGAGTTTGCAAGGTTTGCCCGTTCCGATAACTGAGTTTGTTTAAAAAAAAAAATATTTTAAGCGAGCTTTTACTTTTACCACTTCTATAAACGATGAACTAGAATCCTGACCTTTTAATATTGCAGATCTACAGCTGCTTTCAAAACTAAGATTCAAAATCTACTTGAGTCCTGTTTCTCGTTTATCTTTTGTCTGCTGAGTAATCTTGAAACTCCGGATACGATTAAATACGTCGCATACTCGTCATTTTGGAGCCGACACTACTACTACTACTAGAACGAAATCCGCATTTTCTAATATAAATTAAAGGCTCAAACACAAAGAAACTTTAGCCGTTTTAAAATGGAACTTTAAATAACCAATGTTCTTAGCTAAAGATGTAACTCGGATAAACGTCTAAGTAAGTTTTTGGCCGAGTATGGCCTGGGCGAAGCCTGACCGGACATAACTAGTGGTCTGTGCAATTGAATCACTTCCCCAAACTGTTTGATAATTATTTTATGCTACTTTTGTTCTAAAAGATTTATCTTTATAGCAAGAGTTTGTTACTTATCAAGCTTAGTGAATTCATTATTATATCTTTATGAATACCAGGTTATAGGTGTCTTTATGACCTGTTAATAATAGCCGGCTAATAAAGAGAATTTTAAATCGTGCAACACCAATATCCAACATATCTATAAGATTCCTCCCCCTCTTTCTTCCCAAGAATCAAACTTCTCAAAGAATAAACTTTCGCAAACTCGATTTCCGTTCTCAGAAGATTAAAATTTGCAGTTTAACACGACTAATCAATATAATTTCGACTGGTTCTTTAACACCAATATCCACTAACTAACTAACCTCTATCTACAAATAGATTTCTTCACAAATATCGACTGAAACAAACTGCTCAAAGTATACACCTTGGCAAACTCACCTTCGTTGGTTCGTTAGTTAACACGAGTCAGTGTCACCGCCGTCCAATTCAGCCGTATAATGTACAATGTATATTGTGAGCTACGCCGGAACGTTCGTACGCCGCGCGTGTCATCTTCAGCTTAATTACCACTCATATGTCACACTAATTACTGCCATGACACACCTCACAATGGATCAAAAAGCTAATTAATGCCTACGCCTCGGTACGATTGGCTGCATTAAGTAATCCATTGAGTCGTTAAATACTACAACTAGGAATCAGCCCCTGTTGGCCATACAAGTTATCTTAAGGGGAGGTAGGTGTACAATGCATGGCTTAAGAGGGCCTTTGTGGCTTGGTCTTGCGAGTCGGTTAATTTGAAATTTCAAGGTCAAACAAAGCAAGCATAAGTGCCTAGTAGATATAAAAGAGAACAAAACCACAATACACTCTTTAATAAAGAATCGTCCAGATCATTGTGTGTTGCAACAGCCTTCAAACAATGCGGTTCTTGCGTCTTGGAAGCCAGCTTTTCAAAACGGAAACGCACAGATCGGCTCTTTATTGCCATACAATATAAAAATGGTCTTCGATATACGTTAGGTTTTTGGTAAAGCTTTTAGAAAAAAGGCAAAAGTGCCTCTTAATTTATTCCTACAGTACTCTAACGATCTTCATGCGTTACTTTTGTAAGTGACTAGTACCTTTCTGGATCTTTCTGGAAGGCCAATTCAATGAATTCATTTATTGATCTTTGTACCCTTTGTACCAGTGTATAGCAAAGTACAAGGTACATACTACACACAAGGCCAAAGTCAAAGCCTACGCAAAAGACTTTCCGTGGCAAGAAACTGTGTGGTTGTCAGAAGGAAAATATTTTCCTTCTGACTCGTCCATGTTCTTTTACCGTCCCTTGCTTGAGAAAGATTATATGCCGTCTGCGATCTTATTGACATATAATGAACTACCTATGTATCTCCATCATATTATTTACGCAATATTCGACTCTATTAAAGTTCGTCTTCCTTTAGACCGGCTCCCTCTAGACGCTTAGTCCGTCTAGACGTATCAGTCGTTATTTGCCGGGTTATTTGCAACGATTACTGATCAGTCCACTGTAGCGACAGAAACTGTATATTTTGCCATAAACCTTGGCGAACCTAAATCAGTATTACTCACATCTACAAACTGGCTGACACGTTCACATAAATAAAGCAAGTAACAGCTTCACACTTGCATATTATAAAACTCTCTTCGTAAAATAGTGATTTATGCGCGCAAAGGATTGTGGTAAAGGTACTGACTCCGCCATCTTTGCCAGATTGAGAGAAATACAAATTACTTCATAAAAAAATAGTCGCTTTTTATTATGAGAGCAAACCAAATGATGATAATGACTGTGACATCCCATGCATCATGTATTGATATAAAGCTTTTACCGTCAATATCTTAAAAATATTGGCCTTTAAAAATTCCTTTCGTCACGAAAATGGCGGGAAAAAACATGCACACGCGTGCTGTGAAAGATTCCAGGTGTTCAGAAATAAACAAGCACATCAACTCACAGGGTTATAAATTAGTGCCATCCTCACGTACCAACTACCAGTGACTGGAATAAGCTAAGCTACCGCTATAGTACTAGCGACTAGCTGAATTGAATGCCTTGAGCAAACTAGTCGCTTATAGCTGAAAACTGCTGACATTTACGTCTTTTATGATTTTTATACATCTGCACAGCACTATCACTTTTACTTATAGCACTCGGCTTATGCACAGTGCACAAAACTCACAATAATCTTCAAAGAAGAAGACGATTGGTCAAACTGAACCGACTGACTTTTCAGTCCCATACCAGATCAAAAGCGGTAAAACTTGTTAAGTGGTTCCATCGCTCACAACTGATTAGATCCATTGGACTACTGGTTGTATAAACTGAAAAGCATGTTTAGCAGCCTCATTCAACAGTGTAGCGCACGCTCTAAAATACTGCAAGCTGGTCTCCGCATTGCAAGGGTACTGTAAAAGAACCACTGTCACTTCCTGCCGGGAGACGGGGCCTGGATCAACGTTCTAAGATATCGCGGTGAAGGTCTCTAACCATTTGTAGCAGCTGTAATTACAACGCATCACCCGATCTATATGAAAAAAACCCGACTCATTCTAACGTACCCTAAGGCACTAATTATCAAAGTAAAAGCTGTTTGAATATCTGTTTTCTTTCTTAAAGTACCAATGACAAATGATCAACAGTTGGTGCACTGAAATACCGCGGTTCGTGCCGTGTTTAGGGAGTGTATGGGTTTGGAGGGTGCTGTGATGTCAGAAGGAGAGGGTCAACTTGTGTCACTTTACAACAGGCCCGACGCAAGCATATTTAGAGTGATTCCAATAAACCTGGGCACTACTAAATAGCTGTCAGTGTTTATTAGATGCAAAGGAACAAAAGAAAACAAAAGAGTGAGTGTCTAAAGCCGCATCTAGAGGAGCAAATTGTCCTTGACAAGTTTCCTTGACAAGGAAGACTTGCTCGTATAGACGACAAAAACATCGCCAATTTTTCCTTGTCAAGGAAAAATTGCTCGTGTAGACGACAAAAACATCACAATTTTTCCTTGTCAAGGAAAACTTGCTCGTGTAGATGACAAAAACATCACAATTTTTCCTTGTCAAGGAAAACTTGCTCGTGTAGATGACAAAAAATTGTCAATTTTTCCTTGTCAAGGAAAACTTGCTCGTGTAGACGACAAAAACATCGTCAATTTTTCCTTGTCATGGAAAACTTGTCAAGGAAAACTTGTTCGTGTAGATGCGGCTTAATAGTGTGCATAGGTGTAGCCAGTAATGCCCAGGTTTATTGGAATCACTCTATCGTGCTGATTAGAGCTCCACATTAAAACCGGCAACGCAAGTTTTCTTTTTCAGTTGTTATTAGTATGATCGAGAACAATGATTTGTGTCACATTACAACAGGCCCGAAGCAAGTATGAGCACAATATCTTTAGACCTTTTGTCACAAGCCGGTATAAAGCTGAATCTACACTCGTGAGCAAGTTTTCCTTTACAAGTTTTTTTGCTCGTGTAGACGACAAAAACATCGCCAATGTTTCCTTGTGAAGCGGGAAAATTTGCTCGTGTAGATGACAAAAAATTGTCAATTTTTCCTTGTCAAGCTAGGAAAACTTGTCAAGGAAAACTTGCATGTTCGTGTAGATGCGGCTTAAGCGCAAGTACATGTGATGGGAAAAATTGATACTTGCGCTTTAATACATGTTTGATCTGGAGAGTGGGTCGGGAGATATGACAAAAGTGAAAGACTTTGATTTGCTTCAGTGAAAGTAGCAAAGTCAGTGGGATTGATCCTAATTCTAGTCTCACTATGCTACAACGAAACTAAATCATCCACTTTGATGTTATAAATAAGGATGTCTATAACTATAAATAATAATAATACATTTAATTATAAATGTTGAAGTCATAGTCAGGCATAATGTAATTTAGGATAAAGAGTTTTCACTGACTGGAATTTAATGTAGACGTTTTGGTTGCACGGTTTTCAGTAGTGTTTGTACTCCGTAAGTAAATCTTTAAAAAATTAACGATCGTGATGATAATGATCTTGAACGATGATGAAGATGACAAAGATTAAGCTACCAACCTTTTAATACAAGCATCAAGAGTTCCAGACTTCCGGTACGCGCGCAATGCATTATGAGATTATTACAAAGGAAAAGTGAGCACCAAGTGAGCAAAAACATAGCTTGGGCTCCCTGTGTCTAGAATTGGTGCTCACTAATAATCTCACAATGCATTGCGTGCGTACCGGAAGTCTGGAACTCTTGATGCTTGTATCTTCGCAAAGTAGTTTGGCCAAAACTTGCAGTTATGTTTCCTTTTGGACTGTGAACAGTCCGTCCTTTTCCCTCCAGAATCAGATGCAGTTTCAGTAGACCCGAACGCGCGGAGAATGGGGGGACTCACAGTCTAGTTTCCTTTCTTCTTTAGTCTGGATATTGTCACGTGACAACGTCTTTGAACTTATACATGGACGGTAAACGGAAGTAAGCCAGTTTCTTCCGGTTGTCGGTCTGGGTTCCAAGAAATAAACTAAACTTCCGCTTCGAAAGTGAAAAGCTTAAACCATAGAGAATAACTCAGTTCTAAGCTTTAGACATATGATTTTTCTGTATCTAGTCAACAACGAGATTGAAGCTAGACTCAGTAGTAGAGAACATGTACGCAGCTATTGTACTCTTCTTGTCGTCCTATTGGTTTGGCATTACTCTATCGGTTTGTATCGCCAGTGCTCTGTACTTCTCGAGAATCGCTCCTTATCGACGGTCTACAATTCGCGCTGCTGTTGGTGACATCCCAGGACCGACTCCATTACCGTTTATCGTTCATCTTGCTGACTTCATAAGACACAAAGGACGCATCCATGTTCAAATGGATGAATACTACAAGAAGTATGGTCGACTGTATGTCATGTTCTTCAGCAAGAAGCCCTCGATTGTAATTAGCGATCCCCAAATGCTAAAAGACATCTTTGTGAAAGACTTTCAAAAGTTCCATGACCGACCGGTGAGTTTCTTCATTTTCTTTTTCGCGAAAAGAATAAAGATCACAATGGATCAGGGTTTTTTTTGCTGTAATTTGCATATTCTGAACAATTTTTGCTCGCGCGATTATTGTGCCAAACAGCACTAAATGCTGACTTGAGGATAAACAACGATTGTATAAAGTTCGAATGAGGCTCATATCGTATCCTGCGAGTGAAATGCTCTTTCCTGGTCGTTTCACCAATGGATCTTTACATTAGCATTTTTATAGCCTGATTTAGAGGGGAAGACTGCTGACCGTCTGAAAATCAGGCTAGCATTTTTATGGCGCTTATTAGCATGTATACTGTATTAAAATCTAGTTAATTAATTGAGCGAAGAGCCACCTTGTGGAAATACTAGTGAATATACCCTTATTATTAATGATAATGCTCCAATCTCTGCACTTTCTATAATCCCCTCCGGTTTTCCTAGGAATTGTGCAATCACATGATACGTACATGAAAATTTACACTACAGATAAACACACATTTTCTTAGAAAATGCTTGGTTACTATAGCAACCAGATTTAAGTAATTCAATATAATATATAAACACAGGGACACAATAATTTCTCTTGGTTGTCATGACAACCAGGATACATTCACGACCGACACAAATGTGACTCACAAATTTAGTCAATATCTTCGCTTGAAAGTTGAAAGGCCTTATTAAGAGTAAACTGAATGAAAATGTATCCGAGTCTTTCGAATGTCTCCGTTTTCCCCGGCCGTCCACTTTCCCCCTCCTTACTCCATTTTTCCATGTCCTTAACCAAGGGCTGGTTAAGCTGGCTACGATATTTTTCCTACTTCTCAACCTGTTGACATAATTGGTCCCATTCAACAGCGATCAAATATCGCCCCTGCCCCCTAAGCATCACGACCAGAGAAAGTGTACAGATTGGCAGATTGGCGAGGTTTTGATATTGTATGAGAAATTGTAAACCGTGAGAGAACTAAACTATTGATCATGATAACGAGGTGTCTATATGAATTGGTGAGATGGATTTTGACCTTGTGTGAAAATTGAAACATCAGTTCGTACGCGCGCAAGTGCCGTACAGCTTGCAACACCAACGTTGATGCGCGACGTGCAAGTATTGACCTTTAATTGCAACAGAGGTTTTTCCTTTCTCATGCATCATATAGTTTTCGGTCTTGCATTTTCCTCTCCCCCTCCCCTTTTACTCTAATAACCCCTCTCCTCTAAGCCAGGACCATGCAGCTACGCAGGCTAGGTTTACTGATGTGTTTACTGATGTATTTACTGAACATATCTATATCTACTTGAAGATGCTGTTTGAACTTCCAAGTCCCTTTGATAGCGTCATGACCATTGCCAAAGGAGAAACATGGCATCGAGTACGGACAACATTGTCACCAACATTTAGTGCTCACAAATTAAAGGTGATGATTCCAATGATGAATAGGTCATGTGACTTGCTAGACGAGAAGCTTGATCAAGCAGCAAAGGCTGGGGAAACAATTGATATTTACAAGTAAGTGATTGACCAGAAGTATCCAAAACAAGCCTGCAAATAACAGCCGCGGTCACCAGATATTTGCTCTAGATTTACTGGGGATGCTTTTCGACGGCCTAAAATTTAGTCGTTATGCGTAAAATAATTAGAGAATTTTAATCGTTTGACGTAAATATAAAAAAAAAACACCCTGACCACAGGTAACCCACTCACAGGAAAAAGCCATTTTCACGGATAAACCATTGTACGGAGTGGGGGGGGGGGGGGGGGGGGGGGGGGGCGCTCCCAAATATAAAGTGGTTGGGATGCTCGTCGGAAATTTTGAAAATGACCCCTTAAAGGTACTTGAGTCTTGTCCAGGTGGGCGTGGCAACAAATAATTTTTCCCCTAAAAGGTAACAACGTTAAAGTGACAAAAAGTCAGATGATTAAAGAAAAGCTACAACTGTCATTCCGGCTGTCATTATCTTTATATCTTGGGTATCTTATTTACTGACAAACACCCTAAAACGGTACCGCTTAGTCTCTTGTGGTCCTTTTACCCTAAGTGGTATCTAATCGAGGATCTGGACGCACCAGTTTAGTCTGGATGGACCCTGGAAATCTAGACCCAGTACTCAAGGGAGTCCTTTAGTGTGCGTCCTGTCCGTGATCAAGATGACGGCTGCTCAAGTGATACTTGTTTTATACTTAAACTGGACACTTTTCTGAGGCATTATAGCTACTATCTGACTGTGTATTGTCAGGCCCCGTTCACACAATACCGGACGACGGAATTCTTAACCGTTCAAAAAGTTGACCCGTACACACCGTTTACACGGAACCGTCTCTTTAATTGTATAAAATTGTGTATATAATTTTTTGTCCGGTTAGCACAGTTCCCAGAGGCGTAGCCAGGATTTTCCATTGGGGGGGTCACAATCCATATCGTTCACCACCAAATCCCCCCTCCCCTCCTCACACATATAAATTTAAAGAGTAGACCCAGAGGAAGGGGGGTCACAGGCACCCTGTGCACCCTGTGACCTCCCCCTGCCTACGCCCCTGGTTCCGTGTGAAACGCCTTTAGAAACGTACAACTTTTTAATGTTTTTCTCAGATACCTTCAAGCTCTCACAATGGAAGCAATGTTAGCTGCATTTTTTGGCATTGAGTCGAACGCCCAAAAGGATTACGATGACCCAGCATTCAAAGCTGCAAGAAACAGTCTTGATCCAGGTCCTGTCAGGGGGGTGCTGATGTCACTGGTGTCCCTTATTCCATTTAGCTCTTATCTAATAAGATTTTTTCCAGGGTTATTCATTGGTCATATTGAAAAACTGTTACGTTTGACTGAAAACATTATTGAGGCCAGACGAAAGGATGGAGGTGAGAGAAGGAAGGTATGTCATGGTTGCTTTCATTATATACCGTAGAATCCCGGTTATAAGCCCCCCGGTTATAAGCCCCTCCGATTATAAGCCCACCTGAGTGTCTGCTAACAGAAATTTCCTCCCGGTTATAAGCCCCTTCATTTACTCCTCCCCATACGGGGTACCATATATACAGGAAACAATAATTAGGTGTACTGATAGAGTGCAGTAGTATACTGTAGCTCATTGATTGAAAATCCGCTCAGATTATAGTTTTTTTCTGAGCATATTCACGTTTAAAAACTATTACTGTTGTTGTTGCATGAACACTGTTTAACTAAAATGGTCACGATTATAAACATTGTTTTTTTTAAATAGAACGGATTTCAGACATTTTTTCCCTCCCTTCCCCCCCCCCCCCCCCCCCCCCCCCCCCCCCGGTTATAAGCCCCCCCCCCCCCTCCCCGGTTAAAAGCCCACCACAAACCCCTTACGAAGATAACCGGGATTCTACGGTATCTCAGTGGTAAGTCCTATACTGGAATGAGTCGTTTTCGTAGGAGTGGGAAGTAGTTATGGTACGGTGCGTTCGGTGCGGTGATTGATACATAGTTACCGCATAGTTTTCAGTTTTTTCGTTGATAGTTTGTAATTTAATTTTTTTGATGTACGTATATAATTATAATAAATAGAGCTGATTTCGTATGGCTGTGAAAAACTTACGGCGCGGACGTGCCGTGACGATTTAGGATTTCGAATGAATCCGTGCCGTGACCGTGCGCCGTGGTTTTTCAAAGTCATACGAAATCTGCTCTAAGACTGACCGTGTGGAAAATTTTCCGTGTCGTGTCCAAGCATTCTGATTGGTTGAACTTGATTGGCTGAATAGATGTGTTCGATTCCGTACCGTGACTCCGTACCGTAGGTTTCCCACTCGTACGATAACGACTCTAATGGCCACCTTCCTACAACGGCCATGCATGTCTCTGTAGCGGCCAGGGTTTTTTGTCCCGACCACCAGTCAGTCAGCCCAGTCCATGTATTAATAGTTGACTGAACCTTTCCACGACTGCCTTCTCTGCACAATGGCCACTTTTTGTGTGGACTGGTTGTTGTGCAGAGGTTCGACTATTGTACGTCGTCCACCAGTTTGTATTTCTACATCACTGACCGTCAAGATGTATTGCTACTGTTATTAACCTGGCACAGTCATTTGTTCAACAGTTATGTAGTCAGTACTGACAATATTTTACCATGTAGGATTTACTGGATTTGATGCTAAGCCACACTTACGATCCAAATGTTCCAGAGAATAAAAAGCTGTCTGACACTGAATTGATTGCACAAAGTATGGTATTTCTGCTAGGTGGTTATGAAACCACAAGCAATACCCTAGCTCTTGCATGCCATCACCTAGCAACCAGCCCAGATGTCCAGGAAAAGTTGCAGAGAGAAATTGACGAGGCATGGAGTGATGAGGACCAGCCACCATCATATGACATTGTGCAATGGCTCCCTTACCTTGATATGGTCATCTCTGAGACGCTTCGTCTTTATCCATCAAGTAAGTCAGCTGCTTATGAAGGGGTTCAATGGATTTTACTCCGATTGATGGCCTATCAGGGACCGATCCAGGAATGTTTGAGAGGGGTCCAAACGTATACTAAGCAAAATTTACTTCAAACCTGTGGCAAAACTAGATTCTGGGATAAAACAATCAATTGAACCTCAGGTATGACAGGGGGGTACGGACCCCCCGATCCTCCCCCTGGATCCGCCTCTGCCTATACATGGGTTTCTACACAATACATGATCTACTCCCATGCCCCACCCTCTGCAATCTCATCTCCCTATGTGCAGGCTAAACACAACTTTAAAATAAATATTTTGTGTATTTTTGTAAAGGTTTTATCACTTCACGGGAATGCTTACAAGATTGTGTCATCAAAGGTGTTCACATCAAGAAAGGAACGTCTATTTTCACTGGAATCTACAGCATCCATCATGACCCCGAACTCTACCCAGACCCCGAGAGGTTTGACCCAGAACGTTTTAGCACCGAGGCTAAGCAGTCACGAGACCCTTACACCTACCTCCCCTTTGGCCATGGTCCTCGTAGCTGTATCGGGATGAGATTTGCGCAAATGGAAATAAAGTTGGTTTTGGTTCGAATCTTGAAGAAGTTCGATGTTGTGGTCGCTCCTGAAACTGAGATTCCGCCGGAGATAGCGATCAAGGCTGTCTTGGGAGCGAAGAACGGTGTAAAGCTACGCTTTGAGCGTAGAAAATAACTTCTAACGTTAGACATATGAGTTTCGCTGTATCTAGTCAAAAACAGAGCATATTTACAGCATTAATATTTAATCTGGAACAGGGTCTCCCTACCCGGCCACAATCTCAAGAAGTGCAATATCGCTAACATTCAGGAAGCAATATCATCGGGAAGGATCTCTGATAGATATGTTTTCATGTGGACGTCAAAAATGACTTTTTTTTAAACGTGATGTTTTCAAATAAACGAATATACGTCACAGCTATTTAATTTAAAATATATATAAATCCATATGTAGAAAAATAAACCCAAGAACCGTAACATGTTATGTCAGTGACACCTCCAATTATGGCAACGCGCGTTAATTTTTTTATAGCGTACTCTCATTAATTCCCCTGCCTCACTGGAGAATCGAACGCGCTCTCTTCAAATTTCAATTTTCTCTTTTGCCGGAAATTCCGTGGAAATTTTCAATTTGGAACCAAGTTTTTGGAATTTTCCAAATAATTTCCGTTGTTTGGAGATTACAATAGTTGGAAAATGAATTTCCAAGGAAATTCCAAATGAATGAATTTCCAAAGATTTTCCGAGGTTTGGGTAGTTTGAAATTCAGTTTTGGACATTCAATTTCCAATGAATCTTTAAGGTTTGAAGAGCGTGCGGGGTTTTTAGTGTTTCTCTTAGTCCCCCTTTCCTCTTTCCCCCAATCCCCCTCATAGCCGACTACGGAGGCTATAGCTACACCAAGAGATCCATAGTATGATGTGAGAGTACCTCAGTTGTATATTGATAGGATTCCGGCACTTGTAGCCACATTTAGTTCTATCTGATTCAAATCAGACGAGTTCAGTTGTCGGAAGTTTTGCTTCTGAGACGCTTTTCCGATCTGATATGAATGGCGTTGATTTGGTGACAATCAAAAAGGGTGTATCACATCCACATGGTGTCAAAACTCTATTTATCGCACATTAAACTAGCATAAAGACAATAACATTATAATGCATACACAGAGACACCCCACTGGGCACAAAAAAGAGCGCAAATATCATATAATACACGACATAGTAGGGAGTCTCTGGTGAAATTATAGAAAAACAAAAACGGACATCAATAATGCAGCTATATTTATTGTATTGTCTACTGCCACAATCTGCACCAACGACATCGTAAATTGCAGTTGTAAAGCTTTTGAATTTCAATTTTTCATGTTTCATATTCAGGGACGTACACAGCACAGGGGCAGGAGGGGCAGTTGCCCCACTAGCAAGGCGAAAAAGATACCAAAAAGTACTGAGAACTGATCTATTTTTATTTATTTTTTTCTGTTCAATACGTACTGCCTACCCCCCACCCCACCCCCCCCTTGAACTTTGGGTTATGCACGGCCCTGATATTGGGATTATCTCTTCTCATTAGCTCGAGTTATACCGTCTAGTTTTGCACCTATTCCTTGCCATATTCTTAGTTTTAATTGGTAATTTTCGACGAGGTCAGTAGGTTTAATTAACTCATTTATTCTTCGTTAATACGTTCTTTACAACAGGTATAAATAATAATAAAAAGCTTGGGTTCGTAATGACCGCCAATTTTTGTCCATTTAAACATATTATTCTATGTTATTCATATCTCCTTTTGGTTCAGCTGATCGCCGGTGAAATGTTCAGCTTCAGCGAAGCCTAACTAGTGGCCCTAACGTTAGTTGATTGGAAAAAGAGTCTGCTTTATCGTCGTCTCATCTAAAAATAGTAAATAAAACTACCGTCGAATCCCGGTTATAAGCTTTGTGGTGGGCTTATAATCGGGGGGGGGGGCCTTATAATTGGGGAGGGGGGCCGGGCTTATAACCGGGGGGGGGGGGGGGGCTTATAAAAAGGAGAAAAAAAACGTCTGAAATCCGTTCTATTTAAAAAAGCAATGTTTATAATCGTGACCATTTTAGTTAAACACTAGTGTTCATGCGACAATAACAGTAAAATTCTTAAACGTGAATATGCTCAGAAAAATCTATAATCTCACCGGATTTTCAAGCAATGAGCTGACTCCATCAGCCTCATTTGCTACCTACACCTAATTGCCTGATTATTGTTTCCTGTATATGGGAAGGGGACTTATAACCGGGAGGAAATTTCTGTTAGCAGACAGGTGTGCTTATATCGGGGGGGGGGGGGGGGGGGGGTTTATAATCGGGGGGGGCTTATAACCGGGGGGGAGCTTATAACCGGGATTCTACGGTATCTGATCTCGCACTCAGTAGCCCGAGTAATTATTGATATTCCAACATGCAAACAATAAACCTTGGATTCAGTAGTTTCAGTATAGAAAGGAAAGTGTAAACGTCTCTGCTAACACGAAGTCATCGCTCACCGCCACAACTACATTTGATAACTCAACTTCAAAATCGAACAACCGAGAACTTCTCATGCAACATCAGTTTTCCCCGATACTGTTAATGCTCAAAGTAGCATTCCCGGGGCGCTTATTTAATTGTCAAAGTCGCGAGGGGGGACCATTATTTGAAAGGGTGCTTATTTGAAGCTGGGCGCAAAGTCGAGCATTTATGGTAATTAGACATTTTGTCGAACAAAACGGTGCACATTTTTAGTGGGCTGACTATGAGTTCAAAAGCCATGACATAATTTTAGAAAATATGAGTTCAAAGGGAGTTTAATTTAAACATGCCAAACGAGGAGGAAGACGAAAAAAACGTCCAAACCAAATTTACACCAAGACGAGTCCAATGGAAAGTGACAGTAATGCAAAAAGTACAATGACGAGAAATTACGACCACGTCTACGCTCGTTCCCGTCCACCAATAACACCTCAGCATCGGTTTCCAGTTCCGAAACAAGCGCAAAATGCGGTTTGCAATTTATTGAAGAAATATCACTTCGAAGAGTGCGGTTTTCAAAGCCTCTTTTTTTGCTCGTTTTGTAAGCTTCTTTTCTTTTAGCCGAGATTATTGGAACAAATTCAAGACGCTTTAACAAAATGAAATGTGAAAGCAAATTAAAAAAGAAGTTGGTTCAGAAACCCCGCTCTGAGTTTCCCGCTCGCGATAGCCAAGTAGTAGTGTGACATGTTTCCCGCTCGCGATAGCCAAGTAGTAGTGTGACATGTTTCCCGCTCGCGATAGCCAAGTAGTAGTGTGACATGTTTCCCGCTCGCGATAGCCAAGTAGTATGACATGTACAGAGTTTGGCTGAGGAATGAGGAGGGTCGGGAGGTGGAAATGTCCAAATTCTTGGAAATTCGTTGGAAATTCAATTTCCAATTAATTTCTAAACCTTGGAAATGTCAAAAAAGTTCCAATGAATTTCCAAAGTTTGAGGACCTCGCGTTTTCTCCAGTGATATAGTGTTAACACTGAAACTATAAATACTGAGGACTTGAAGATGTGGAAATTCATCCATGAGCCCGTAAAGTTTAAAAACAAGAAATTGCTCAGTACTAATAGTGGCATTCCAAAGGACTACAGAATGTGTGATATGCAAATATGATCGTGGAAATGGTTGCATTGATGAGTTGTAGTACCAGCCACTCCAGACTGCCACAGTCTGGATAAGTTGTAGTACCAGCCACTCCAAACAGCCGCAGTCTGGATGAGTTGTAGTACCAGCCACTCCAAACTGCCGCAGTCTGGATAAGTTGTAGTACCAGCCACTCCAAACTGTCGCATTGATGAGTTGTAGTACCAGCCACTCCAGACTGCCACAGTCTGGATAAGTTGTAGTACCAGCCACTCCAAACTGCCGCAGTCTGGATAAGTTGTAGTACCAGCCACTCCAAACTGCCGCATTGATGAGTTGTAGTACCAGCCACTCCAGACTGCCACAGTCTGGATAAGTTGTAGTACAAGCCACTCCAAACTGCCGCAGTCTGGATGAGTTGTAGTACCAGCCACTCCAAACTGCCGCAGTCTGGATAAGTTGTAGTACCAGCCACTCCAAACTGCCGCAGTCTGGATAAGTTGTAGTACCAGCCACTCCACACTGCCGCAGTCTGGATAAGTTGTAGTACCAGCCACTCCAAACTGCCGCAGTCTGGATAAGTTGTAGTACCAGCCACTCCAAACTGCCGCAGTCTTGATAAGTTGTAGTACCAGCCACTCCAAACTGCCGCAGTCTGGATGAGTTGTAGTACCAGACACTCCAGACTGCCACAGTCTGGATAAGTTGTAGTACCAGCCACTCCAGACTGCCACAGTCTGGATAAGTTGTAGTACCAGCCACTCCAGACTGCCACAGTCTGGATAAGTTGTAGTATCAGCCACTCCAAACTGCCGCAGTCTGGATAAGTTGTAGTACCAGCCACTCCAAACTGCCGCAGTCTTGATAAGTTGTAGTACCAGCCACTCCAAACTGCCGCAGTCTGGATAAGTTGTAGTACCAGCCACTCCAAACAACCGCAGTCTGGATAAGTTGTAGTACCAGCCACTCCAAACTGCCGCAGTCTGGATAAGTTGTAGTACCAGCCACTCCAAACTGCCGCAGTCTGGATAAGTTGTAGAATCAGCCACTCCAGACTGCCACAGTCTGGATAAGTTGTAGTACCAGCCACTCCAAACAACCGCAGTCTGGATAAGTTGTAGTACCAGCCACTCCAAACTGCCGCAGTCTGGATAAGTTGTAGTACCAGCCACTCCAGACTGCCGCAGTCTGGATAAGTTGTAGTACCAGCCACTCCAGACTGCCGCAGTCTGGATGAGTTGTAGTACCAGCCACTCCAGACTGCCGCAGTCTGGATAAGTTGTAGTACCAGCCACTCCAGACTGCCGCAGTCTGAATGAGTTGTAGTACCAGCCACTCCAGACTGCCGCAGTCTGAATGAGTTGTAGTACCAGCCACTCCAAACTGCCGCAGTCTGGATGAGTTGTAGTACCAGCCACTCCAGACTGCCGCAGTCTGGATGAGTTGTAGTACCAGCCACTCCAAACTGCCGCAGTCTGGATGAGTTGTAGTACCAACCACTCCAAACTGCCGCAGTCTGGATGAGTTGTAGTACCAACCACTCCAAACTGCCGCAGTCTGGATAAGTTGTAGTACCAGCCACTACAGACTGCCGCAGTCTGGATAAGTTGTAGTACCAGCCACTCCAGACTGCCACAGTCTGGATAAGTTGTATAGTACTATCCACCCCTCGCCCTTGGTGACCTGGCCTGACATCAAGGTTAGAGCTATGGAGTGCTTCAGTCGACTGTAATCGTAAACTTATTTTTCAACCGCCATGGTTTTTACTGACACCTTGTATAAATATGTCCACTTTAGAACACTTATTTGTGCCTGTAGCGTGCCATTATTCAAGACTGAAATTGTTCACAAAAGGCCGATTCCTTATCATGTATCTGACAACATACTTATACATTAGTTAAAAGCGAACACCAAGCAATTCTGGAATAATGAGTTTATAAGTGCAATGAGTAGTCAGTATAAAAAAGTAGTATAGTAGTAGCCGGTTGTGGTGAGTAAAAGATGGGCATAGCAGCGGTCTCTTCAGAAGTATACAGAGATCGAGTAGAGTGACAGCAAGTGTTAGCGACCACAAAAACAACTCGGCAGGGGTAGCCATGCATGTATGAGAAACAAAATATGAGTGCATAAATCCAGGATTTTGTAAGTTACTTGTACGCAGATTGTCATCTCGATTTCTTTGACAATCCAGAACATGTGGAAGTTGTATTACTTGGAAATGCGACTCTTATATAAGAAGAATATAAGAAGGAAACGGTTATTGTGTTTTTAAAAATTCAAAAGACTAGCGAGGTGAAATGAATTTTTAATTTAGAAAAGGATTTACTGAAACATACTTAGTACATATTGGCTCTCCGGGAAACTGTGTAGAAAACCATAGTACGTTATTAAAAACTGAAATTAAAGCCGCAATGGTTGAAAATGAAGTTGAACAAAAAGGACAAACACTGAATTGTTTTTATAATCAATCTTTATTGTCTGACAGATAAATTGTAACGTTATTGCACCTAATACACTGCGGCCTAAAATACTAAATTTCACATGGTACAAAAACTGTCTATACATATAAATTTGAAAACATGGCGCAACTGATAAATGTTTAAATTTGCAATAGATTATCTGGTGAAACAGAGGCTATATGCAAGCGATTTGGGCAAAGATGAACAAGATAACGACCGTAAAAAAGCTGAAAAAACGACATCATCACGAATTCAGTTCCGAAATAGAAAACAAAACTGTTTTACATGAAACTTTAACAATCAGCTCCATTTAGCAGTGCACTGTCAAGTATTGCTACCAATTAAAGTTTTCCCGCCAAGATTGTGTCACGTGGGCGAGGGTTCAAGATTTGTCCAAACAGTCTTCCACAAAGGTACAGATTTCGGGCAAATTTGTTTTCGACAGAATTTCGTCTCATTTTTGGCACCGTTTTTTAGCGGATGGGCGAGGCAGGAATAAGGATGCGGCCGACATTAATTCAACCAGGATTTTTCCGTCTGATTTTAGTCTTTATTATTGTTTTTTTTATATTCAGAAATTTAATAATAACAGCAGCAGAGCTAAGGCAAAAAATTTCATATTGTGAAGTGAGTTTTTGTAGAATTGTGTTTACTTCAGTTTCGTTAAACCATTCTAATTTTTCACCCTAAATGGCTGTTGGAATTTAATTCTTGATTGCATTGATAAACAGTTGTTTATAGGAGTGTCTCAGAAGCGAAGAATCGACTAAAAAACGATATCTTTATTTTCCTCTGCTCGTTGGAAAAAAGCCGAATCAAACGAAAATATTCCCAAATAAAGATCGTCGATAAATTTGATGGAAAGAAGTTTTTCCCTTTACTAATTATTATAAGATGACTTCAGAGACTGAAGATATGAAATATTAAACAAGAGGATTTCAATGTATTTTAATAAAGAATCACATAGATCATTGGCCATTCGATAATCGCCCAAATAGATTGAGATCCATTCCCAAGGAGCGTTTCTTTATAAATGCAGAAAACAGCTCAAATATTTTCTCTTTAGACTTAATTATGACCAATGTTCCTGTCATTGAATGACTCAGAATTGAACCTTTTTCGGTAATCACAGTTAAATTGACAAGCTACCAGTAATACAGGCAGATCATTTTAAGCAATTACACGCAGGGGCTTTATTCAATTCAAAGCATTTTAATTTGAAATCGCTCTCTTTGGAAGACGAAGCATTGCACCGCTTTTGAATTTATATATATGATTCACGGCTTTAAGCTTGATGTCGAATCCCAGGCCATACTCCGTTACTTAGTGATATCAATCCAGTTATGCTCATGTCGGTCACTTTATGGGTACAACCATTCTTTTATGCTTTTATCTACGGGAATCTTTGGAAATAAATCTTTTCTTCGTAAATTACTTTATCGTTTGGGAATCTTGCGATAAATGGCTGAAGCCTCTTTGCTAGCCATGCCAATTTACATCCCGCCTTGTAAGGGAAAAGATTCGGAAGCCGTGGAACTGAAAATGACAAGGAATATCACTATGATTTTATTTCTCGTCTCCGACACCACAGAATTCAATTTTAGTTTAACGCCATGGTGTTATCTATTTAGTCAAATGTACAAATAAAACGACAGGAGAGCCTATTTATAGGCTTGTCTTCCAAAGCCCGGTCTATTTGTTTTCGGTCATTCATCAACAAATCTGGGGTTTGTTTGGTAGTGACATTCAACCAGCCTCAAATAGCCATTATGGTAGCAAATAAACCTTGTACAAGTAAATACAACACAATGTTTTGCGTCGTTTTACACTTCGAAAGCTTGTGGAAATACTACTATGTACATAACCATAGAAAAACAAGCCACTCGAAAACAGGAAATTACATCGGCAGTTGGGTTAATTCCAATACTTTCGATAAAAATTTAATAACCAGAAGACTTTCCTTTACTGTAAATACTGATTAAACCAGACCTCTGAAGCCTCAACGCACTGGGATCGTTCTGAGAGATGATTAAAACTGGCGTCCAGAGTGCTAATAATTATTGGCGGCAAATCCCTAATACCATTACGTAATGCCACGTGACCCTATTTTTATTGCCGGTGTAATAAATAAGCCCGAACAAGTCCAAGCAACAACAGCTGCCGGTACTCGATAGCCAGAACAAAGAACGGTCGCCACACGAACATTGAATATTCGCTGAGCTAAATGAAGTGAACCCACGTTATCGCCACTCAGACCATGTGATTCATAGCGCCGCCAACCTCATCCTTCAGACGAAGAGCCAAAGTCGTTCAAGTCACCACATAATGGCTATGAGTCCAAGTCAACCGAGTTCCATCGTAATTCTTGGATTCGCGATTGTCCTCGCTGTATTTCTGGTCAATGGTGAGTGAATTGTTTACTGTCAAATGCTCCATTAACCTGAATAATGTTGCAAATGTCCCCCTCCTCGCTGCATGACCATTTTCCTCTCCCTTTCTCATGTCTTTAATGTACTTGTTCACGTAGAGTGTGTCGCTGAAAAGTTTATTGCCCACTTCACCACAACGCCAAAGGATAAAGAAGTATTCGTTGGAGATTCAGTTCAATTTGATTGGGACTACAAGGACGATGGAGATCAAGTCCGTTTCATCAACTTTGGTTTAGCGGGAGGACCTTCTGGACAGAAACTGACAACACTCTTGCGGAAAAACCCAGGCGATGACTTGGTACTTTATACTAATTCTGCTTTGGAAATTAGATCTCGCACTGAGGTAGTTTACCGTCGACGAGCGAGTTTCAGAATCAAAAATGTCATCATGAACGACACTGGGTATTTTTTTTGCACTCTATATCCTAGGGATGTTAGGAAGAAGACATTGACGAAGCATGTGTATATGAGAGTGGTTGGTAAGTATAGCTTCATTATTCACTGTAAAACTGTTCGTGAGGTATCATGTATTAATATATGTAACACAAATACGCCTTCAACGTACAGAACCTTATCGAAGATACTCTACTAATCGTAACTTACAATGAAACCCTTGCAATCTGTCAAGCTCTCTTAGATTCGGAACTCTTCAAAGCTCGAGATTCTACATTTGTAAGCAGTTCTGATGTGCCTTCAGCCATGATAGATATGCTGGCATGTTGTTTGTATAAAATATCGCGCGCGCGTTAATCTAATTCCACCACTTTTAACGACGTGAGATCCTTTGAATTGAGTTTATTTAACGATTTCTAGAAGTCACTTGTGTGACACTTAGTGTATTTTTACACGAGTCTTCACTGCACCTGTCGCCATAACGAAGGCCTTATGAGCTAGCGTGGAACGTACGTCATCGCCCAAAACACTTTCGATCCGAATTCAGTAAAAGCGCACGCCACCATCCACCACGTTTTATTCTAGCGTCCTGTTATTTTTACTGATACCGTCTCGACACGTTTTTGTCTTTTGTTTTTGTGGTCATGCCCGAGTGCTTTTCAAAAGGTCGATTCTTTCGAATTGTTTATACATTTAGCGCGATTAACATGCAAGGCTATGCAGGGCAACACACGTACATCACTAGATATGTACGCAACGATGCACTGCTAGTCACCTACAAGTGATAATCGATTTCTCTATTAACCTTTTATCTCGACGAGCTTTAGACGGATATAAAGCAAATTCAGTTGGAGTATAAAGACCTCACACGATGTACGTAAAAGTCTAAAACTAAGTCGACTTGTGACAGTTTCCTTGTGACGGACCAAATGCAAAGTAGTGGTTTTAGCGGTTTTCTTGGACTGATTAGAAACCTTTTGGCCTTTGTGTAATACGACCGTTCAGGTTTAGAAACCCCTAATTATGAAAGAAAAACATTCGCTCATCCATGTGGAAATACCATCTAGAAGGGGTCGAGACCTTATCAATTGATACTAGTGTAAGTCGCGGCATATCTGTAATGTCAGCCATGCAATCAGATTGTCTTCTCCAATTAGTCACATAGTGAATGACTATATTAGCAAACCTTTCACTGCAAATTGAGAACCGTTTCCAAGCGCTTAAATGTCATTTCTGGGTTAATGGTTTGAATAACGAGCCAAGTTATTTGCATTGGGTTTTATTGGCAATGGCTTATTAGACACTCATTTCTTCAAACACTTCTGGCAAACACTTCTGGCAAACACTTATTTATCATGTTGTCATAGTAGTATTATTAGTCATGGATCAGCCATAGTTTGCATGGAGCGATATGACTCCAGATATCAGCACTGGCACACCCATGAAGTGCTAAACTTAGAAGGAAATCAGGAGCTCTTCAGAGATAGGTTTGATTTCTATGGTAATACAATAACTTTGTCATTCATCTTGAAAATAACATGGCATGACACTGACCACCTGGGTTTCCATACCTGTAAACTCTCAAGCATATGTTCTTGAGTGATGTAGCCCCCTGCTGTGATTTATACTGATCATCCGAATACCATTGTTCTTGTAGTAGATTGATAGGGCTGAATTCATTCCATGGCCTCATAGACATTTTCTGAATTCGCTTCAGTGAGCAGACAATAATATATTTACAGAATCAATTTGGTTGTTGTGCTGCAGCTTCATATCTTGTTGTTGTTGTTGTTGTTAGTCACAGCAGTGCAGTGTTTTATATGCCTATGGCCACGCCCAAAGTATGGACCCAGACTAGATGTGATTTAACAAGTGCTGCAGTGCGCAAACTTTGTTATTTCCAGGCTTGCGGTCAGTTTAATATGAAATGTGATATTTTCACAAATCACTGTAATTTCTGATCCAGGCCGAAATTACAGTGAATTGTGTGGGGAAATTATATATTCAACTGGCCATATCTCAGCCGCTATTTAACCGATTGCTCTCAAATTTGGCATATAAGCTTCTTTATTGATGTTCTTTCGAAATCGGGGATCGAAAGTTGATAAAGCGAAAAAAATATTTTTATGACGTCATCACTTCGGTACTCTATTGACATTCAAAAATTAAAAACTTTTGGCATTACTTCGGTGTTACTTTGTAATTCTATTCAGCAAGTTATATTTTCCTAAGTAAAAATTGTAATAAAATCAATAATAATAATAACAATAATATTATAAAACATTGAAACAGTAAGTTTTTTAAATTACATACTAAAACTTTTTACGAAAAATTATAAAAGATATAAATGTTACAAGTCAAAATAAAAAGTAAGTCTTTGAATATATATATATATACACTTGAACCTCTCCACAACGGCCACTTCGGGACTAAATTTTGTGACCGTTGTGTAGAGGTGGCAGTTGTGTAGAGGTGGTCGTTGTGTAGAGGTGGTCGTTGTGTAGAGGTGGCCATTGTGTAGAGGTGGCCATTGTGCAGAGGTGGTCGTTGTGTAGAAGTGGTCCATTTTTTGGTCAAATCACATGTCAGGCGTCACCCGCCCCTTTGCTACCCTGTTTCAAATGCTTTATTATTTCCTGTTTACACATATGTTTTTATTCATATACATGTAGACCACCATAAATTCTGCATGAACACTTGCGTAACTACCATATTTCCACTAATGCAGTTGTTTTGGGAAAAATTCACCATTATAGAACATACTGATGTTGCAACTGATGTTGTTTAGCAAAATATTTTTGAAAACAATTTGTTTTCAATGTCAATTCTGATTTGCATATTGAGACTTGAACCCTCCATAACTCACAAATACAAGGTTTAAAATAAAAAATACTTCACTATATTCAAGTTTATATCAACTTTTAAACAAACAAATAAGGGTGCATGAACATAGGCACTTCAAAAACTCATGCATAATTAATGAGCACTTCGTCCAATCAGAAGTACGAAATCCATCACGTGCATGTACCTTTATACCCGGTAATGCACTGCTTATTAGTATTCTTTATATAAAGAATACTAATGAGGATGAAACTTTATATAAAGTCTCATCCTCATTAAAGATTGCTCCTTGGTCACACTTTCGGACTGTTGTTCAAATGTGGGATCTTTTTGAGAGTATCAGTAGTATCGGTGCGCATGTGTAATGCGTTATTGCTATGTTTGTGTTTTCCTTGCTGTTTTTTTACTGAAGTCATCCGAAAATGTATTATTTTGGAAGATTGTTTTTGAAGCTGTTCAATAAACTCGCAGATCGTGTTTTATCGGGTCTAAAACCATTCGGCTTCGCTTCGTGGTTTTAAACCCGATAAAACACTCCTGCTCGTTTATAGAGTACTAAAGTGTGACGTCACGAAACAATTAATTTTGCTTTAATAAAAAAATTTTGATTTCCAGTTCAGATAGAATATCACGAAAGAAGTTCACACACCAATTTTTATGACAATCGGTTAAATAGCGGTGGCCAGTTGAATATATAATTTGCCTTAACAAATCACTGTATTTTCGGCTCCATTCTTAACTTTAGGAACGGAGCCGAAAATACAGTGATTTGTTAAGGCAAATTATATATTCAACTGGCCATATCTTGACCGCTATTTAACCGATTGTCATAAAAATTGGTGTGTGAACTTCTTTCATGATATTCTTATTTGAACTGGAACTCAAAAATTTATAAAAGCAAAAATTATTTTTTTATGACGCCATGACTTTAGTACTCTATTAAACAGTACTTAATGTAGACCCTTTGGTTTCAGATCTTCAAATTAATGACAAAGCATCCAAGACTATTGTAGATTCATGGGAGCACCAGCAGATATCACTTCCATGCGTGGTTCGAGTTACGCTCAACACGCCAGTAGAATTTATATGGCAACGACAGCCAGATAACAACACAGTTAGCCGTGGGCAACATTACGACACAAGGAAAGAGAGCATTTTAAAATTGATAACGGCTGAAGATATCGACTTTACGACATACACTTGCATTGCAAAAACTAAGACAACAACAAAGTCTCATAATGTGGTAGTCAGGAGATTACGTAAGTATATTGCACTTACACTCGATTGCAGAAAGGTTGTAGTATACATTTATACAAATATCTAATGAGATACAAGATATCTAATGAGATACAAAGTGTGAAACATCGCTTATTTTCTTCTAGTATATCAGAACCATCAATTTTAGATTAGAATCAGATCCAACAAGGACAACACAATAATTTTCAGCACTATTTTGTGATTAAACAGTTGTATTTTAGCATGTCTAACATTTTGCATCTCATTAGATATTTGTATATTTGTATAAATGTATACTACAACGTTTCTGCAATTGAGTGTATATAACAATAATAATAATGAAGATAATAACAATAATGATGATGATTATAAGCATGTTATCATATTCATTAATAATTCATGAGGAAAACACAATAGAAATCATATTAAACTGTAGCAGAGCTTGTATTTCTGATACAAAATCATCTTCTGACCTGCATAGACAGTCTTTAACTTTGATTTTCTCGACCAAACTTACTGTTACTACTATCTTGAAAATAATTACAGTCAAACCTGTATTAAGCAGCCACCCTCGGGAATGAGTAAGTGGCCGCTTAATACAGGTGGTCGCTTAATACAGGTAAAGTTGACATTTGACTGGGGGAAAAAATAGGGCTGATTTTTACTACTGGCTGCTTAACACAGGGTTGTTATATACAGGTTTGACTGTACATGTATTAGTAGTATGATTTTATAATAATCACAATAATGAGGATAATAATGATAATGATAATAGCAATAATAATATGTAGCTTAAATAGTGCTTAATACAATCTAAATAAATTATTATTATATTATATAATAAATAGTTATATTTCATATAAACATTGACTCTGTGATGTTAATTTGCCAACCATTATTACAAAAACTCTTGGCAAATTGCTCTATTTCACCAGCTAATTAATCTCTTGTTGGCATCAATTAATAATAACGGCTTACAACACATGTAATATGTAGCCCAAGGAATGAATGCATACATAGTGTTTACAACATGATTGGCTGTGTTGTCATTTTACGGTAAAATATCCAAGATTTGATTAGGTTTGGCTGAGAAAATCCAACTTAAAGTCGATGTAAATGAGGACGATTTTGTATCAAATGTACAATCTTCTCCACGGTTATGATTTCTATTGTGATTTCCTCATGAATTATTAATGAGTTTGATAATACTACATGAAGTTAACTTTCACTTGTCTTAGCTGTTCATGATTCATTGAGCATTATTCCCCCAGAATCTTACTGGAAAACATTTGTGTAGAAACAGTAACACGCCGGACCCCAGAGGGCCTGAAATCGGCCATTTCAACGCGGTATAACGCTGCTGCTTCAATATTCATCCAATCACAATGAAACTTAGCAACGTGATGGCATTTGTCAAGACACAGGTATTGGCCATTTGAGATTTTGGATTTTTATTATTTTGGCGGGAAAATGACGTCATGAACATGCCCACAAATTTTCAAATTCACAAATTTGATGGATGTATTCGATTAAACATTTAAAAATAAAGTTATAACAAAAAAAAAATCTCAGATATCATTATTCAATCCGAAGATATGATTTTTTGACATTTGGAATTCACGCCATTTTGCAAATTTCAAAAAATCAGATCTTCGGATTGAATAATGATATCTGAGATATTTTTTTCGCTATAACTTTATTTTTAAATGTGTAATCGAATACATCCATCAAATTTGTGTATTTGTGAATTTGAAAATTTGTTGGCATGTTCATGATGTCATTTTCCCGCCAAAATAATATAAATCGAAAATCTCAAACGGCCAATACCTGTGTCTTGACAAATGCCATCACGTTGCTAAGTTTCATTGTGATTGGATGAATATTGAAGAAGCAACGTTATACCGCGTCGAAATGGCCGATTTCAGATCCTTTGGGGCCCGGCGTGTAAATAATTATCTAAAGCTGGCTATTCAAATTTTTGTGGCTGCAAATTGTTGTCTCTAACGTGTGTCATGTGGCTGGCACCGAATCAAAAATTAACAACCAAAATACGACCAAAATAGAAATTGCTACTAAAATCTAACAGTATTATCATTAGCAATGCAGGGTCCCTGTAAAGCTGTTAAATAAATAATAATCATTAATAAATAATAATGGTATAATAATGTATATGTGCCTTTACTATATCTTTTAGATTTTAGTTATTTTCTTTTTACTCTTGTATTTAAAATTTCAGTTAATTAAATTGTAACATTTTCTTTGTAAACAGGGCCCCTCTGAAAATCACTCTTATGTGGCCTGCCGCTCCCTGTCAAAGGAATGCCGCATTATTATAATTATATATTATTATTATCAGTATGGCAATATGCTTTTACTGAGATGTCTGTGACGTTTATAGGTGGTCCAGGATCTCCACAAAACCTGCAGGCACAAATGATCTTCAAGAACGGTGAAAGTTATCAAAAGATATTCTGGAGTAAACCAAAGTACAACGGAGGGGCTAAAATTACGGGATACGTCATCGAGTACAAACCAGAGGGCATTGGCTGGGACAAGGCTACAAGAGCTAAAACTGAAAGCACCGAGTTCACAAAGTTTAATCTCAAGGAAGGGAAAACTTATAACGTACGGGTGAAAGCAAAGAATAAAGTCAGAGAAGGAATGCACTCTAATGAAGTGGACATAAAACTTGGTAAGATATCAATATATCAATTCTCCTCTAGACACTTGGACACTTTATTATATAGACACGAGTGTTTTACTGGAAAATATCTCGTAAAATTCGTACGAAACTACATCCGGGACCCGAGTGGCGTATTTTCCATATCCTCACTAGTGAGGATATCGATGACGTCGGGTTCAGTACTTTTAGTAAAAAAAAAGTTTTTTCGTCAATTTTTTTTTGGTCTATATAATAAAAAGAAAATACATGGCGGTTTGAAGATATGAACTTTATTTTCTCATGTTAAAAACAATGTTTTACTCACTCGCTGCACTTGTTCGTAAAATATTGTTTTTGCCACTCAAAAATAAAATTCATATCTTCGCGCCGCCGTGTAATATCCTCTATATAATCTTCTTATTTTCTGTTTATTTTGTACAGTATTTTTTTCGTTTTTGTTCTATCGGTGTTAAAGCAATTCAAACATTACCGATTAAAAATTCAGATTCAGATATGAATTCCAAAGCAGAATTAGGATTTAAAAAAAAAAAAATTAAAAACAAAGTTATGATTTTCATCAAAAGTATAAAAAAAAGAGGGAATTTTGATCACAAAACACTGATCACACAGCTCTCATGTGGTTCCCTTCAATATTAGACAATCAAACAATTAATTAGATTTGAGTTTTCTCTGCTGTCATGTAATATTAGGCAGTTTGTCTCACAACTGTGCCAAGATTCGCTCATTTTAAAAGCTGCATTTAAAAAAACGCCTTCAATTTACACATTTTGTAAATTAATTTTTCTTCAATCTTTGTTATGTTTTTCTGGGGGGAGAGGAGGGGGGTGGGGGGGGAGTTATGGTTGCTCAAAGTGTCATAGAGCGAAGAATTAAGCAATGATGTGGACAAGATAAGGAAATAATGCTGAGTAAAAGAAAAAAGAAAACAAAGAAGTAACGCTAGCTGAGTAGGGAAGAGCCACAAATAGTTGCCATCCTGTTCTAATTCAACTGTTGTTCCTTTTTGCTTAGATTCCTTTCTGTCTAAGGGAAAAATATCAAACATCTCTAACAACATAAAGGTAACGCAGTGGTTACATGTGTTAAGCCTGGTCATGCTGCTCTTGTTCAAGACACAAGTATCATTTGAGTGGTTGTAAAGGATCCTTAAGCTCTTGGTGAATCAAGTAACATACAGTATATTGTACAGACTGTATTATAAGTCTCAGTCTAGAGTACATGGAGTTGGTGATGAAAATCAGTGAAATAGAGAATGCTCACTGACAGGCAGAAGTAACCTCTGATCTAGTTCTAAATTCTCCTAGAAGATCTTTGAATTCCAAAGGAGAATTTAGATGTTGATCTGAAGTTTTTCTTACATTTCTCACCAATTTGCATTGCTACGTGACCAGTTGCCTTGAACGTTGTGATTGACAAGTGTGCCATATATAGACTTGTCATTACTGACATCATTGCAAACCAGCTGTTCGTATAAAGTAATGCAAATGGTGTCAACAAATGAAGGTGTCCATGCAATAACACTGTAATTGATCTCTGATCAAACTCTAAATTCTCCTGTGGGAACTTTCAATTCTGGAGGAGAATTTGGAGTTTGATCACAAGTCACTTACACTGTTATTGCGCGGGGCCCTTCAAATAATGGAGTTAATTATATATGAGAGGGACTAGTGGGTAGTCTAGTAGACACTGCGTTGGTGTATAACAATCGACAAGTGTACAAAATGAAACTTTGACACTAAATTTACTAACATTTTGAATGTTAGTCCTTAGTGCTCTTTTACTCCGACACTTGTTGAGTTCATTATATGTTGAGTTTATGAAGTTGACGTTCAATATAAGTGTAGTTTGTGCGAGAGGAAATCAGCAACTCTACCAATCAATAAAACTGGACCGACAGTTGGGCCAGTTTCCAATGTACATTAATTTTTATAATAGAAAAGGGATTATGTTCGTAAAAGAAGGAGATATTTAATAACAAGTATTAAAAAGAAATATCAAAAAGAAACATTTACTTAAAAGATGGTCAATATGCAAGACTTCTTAAGCTATAAGCTGTTTTGTTATTTCTTGCTTATTAAATCGCAAGATAATAACCAATTACTTTCAAACAAAAGTTTGAATTTCTTAGGTTTAATAAAATACATATAAAAGTAAATATAAACAAAATTTTAATTTTTTCATTAAGTTTTTTAAAGAAAATACATTAAATTATAATTCTATGATTAAACTATAACTTTGTAGTAATTAATGTCTATTGGAATTGGAATTTTCAACATTAAAACTGATTATTACTAAATCTACAGTAATTCATTATTGACTTATACCTAATTACATAATCAATATATGTCAGGTTGAAAATCATTAATCATTGAAGCTATAAGACTGCAAGGATGACATGCTTTTTACTGTATCACCAGGTGTATCACCTTCATTTTTTTCTGTTGTTCTATGATGACATTCTAAGGTGCATTTCTCGTCATTTCTCATTTGGTACATGTATCTCATTTACATTTTAGTTCTCTTCACTTCACCTTGATTGCGCAACCTCAGAGATATATAAGCACAGCGGTCGGCTTTGTGTCATGGATATAATACGAGCACTCGAGTCAGTATTAAGATTCATGATCTATTCTAAGGAGATATCATTGCATTAAACACGGAGTTCCAGTATAAAAGGACGCTGCCCAGGGGTTCAACAATACCTTATTTTGTTTAATCAACCTTTGTTAATTGCATTAATTCATGTACACTGCACATGTTCATGTAGTGATACAAAGATTAATTAGCAACGTTATTGTCTTGGGCAGGCTCCTTTTATACTGGAACTTCGTGTTTATAAGGACAGTTATAGAGGAAACACAGGACGACATGTACAGTAAATTAATTAAGTACATGCACCGCAGTTATAGCCACATACTAGCTTGAAGGGGTCCATGCGAGAACAATGTAAGTGACCTCTGATTAAAATGTAGATTCTCCTTCAGGATCTTTGAGTTCCAATAGAGAATTTGGATTTTGAACACAAGTCACTTTATTGTAATTCTTCTGCAGACCCCTTTTTTAAATATGAGGGGCCCGATGAGAAATAATGTTCATGCTAATTAGTAGGCTAGCTATTAGTGAGAGAGAGCTAGAGCAGAACTAAATACAAATATACATGTAGATATAGTTAGGGTGCGTTCGATTGACCGTATTCCAGAATAGGAATACACAGAATAACATCCCTAATTCGCTGTCACGCAGCTACTGTCCACTGTAAAATAAAACGATTCGTTGTTGTATCATAACTAGACGCTCTACTAGCGTGAACTTGGGCTTCTTAATAAAGCTGTTTTGATAGATTTTAAATGTGAAACCTAATAGCTTGTATCATCATACAGAAGTAGTTTTAGCCTACATGTATTACTTGCAGAATTTAAGTCACTCGTTGCGTGACTCAGTAGAGCATGCATACGTAATTAGCCTTGATATTTGCATACAACACGAGTACAATTATAATATAAATATTTCGCATAACGAGATCTGAATTCTTGTACTTTTATTGACACCATAACATCATTATGCTCACGTACATTGGTTAGATTGATAACTTTCTCCAGTACATCACACTCTTCAAGGGTATTGAGCATATCTTCTATCTTCCATACACAGTACAAACCAACATTCACGATTGTTTGTACAATAATAGTCATTATATACACAATATCTAATCGTACTTTACAAGCATTAAACACATTAAAAACAAACAAAAGAATCAGGATATTTAACGTAAGAGTTAAGCTTGGACATCTACTATTCCAGGTGCTTCGTTGAGTCTCTTTCGCTTTATCCAATATGGCGACTGGCGTGTTGTTGTTTGTGTTACCTTCGTCTTCGAAGTGCTGCTCATCAAGTCGAAGAATCTTGGTTTTCTTGACATCTGAGGTGATCGTTTCAGCGCTAGAGTTTGTTGTTAAGTCAAAAGTCATAGTTTTGTCAGTTTTTTTTTCGTAGTTTGGGCTCATATATGGCTCATTTGTAATCTCATAAGAACTCGTTTTAACTTTGCTAGATTTGCTATTGAGTTCGTGGACCGACCCGTTCCGAAAACGCTCGACATCTTTTAGTGTGGGTCTACCACGAACGGCGTCTGCGTTTGT
The DNA here is from genome assembly GCA_033675265.1 of Actinostola sp. cb2023. Taxonomy (NCBI): domain Eukaryota; kingdom Metazoa; phylum Cnidaria; class Anthozoa; order Actiniaria; family Actinostolidae; genus Actinostola; species Actinostola sp. cb2023. The sequence goes on from JAUJYZ010000325.1 coordinate 530,386, forward strand.
ATGCGAGATGAGCGTATAAGGCATCATTCTTTCCAAAGCTTTCTTCGCAAGACACAACATAATTCTCAATCTCAGTCTAGAAAGATGCTGACAAGCACGCTTTGAAAAACCATGTGATATCGAGCCTTCGAATATTTAGTACACACATTTGGATAGCATGCGCACTAGCCGGCTTTATTATTCGGCAAATGATCGGTATTTCATCAGTCGGTATTTATTCGTAAATAATAGCCTGCGATGCCGTCAGCGGTAATCACGCATGCGCTATGGTGACCACTTGCAGAATTGGCGTAGAAATATAAAAATAACCGTCTGTAATCTTAGACTTGGGCATTCCACAGGAAGCCCAAGTAATAAAGTTACAAGGAACAGTTTGGAATTTTAAATGTGCTGAAATAAAAGCATCCAAGTGTTTATTCCGTGTATTCCTATTCTGGAATAGGGTCAATCGAACGCACCCTTAGACTCGATTGCCAGGCAATTTTTGCGGGATTGTATTGCCCCACAATGGCTGAAATTAGAGCCTACTATTAATAATACAGTATGAGCCAGGATGAATATTATACAACACTGAATACGTTTATACAAATGTATATCATTGTGTTGAAGGGACAGTTACTTTAAGATTGTATTACTTAGAACATAATATATATTTAGAAACATCTATTATATGTATGTATACAGCGATTTGCAACAATTCTGTAAAATCCAAATATATAGTAATTTGCATAATCCTAATTCTTTGATTTTAGCTATTATTAAACTTGAATCTAAATTCAATTAACATTTGTAGTATGTATGTGAAAAAAACAATTGAAAAATTTGAACTTTAGAGGGCTTATTCAGCCATTTTATGATGAAAATTACCCACAATGCACCCGATATATTGATATATTGATATACATGTATGTACAGTCATTTGCAAAAATTCTGCCGCCACGGTATATCAATATATCAATATATCGGGTGCATCACTAATACTATTAATGAAGCAAAATTTACAAACAACAAACGTAAGACTAAAATAAACATTATACTAAATATTTCTACCAACTTTGCTGGCGTTAACACTCTTTAACGGGAATTTTCGATTATTTAATTACCCATAATGCACCTGATATATTGATATACTGATACTTCGTAGCGGCCAGAATTTTTGCAATTGACTGTATTGCTTTTACAGAATTTTTGCAAATCGCTGTACACACACACATTACATATATACAGTATATTGTATTCTATTAGAAGATATTGTATTACTAGTAATTACTAGTTAGTTCTGGTTATCTGTGACAGTAATATCTAACTAAATGATCATGTCATTGGTTCGAGGGAAAATGTGTGACCACATGCACCTTTACTACTGTACGAAGCAAGTACAACCACCTTTAATTTGCATATTTCAGTGTTGTATTAAAGCTAGTAAGTTATTCACATACATCTTGACACTGAAACAATGTGGAACATCTGACCATGATGGAAGCTGATTGGCTAATGAAGGTGACAGAAGTATGTAAATACATTACAGGTGGTCATGCTTGCGTTGCACAGTTAAGTTATTCACATACATCTTGACACTGAAACAACAGAATATCTGACCATGATGGAAGCTGATTGGCTAATGAAGGTGACAGAAGTATGTAAATACATTACAGGTGGTCATGCTTGTGTTGCACAGTTAAGTTATTCGCATACTTCTATCTTTACACTGAAACAATAGAATGAGCATGAAGCATTGTATAGTGATGACAGCATTTATGGTGGAGCAAGCAGTTAATGATGTACATGTATCAGTATCAGCATTTTAATGGAAAGACATACGGTAATGTGCTTAAAATAGTAGTTATATCATTTTGATTTGTAATTGAATGGCTCCCTGCAAGAACAATGTAAGTGATCTCTGATCAAATTCTAAATTCTCCTCAAGATTCTTTGAATTTCAAAGAAGAATTTGGGTTTTGATCACAAGTCAATTACTCCAGGAAGCCCTTCGATGGCTGTGAAAAGCAATGGGACACGGCGTGCTGGTACCGTCATGGTATCACAGTCATGACATGTCTGTGCCGTAAGTATTTCACTGTCATAAGGTCTGCTCTTGCTTCAGTAACTGGGCCAAAAGTAGTTTGTCTATGGTTTACAATGTAAATAGTCCAAAAGGGGTTGATAAGTGGTCATTAGTAATACATTTTCCCAAAGCTAAAGCACAATATGATTGTACTTGTCATTTGTATTTGTTACAGTTAAAATAAATATGATTATTACCAATAAAAGATGAAGAAATTAAGATCTGACAATGGTTATTGTTTTACGGTAAATATGCTAACTATTGGCCAATAATTATTATGACTTAATAACCTTTATGTTGTTACGTTAGTGCTGTTGTTGTTGTTGATCAATTCTGCAGTTAATGTGTATTGCTTATATAGCGCATTTTAACATTTGGAATATGATCAAATCCGCTTTACAACCTGATGGAGGACTTTTTCGGGCTGCATATGAAGGCGCCTACGGCAGCCGAGCAGCTTACAATCATGAGGAGTTAGTTACATACGTACATTTACATTTGGTATTACTGCTATTGTTGTTGCTATTATATTATTGTGGTCTCTGTAGTTTTTGTTGCTGTTCTTATTGCCGTTGCCATTGAGCATATTTAATTACCAGGTAATAGTAAAGAATTGTGTAAAACTTGGACCAAGATTGGTTGGTTTATTATTATTTGATGTTGGGAAGCACCCATATTGATCAACTTAAATTCTGAAGGAGCTGATAAGGAAAAACATAACAAAAACTCAATAGAGTGCAATTTAGAAAAGCGTGAAAACTTAATAACTAATTAGTACTAAATAGCACTAATGAAACAATAGAAAACAATAGAAATAGCACTATTTAAAGTTAGTACTATTTTACACTTTTCTAATTTGCACTCAGCAGGATAAACTTAACAATTTTTTTTTTACACATTTTTTTTAACTTAAAACTTATACATTTTCACAGTAGTGTAGTTTAGCTTTTATGGTGTCCATTTTATGAGTATGAGAAATCGATGGTTTTGAAAAGTGACTGCATGCAACAGTTAAAGGATTTTCTTTACCACTCAAACTAATCTTATTTACCCAACCGCTATCACTTAGACTACGGCATCCACACTGTACAAGGTAGGTTGCTAGGCAATACCCTGTCATAAATGCATCGATGCCTGCCCTATGTCCTCCAGTAGTTACATTACTCGTCATACTTAACTCTGAGCTGCTCTTTGCAACATCTTTGTCCATGGCATCACTATGCTCAGGTACATGCAGTTTGTGCTCTGTAGACAAGCTGCGAGTGTCTTTCTTTGATGGAATATTACATTCTGCACCTATATCAATCATATAATATTGATTGGTAAGGTGTCAGTAAGCGGTTGGTAAGGTATCAGTAAGTGATTGGTAAGATGTCAGTAAGTGGTTTGTAAGGTGTCAGTAAGTGGTGGGTAAGGTGTCAGTAAGTGGTGGGTAAGGTGTCAGTAAGTGGTTAGTAAGGTGTCAGTAAGTGGTTGGTAAGGTGTCAGTAAGTGGTTGGTAAGGTGTCAGTAAGTGGTTGGTAAGGTGTCAGTAAGTGGTTGGTAAGGTGTCAGCAAGTGGTTGGTAAGGTGTCAGTAAGTGGTTGGTAAAGTGTCAGTAAGTGATTGGTAAGGTGTCAGTAAGTGATTGGTAAGGTGTCAGTAAGTGATTTGTAAGGTGTCAGTAAGTGATTGGTAAGATGTCAGGACGTGGTTGGTAAGGTGTCAGTAGGTGGTTGGTATGGTGTCAGTAAGTGATTGGTAAGGTGTCAGTAAGTGATTGGTAAGGTGTCAGTAAGTGATTGGTAAGGTGTCAGTAAGTGGTTGGTAAGGTGTCAGTAAGTGGTTGGTAACGTGTCAGTAAGTGGTTGGTAAGGTGTCAGTATTAAAGTGATTGGTAAGGTGTCAATAAGTGATTGGTAAGGTGTCAGTAAGTGGTTGGTAAGGTGTCGGTAAATGGTTAGTAAGATGTCAGGAAGTGATTGGTAAGGTGTCAGCAAGTGGTTGGTAAGGTGTCAGTAAGTGATTGGTAAGGTGTCAGTAAGTGATTTGTAAGGTGTCAGTAAGTGATTGGTAAGATGTCAGGACGTGGTTGGTAAGGTGTCAGTAGGTGGTTGGTAACGTGTCAGTAAGTGGTTGGTAAGGTGTCAGTATTAAAGTGATTGGTAAGGTGTCAATAAGTGATTGGTAAGGTGTCAGTAAGTGGTTGGTAAGGTGTCGGTAAATGGTTAGTAAGATGTCAGGAAGTGATTGGTAAGGTGTCAGCAAGTGGTTGGTAAGGTGTCAGTAAGTGATTGGTAAGGTGTCAGTAAGTGATTTGTAAGGTGTCAGTAAGTGATTGGTAAGATGTCAGGACGTGGTTGGTAAGGTGTCAGTAGGTGGTTGGTAACGTGTCAGTAAGTGGTTGGTAAGGTGTCAGTATTAAAGTGATTGGTAAGGTGTCAGTAAGTGATTGGTAAGGTGTCAGTAAGTGGTTGGTAAGGTGTCGGTAAATGGTTAGTAAGATGTCAGGAAGTGATCAATTGGTAAGGTGTCAGCAAGTGGTTGGTAAGGTGTCAGTAAGTGGTCAGTAAGGTGTCAGTAAGGTGTCAGTAAGTGGTTGGTAAGGTGTCAGTAAGTGGTTGGTAAGGTGTCAGTAAGTGGTTGGTAAGGTGTCAGTAAGTGGTTGGTAAGGTGTCAGTAAGTGGTTGGTAAAGTGTCAGTAGGTGGTTGGTAAGGTGTCAGTAAGTGATTGGTAAGGAGTCAGTAAGTGATTGGTAAGGTGTCAGTAAGTGGTTGGTAAGGTGTCAGTAAGTGGTTGGTAAGGTGTCAGTAAGTGGTTGGTAAGGTGTCAGTAAGTGGTTGGTAAGGTGTCAGTAAGTGGTTGATAAGGTGTCAGTAAGTGGTTTGTAAGGTGTCAGGAAGTGGTTGATAAGGTGTCAGGAAGTGGTTGATAAGGTGTCAGGAAGTGGTTTGTAAGGTGTCAGGAAGTGGTTGATAAGGTGTCAGGAAGTGGTTTGTAAGGTGTCAGGAAGTGGTTGATAAGGTGTCAGGAAGTGGTTGATAAGTTGTCAGGAAGTGGTTTGTAAGGTGTCAGGAAGTGGATGGTAAGGTACCAGTAACCATATTCATATTCATTAACCCTTAGTTTCGATTTTCTTCAGGAAAATACAATTATGAGGCATCTGATACAAAACCTGGAGTAATAGATGTGAAGTTTATAAAACGAGAGGCCGTATTGTGTCGGTGGATATAGATACGAGGCGAAGCCAAGTATCTATATACCCGATAGAACACGGCATCGAGTTTTATAAATGGCTTCTAAAACCCAACATTTATTTAAACTGATATTTAATAATTTCCGATGGAAAAAGTTAAAGAAAATCACAAATTTGTAGGTAAGAGATGTCTGTGACACTGCGATCATGCGCACTGAACACCACAACTCATCCCACATTTGAAAGAGATATTGTAGGTGTCAGAAGGAACCTAGTAATATTACATTCCAAAATTGCCTATGTGAAGGTCAGTGATGCGATACTAAAACTGAGACCTTTGCATACAGGCCTGTGTTTCAGGTAGTCAGTTGGTAGAACATGCTCGAGGATCCAGCGGTTTTTGTCCGCACTCCGAAGTCACCGGCCAAAACAACCCGCTGGATAAATTACCTACTAGTACGAGTTCTGGGGCGTGATACAAATCTTGATTTTGATTGGCCCTCTTTTTGAGGGTAAAAAAGAGGGCCAATCAAAACTCGACCATAATTTTCAAAGATAGCGTCCATGTTGACGGATGTTTTAAAGAAATGCATTTGCGTGATGCGATCGATCACATACTCTAGTTTTTCCCCGGGATCGATTTCCTAAATCCAGAACAGTTCATGGACCTTCATGGTTCTCGAAGCATTTAATTATCGTTAAAAAAAAAGGATGATATGTATTTGCACAGCTACCGACAGGATATGGCAAAAGCTTGATATTTTTGCTAGTGATATCCGATCCTTAGCGCTGGTAAATGTGTTGTTTGAATTGGGAGGCCAGAAACGATTTGAAGCTACAAGTACCGCCAACTGAAAGAATACGCACCACGAGTACAGAATACAGAGTTTTCAGCGTATATATCATTATGAACAATCTGGACTTCAGTTATCACTTCATTTTTGACATTTCTTTAGGGTCTGAAATGCGAGCTATACTAAATCCGCTTGAGAGCGTATCACGCCCCAGAACTCGTACTAGTAGGTAATTTATCCAGCGGGTTGTTTCGGCGGTGACTTCGGAGCGCGGACAAAAACCGCTGGATCCTCGAGCATGTTGGTAGAACTGATTAATGAAACATGAGTGTTCTATCACTTTTAGTTATAACACTCATGTTTATGCAGGAGTGTTATATAACTAAAAGTGATAGAACACTCATGTTTTATTAATCAGTTCTATAACTAAAACCTGGCAGGTCTGTATGTGAAGTTTAGAAAACGAGAGGCCGTGTTGTATCGGTGGATATAGATACGAGGCGAAGCCGAGTATCTATATACCCGATACAACAAGGCATCGAGTTTTCTAAACGACTTCTAAAACCCAACATTCATTCATTTAACTAAAACCTGGCAGGTCTGTACGGGGGTATAAAGGTCCATGCACCTGACCAAATGGTCAGCTCCCATTGGCCTAATAGCTCATGAATTATTAATGAGTTTTAGAAGTATATAATTTACAAACTGTACCTTCATCAGTCTTTCTTTTCCTATTTTTCCTTTTCTTCTTTGAAATTACTTTTTCGTCTTGCTTGTCCAGGATGTGATCAATGTTATGTGATAAATGACAATCAGCACCTCGACGACAAAATCCATGTGCCTGTTAATAATAATAATAATAATAATAATAATTAAATCAATGCACATTTATATATAAATGCTTGATATCCAACACAGTTCAGGGATGTAGCAAGGGTTTGTAAGGGAGAGGAGGGTCGCATACAAGGGTGATATTTGTACATGTAAGTAGTGATTAATCATTTCCATAGGAATTTTTAAATTCTTTTTGAGCCCCAAAGAATGTTCCCTATGCCTGATTTCTCAAACAATTAACTTTCCCACTCATACGATTACTATTAGAATTAGATTAGGATATACTTTTGACTTTAACAACACTGAAATCGTGGCGAGTGAAAGTAATTATCACAGGAGGCTTTTCTTGGAAGCGTGGTACTCGGCGCACGATCGCAATGCTGGAAATGACTACATTAGCATTCCAGATGTTTGCCGCGCGATAGAACTGAACACTGGCCACGAGCACGCACTCTCATAGTATTTTTTGAAATATATCCGCGCACAGTTTCTTACTATCCAACTGATGAAGACTGTTGATTTACAGTCGAAACGTCTGAATAAAAAAAGCTAAAGTCAGAGACAAAAGTATATCTTCAATTTAAAACATGAATCCGGACTGCAAGTTCAACATTTAAAAAATAGATTAGGATGTATATTTATATTTTTAAGATTATATATTTTTTATAGATTACGAGGGCCATACGTTTTTCAGCTTAAGCTGTAATATGTATTCCACTTGTGAATTAAAGTGTATTATTATTATTATAATTATTATTATTATAATAATAATAATTATTATTATTATTATTATTATATGAAAACAACTATATCTCAATGATAACTTACTGCATAAAGGTCACAAATCTGAATACTTGACGTTTCATCTGATTCTAATTTACTTTGTTCATGACAGCAAAGATGTTCAACCAATCGTCTGGTGCTTGTCTCTTCAGGAAACTCAATTGTGATATGTTTTTGCGATGAATCTTGGGAATTTATGTTATAACGCTGACTATAGGAGTAGAAACAAACACATATTAGACATACACTGTATACAATAATAATTATTGTATTCTTCCAATGTTGTCTTGTAGATTGCTGTCATTGTATCAAATATTAGATGATTCTACAACCTTATTATGATTTATATTCCAAGCTTTTGGGCTAAGCGCCCATCGTCAGGGGTCCATTGTAACAGAATGTTTGTAATCATTAAATAACAGCAGGAAACCGCAAGAACAAAGCATGCGCGCAAATAGGTGGTCCATAGTGTATGACCTCGGAAATAATCAAGTAACAAAGAGCCAAGATATTAATATATTATTAGGTGTGAAAATTACAAACAACCTTCCTCTCCAAACAATATTATTAAATAAACAACAATTGTAGTGAATAAGTGAATGAGTAAATAATAATGACAAATGAAAAATAATGAATGAATGAATGGACGAATGAATAAATGAATGAATGAATGGATGAATGAATGGATGAATGGATGAGTTAATGAATGGACGAATGAATGAATGAATGAATCGACGAATGAATAAATGAATGAATGAATGGATGAATGAGTAAATAATAATGAAAAATAATGAATGAATGAATGAATGAATGAATGAATGAATGAATGAATGAATGAATAAATGAATGAATGAATGAATGAATGAATCGACAAATGAATGGATGAATGAGTAAATAATAATGACAAATGAAAAATAATGAATGAATGAATGGATGAATGAGTAAATAATAATGACAAATGAAAAATAATGAATGAATGAATGAATGGATGAATGAATGAATGAATGGACGAATGAATAAATGAATGAATGGATGAATGAATGAATGGACGAATGAATGAATGAATGAATGAATGGACGGACGAATAAATGATGAATGAAAAGTACATTCTTGTTTTAGTTTTTTGGCATAATTTACACTGAATTGAGGCGCTAACGCTGAGCAAATATGTCTTTTATCAAGGAGCAAAAGAAGTGTATGGCGTATTGAGTACAATCATGAAACTTACTCTACCTTTTTCTAAATATATAACTAAGATAAGATGCAGGCTCCCTAAGTTTATGCTCTGCAATGTATTTTGTGTCCAGTACTCCAGCAGAAAACATGCCGTATACATCTGATGTAAAAACGTCTAGTTTATCAGGTATGTTACAATAGAAGTTATGGTATAAGAACACCACGTCTAGCAGACCATTATGGAGCACTACTGGTTTATTGGCCAACAATATGTGCACAAAGAGATTTCTGACAGAACAGTTGGTGTAATCACATGGTTCCTGGAATGAACACAAAATAATGAAATTAATCAATAATTAATCAATTAATAAAATTTAATGATATCATTAACTTAGTCAAAGAGAAAGATCATAGTTTCATGTACATGTACTATTAATAATAACAATAATTTATTAACTTTTATAAAATAAATATGATATAACGCGCGCTCTGATTGGCCAAAGGATGCATATTCCACGTGCTTTATGAGAGCACACAGCACGCGCGCGCAGATATTCAAACATTTTTGTAATGAACAAAATTGAAAACTTGCCTTAAAATCATAATTGTATTTTATAAAAGCAATAGAAAACTTGCCCGCTGTGCTATGTGCAGATTTATAGCACTTGGGGACTGACCAGAACACTCGAGAAGTGTTGAGAAGCACTCCGCTACGCGTCGTGCTTCTCCTAACACTTCTCTCGTGTTCTGATCAGTCCCAGCGTGCTATAAATCTGTACATAGCACGCGCGCTCGTTTTCTATTTCTTCATTATTATATATTGTTCAATCAAATATATTATACTAAATTATTACAAGTACATGTACATACATGTACAGTGGTAACATGTATGTTGTACTAGAGCGTTTTCGTAAGAGTGGGATTTAACCTACGGCACACAGTTATGGTCACGGTACAGAATCGAAGACATCTATTCAACCAAACACAGCACGCAAAATCATTACTCAACCAATCAGAATGCTTGGACATGGACCGGTCAATGCACAGCACAGCATGAACCATGCCGTAACTGTATAATGTATAACTTTATTTAAACATGAAAGACATTGTTGAGCTGGGATGCTCGTTCTAAAGATGTACAGTGGAACTCGGCCTTACGGACACCCGGTTAATATGAACACCCGGTTAATATGGACACCCGGTTAATATGGACACCCAGTTAATATGGACACCCGGTTAATATGGACATCCGGTTAATATGGACACCCGGTTAATATGGACAACCGGTTAATATGGACACCCGGTTAATATGGACACCCGGTTAATATGGACACCCAGTTAATATGGACACCCGGTTAATATGGACACCCGGTTAATATGGACACCTGGTTAATATGGACACCCGGTTAATATGGACACCCGGTTAATATGGACATGTTGTTCTGTCCCGGCCGAAACTCATACAAATGTCTATAAACCTGTTTAATACGGACACCAGATAATACGGACAACAGACACTTTTTCCTGTCCCAATATGCTCATTTTCATACAAAGTCTACCCGGTTAATACGGTCGACACTTTATTTTCTCAAGACAACAACAATGTGTAAATTGATCGCTTTTTATTTACAATTAATTTATTACGCTTTCTCACATTCAACTTGCAAACTGTTCGCTAATTACGTGTATTCAGAGTTTCCCCACTAAAAATAAACACATCACCAGTGGCATGCAGTCATTGTTTCCGCTAAAAATGTAAGTGACGTAAATTGACCAACCCGGTTTACAGACACCCAGTTAATACGGACACTGCGTCTGGTCCCGATGGTGTCCATATTAACCGGGTTCCACTGTATGTGTATTATATACATGTACTACTTCCCACTCATAAGAAAACGACTCTAAAGTATACCCAGTAATATAGCGTACCTTATCTGCTCCTTTGTGATAAGATATTCCTTTTGAAAATTGTTTGTTAAAATCAAATCCATGCTGAATTAAGAATTGTAGAGAAGCTGGTTCAACTATAAACTCCTGGTTGCACAGCACGCCCAAGTTAAATGTGTGGACTTTATACTTTGTACTCGTATTGTCACTTGTACAAGTACCTTTGTCCAAATGTTCTTCAAAGCATGATATCCCAAAAGCTAAAATAGCCCTTGACTTGGCAACATCCACAAGGTTTTTGTAACGATCTTCAATGGATCTAGAAGAAAAATAAATAATAAATGAATAGAAATTAAGCCAAGAACATGAAGTCAACATGCCTGTTTATCTAACTGCATGCTCTTGGCTTAATTTCTATTACACTCTATGACAATGACGTTCAATAAGCTCGAGGGAGGGGAAAGGAAAAACTATAGCTACAATGTATAACATGGCTTAAAACATTACTTGGACACTAGCTTCTTTCTTTCACCAAGACCACTCAGCTCCTGAAGAATAAAATACACAAATTACAACACACTGGGGAAGTGAAGATACACAAACCACACCTACTGGCACTACTAGTCTACTACTACTACTACTACTACTAGGCTACCTAACAGCAGTGAATGCTGACGGTGAATGCATTGTTTATAGTAGTTGTGGATAAGAGTTGGTGCCGGAGAGCTTAGAGTGATTCCAATAAACCTGAACACTACTAATTAGCTGTCAGTGTATATTAGACGCAAAGTAACAAAAGACAACAAAAGAGTGAGTGTCTAGCCAGTTATGAAATGTTTTGTTTTATCAAAAGTGACAAGTATGCAAATTATTAGGCGAGTCTACCTTTCTTTGTTTTGAATAGTATTTGTCTATTTGAAAAAGTGGTAGCTTATGAATAACTAATATATTACTTCTAATTACTCGGCGTGGACTGCCTGTGGCAGACGCCGAGTTTTAAAATAGGCTTTTTACATTCTCGTACCCAGAGCCCGCTCGTCATTTGGTTTGTCGCTGGCTCTGGGAACCCGTTCGAAAAAAAATCGCTCGTGCATTTGGTTGTTCGCGGAGTAAAACCCTGTTGCTCGGTCGTCAGAATTTTGATAGTCGTTGCCATGCTCATACATATCAAAAGCTCCGCTGATTGAGCGAATACGTGGAAGATTTTACTGGCTGAAACGTAGTGATCGTTACAAGTACACAACTGCATTTTTCTTCTTGTGAGCGTTTAAAATCCCTTCGACGTTCATGACCGGTTCTTCTAGACCTCTATCCTGCGGTAAAGGCCTCACGATAAATGCATGTTCTAATACTAATCTTTGCATCTTGAGTACATTAGGTCTTTCGATATTCTTAAAACCCATTCCTTTGAAGCTCAAAGCGAGTACGATCGATTGTGTCTGTAGCAGTTACTTTACTTTTATAATTGAGCGTATTGTTAGATCTCCCTTTACGAATTCTTAAAAATTTATGTCTACACAGTCACTCTCATTTTCCAAAACTTTATAATTCAAAAACAGAGGATATGAAAATACAACCGTCGCTGTCATTCCTTTCGCTGATCATCCTGCAAGTTTGAGTTAATGCTCTTGAGCGTCTAGTTGAGATTTCAATGCGAATATTCACACGTGAAATTGACACACGGTCATCCGGCACTAATCAGCTCAAATACGCTAAATCTTCAACTACCCAATTCCCACGAAAAGCACAAGATGACGAGCGGGCTCTGGGTACGAGTGAGGGATTTAGTGTTAGAAGTGAAACATACACATCCCAAATTATTAGAGACCATTTTGGGCACGACATCGAAAAAAAACGATTTCACTGCATGGTCCTATAGCGGAGTAAACGACCTGAGTTGGTGCGAAAAGCATGATGGTTCTTGAGAATTATCATGATGGTTCTTGAAACTGATGAATCGAGTAAAAATCGAGATTTTTTCTGCCTATTGGCTGAAATTAGTGATTGATTACGGGACTTGCTCGCGACTTGCTCGCTTGTGAGCACTCAAAAATATCGATGTAAAATTGGATAAATAGACCTTTGATGTCCTAATGTTGTGGTTTCACAGCACTGGTTAAATATTTCTGAGGGTTGTTCTAAGGTTAGGTTTAGGGGTTTTTTGGTAAAACCCATTCCTGAATGTGTTTATCGAACTTAGTTGTAAAGGATTACAAACTGAAAGGTAGTGAAAGAAGCCCAAAACGTTGGACTTAAAAAAATTACACCAGTGGGAAATTTCAAAACCATTAGACAAAAACACATATGCATGCCATAGAGATTGCAAGAGTTCCAGCTGACCTTATCGGTTAAATGACGCCGATTAAGTATAATGCTACCTATCGTCTAGTTGAGATCCAATGCGAATATTCACCCCGTGAAATGACACACGGTCAGCCGGGGGACTTTCAGGGAGGTTTGAATGCTATTTCTCCTACACAATTCCCACGAAAAATGACGGAGATTGTTGTATTCTTTAGTGTCATCAGGAACTTGCGTGATGATACTAAAAACGGCTGCGAAGAGGCTATACAGGAGGGGCAAATTAATTTTGTTCTATTGTCCCCACTTACCAGGGGGAAAAACAACTTTGACAGGCCCTTTTGCGAAAAAAGTCCCCTCCCTTGCCCGGGGTCCCCCCCCAGGGGATAACTGCATGATAGGTGCATAAGTGAGACTGTATTATTAGTCTATGCAGCCAAATGTAAGTCATACCGTATCGCTCGCGATGAATGTCGCTGCGTCAAATAGCTTTAAGTAGACCAGGCCATACTTCATTTAAACTGTCTTTATCTACGTCACCACTGTACTCTGACGTATTTTCCACTGAATTATATCTTTATAAATGGGTTGTTCTAAGGTTGCGTTGTCGGTTTTTTGAAACGAAGTTGATTCACAGGTTAGTTGGAAAGGATTAAACTGAAAGGAAGTGAAACAAACCAAAATCGAGAAAGACTAAGGTTTTTCACCAGTGGGCTCCCTTTCAAACCACAAAAAATGCATGCTCGGATAGTGCAAGATGAACAACCTTAGTTTAAAAATGGAACTTTAAGTATTTTGCACCTTTTATTTTTTTGTGGGGGCCACAGAATGGCAAAAAAGGTTTGCATGGGGAATGTGATCGTATCGGTCAGGAATGTCTGTTTAAGGTGGTTCCAGCAAAATGAATGAGATTTGTTGGAATTCTTTAAGTGTCGCTCCGCGTCAATATTGCTTGGATTTGATTATACTTAAAAACAAATGTGAATTCAACTATTCTGCTAGGAGGGGCATTTGTTTGTTCTATGTCCCCACTTGTAAGGGGAAATTAACAACTTTGACAGCCCTTTTGCAAAGTCCCCTCCCTTGCCCTAAAACCCCCCCCAAGGGGTTAACCAAGTATGATTTTTTTTAAACTTCGTGTACGACCTTTTATGCAGCCAAATGTAAGTCATGACGTATCAAGTGCGAGGAAATGTCGCTCCGTAAATAGCTTTAAGTAGACCAGGCCATACGTCATTTAAACTGTCTTTATCTACGTCAACCAATATGTACTCTGACGTATTTCTCCATTGAATTATTTCTTTATAAATGAGATTCTCTGCGTTGTCGCACCTTTGAAACGAAGCTGATTCACAGAAGCGCGGGGACAACTTCAACCAAAAAATCGTACATGGAATCGAGCAAAGTTTTAGTGAAAATAGTGTTTTCATGTGGGCTCCCATGTGTACACGGCACAAACTTTAATTACTCGGACACTTCCGGAGGAAGTCCGAGTTATAAATTGGAATTAGTATTTGTTTTTTATTTTTTTGTCATGGCCACAGAATGACGCGGAGCGATGCGACGAATGTGATCGCAAATCGGTCATTCATTGTGCTGTTTAAGGGTTTCGATAACTGGGGCGATGATATCCGAATACGTAATGAAGTAATTCTATGCTCAAACGGGTCAAATAGTTCGCTCTTGGGTCATCGTTTTAAAAAACTCATCGTCCCACGACTACCGACTAGAGAAGAGAAGAGAGAGAAGCAGTTGAGATCTCGAGTGTTTTTAAAAGGGCGGTCCACGAACTCATCAATCTTGAATATAATTGTTTTTGCTAAACTGAAGAGTGTTGTATAGTGAATAGTGTTGGGTTTCATGTTTCATAATGGAGTGCATATACGCAACAACGTCAACAAGTTTGATTGCGGCTCGGATCTTTATGGCCGATAAAACACGGGCTTTAAACACGCTCATTTCACATACAAAAGCATACGCCGATTCGTGTGGGCCCATGCACTCTGAAAGATGTCGTTTCATTTATAACAAAAACAAACGCGCCTTCATTACAACAAAAATCTTTATCAGAACCATCTGACCATATGCATGAATATGCAACCTCAACTGGACGTTCGAAGTATGTACTGCAGACGGACGATTCGGAGATCTTTATCTATCCTCACCGACACATAGTCTCCCTAGTCACGCAACTGTCATTGTCATAAATGTCCGAGTGTACGCTCATTGAGCGTCTTGTTTGAATAAATCCGCCATTTCAGTAACTACAGCTGCTGATCTTCATAACAATTATAATCTCAAATTTCTTACGAACATTAACGAAAGCGTGTACTGTACCTTAGTATCACTATCTCACTTGATGGCAAATTGCAAAATATAAAACTAGGTCCTAACGTTAACCAAAAGGCCAGTGAGGGAGGGGAAATCCTGCCCCTACTCCATAAGTTCCGGCAGATATCCTCTATTAGACCATTACTCTATCTTGCCACTCAGTATTTTTATATAATATAATTAATGGGCATTATAAGGATATTTCTGATAAGCTTTTATTCTGTAAAGATCGCAATGTACTGTAGGTCATAATTTAAGAAAAAACTAGACGCTCTTCTAGCGTGAAGTCGGGATTCTAAATGAAATGTAGCCTATTTGAGCTAAATATAGATATCTTATAGTACGATTAAAACAGTGTTTGGTTGCTCGTCGTTGCGTGACTCGAGCTCGATAGAACTTGCTTTCCTTGCAATTTCAGTACTGCGATTTCACAAACTCAGCGAATCATGAATGACAATGACATAGTTTATTTGTTACCATCAATATATCCCGCAGAGTGATTAAACAATGTTTGGATGAAGTGTAAATACAGTGGAACCCCGCCTAACGGACACCCCGGTATAACGGACACCCCGGTAAAACGGACACCCCGGTATAACGGACAGTTTTATAGGTCCCGGCGGAAAGGTGATACACTAGTTTCTGTTAAAAAGACCCCGTTATAACGGACAACGGACACTTTTTACAGCCCGAACAGCAAAATTTAATACAAAATCAACCCCATTATAACGGACAGTCTGAGTACAATCTTTCGTTACACCATTGCGCTAATGGTTGCACTACTACGATTAAAAGTTTAATATCCGTCTGGATATCGTATGTGATTTATAAGAGTTCGCCACAGTGACGCTAGGAATTCACATGAAGTTTTTACAAGACAGAAACGTAAGCTAAGACTACAGTATGTTCAGTGTACAGTCTTCTTTTTATTCTTCTCTACATTGTAAGAAACCCCGTTATAACGGACACCCCGCGGTTTTAACGGACACTTTCTCTGGTCCGCTTCGGTGTCCGTTATACGGGGTTCCACTGTATGGGTTTACCTCGACGGTTATCGGTCGGCTGAAAACCTTACAACTCGTTCTCTTCACCGCCGGCTGCGTGTATCAACTCACTTCGTTCTAAGTTCTGAAGATCTCTAAACCCTTTGCAGTACTAGTACTGGATTGATAAATCCATATCTCTATGAATTATTGTGGTTATTTTGAAAACAAGACGACATAAACTTCCTCCAACAAGGTTTGTGAATTCAGACTCGACCAGTCTCGTATTGATAAATCATGTTGTTAGAGCCTTCGGTGATTATCTTAGCGGCCGGCACAGGGCGCATGCGCTGTGCAACCCAGTATGCTTTTTGAGGTCAACGACGTCGACGACAAAGAACGCTTCTCATTTTTAGAGTCGGGTCTTCCACAGGAAGCCCGACTAATGACTCTCTTCTGTGACCTTGTCAGTATGCATAGGCCAGTAGATTTTGAAGCTTAGGTCTGGGATAGGGTACGGAAAATTTCCGTTTTTAGGTCTGGGATAGGGTAAGGTTTTTGGGATCATGGCGGCACACCCCTACCCCAAAAATGGCCGAGTACTTATTACTCCCCTCCCCTCCCCCCAGGGGATTTCTACACGTAAGCATCGATGTGTTGAAACTGGATTCGTTGTAAAACCGCAAACTTTGTGCAAGTATTACCACAGGTAGCCCAAGCTCACTGTTTGTGGCTATTTACTAGAGATATATGTGACTAAACGAAACATGGAATAAAATCGTTGAAATTTTAATAAAATCCAATAAGACTTACATGGTGTCTTCTTTATATACTTGGTTATCCTCCTGCTGAGTTACAGCGAATTTCGTTAAGGTTTAGCTGCTTTTCCCTTGCCACTACCTGTGGTATTACCTCAGTGCAGCGCGCGGTCTTTCGCACTCTTCAAAATCCCTCGTTCACTTTATGACTAAAATACGAGTCTATCAGAAAACAGACAACAACTTTTTAGAAAGTAATTTTTATCAATGGAATTTTGAGTGATTCCGATTGATCAGGTTGGTTGCCCGGGACACTAATATCAGAGTTTCTTTATTAACTATCGGTACTAAAACGTCCCAGTAAGGACGAAACAGCTGTCCACGGCTGCATTCTACTGAGTTGCGAGCGTTTCTCATGTCAGCTTTAGCTGACCGTTGTGCTATGTGTTACTGTTGCTAGTCTGGCTAGTTGATGTACGTTGTCCAGAAAGTCGTACACGGTCTTTCCTTACTGTTTTACTAAAACGTGGATCGATTGAAGAAATTGTCAAATTTGAGACACATTTTGTAAATTATAAACAAATATAAATATTGTTATTATCCATTTTATATGTATATAGATTATATTTCTATTATTTTTAGTATTTTCTTCTTTTCATTTAATTCTTTTGTTATATTTTATATTCAAGTTGGTGTGATATCCTACGATTTTTACCGACTCATTAAAATGTAACTGATGTATAATTATTGATGTAGATGTAAAACTTCTAAGCGAGCGATGTAGCCATGTTGTACTGTCAGTCTCACTTGGAATAGTTTACTTGCAAGGAGCCCTCTTTTGTCGCCGAAAAGTATCAACTGAATTTCTTCGTAAGCATACTATCAGCGAACTAGACCATTATATAATTCTGCTCATCTTTGCCGTATAGCAAACTCAACTGAAAACAAAACTTTTTGAAAGTCGGTTTGAAGGCGCCAAGAAAATTAAATATTTCTCATCAGTTCCTATAGAAACCATTTTGAGCCTGATCATTTCAGGTAAAATAAAATATAACTTTTTGGTAGTTTTCTTGTCGATTCGTGATTTCCATATTTTAACTACTTATAACACAATAGTATCCGTGAAACAGTACTTTATTAACACTAATTCAAGTACTAAATAGCACCGCTAATGAAACAATAGAAAACACTAGACCAAGTACCACTTACTAATCATTTAAAAATAGTTTTTTTTTATAAGAAGTGTCTCCCACGGTGGTAATAATATTAATATTAAATGCAATATAATAATGCTACTTTCTCCTGTATTAATGTACAAAAAGTACAATGGAGGCCAAATATAACTGTTAAAAACATTCTCAGTTTGACTTTGTCTTGCAGGTGAATCATGGATTCTGACAGTATCCCCATTTACCCATTTAAGAGAAGGGTTAGCACGAAACCCCAGCGGCTGGATACTGAGCCGAGGATAGGTGCAGTCCCTGCTTATTCTTACTGCGAGTACGTATACTAATTTACGTCTAAAACAGTTATAATAGACGAACGTGTCCATATTTTTCCTATTCTTGGTTTTCACCTACGTCATCGAAAATTTTCCCAGGACTTATATAGAACAAAACCTTCATAGGCCGAAAGAGCAGCCAAAACCACATATTTCAGCCGAAGTTTTAGTTAAAAGAAGTTTTAAATACGAAGATATGAGCGATCGCTTATGCTCATAATTTTGTTAAAATGTATGGGTGTCGCATCGAGCGACACCAACATGGCGGCCAAATCACGAAGACTGAAAATCATGTTTAATTGCAAATACTTCAATTTTTCAATAGCTATTTTCATCAAAATAAAGTTACCCATCATCTATCATCGTATTATTTCAAACGAATTTTTCCTATTTCTATGGCTTTTGAAAATGCGTGACTGTATTGCGTGACAGAATTTGACTCGCAATAAAACGAAAACCAAACATCTAAATTACAAAATTATTTTGGTAAGAATTTTCTTATAGCGATATAAACAACATATCCAACAAACAGTTTTGTGAGGTGAATAGTTTGGATTTTAGCTTTTTGATGACGTCATGTGAAAACCAAGAATTCGGTAGTTATCTATACCATTTTCATTCGCACCACGCTTACGAAGAATGTTTTGAATTTCGCGCGCCATGTATCACAACAATCAACATCCGTACTTCTTATCCAGGCCTACAAATTCATGAAGCGAAATCCTCTTTGCCAGTAATAAGCATTTCCAAGCATAAAACTATGTTCGGTCATTTCTACATAAAGCGACAAGAGTATTGCTTTCATTACACCACAGGTAACCCAGGCTGTATACTTGTGAAGAGAATGTATGTGAAGAATACATCCCGAAAAATTATTCAGCAAAATATTGTCAATCAAGCTTGAAATGATAGATAACAATTGTACTTTAATACCGTCTTGTCTTGATTTCTTGCGATTTTGAGCGTTTTTTAGCGATTTTAGGTATCGCTCCCCTTCCCCTCCTTTCCCCCTCTCCTTCCCAGTCCTCCTCCCCCTCCCTTTTTCCCTTTCCACATTCTCGTACCCAGAGCCCACTCCTCATTTGGTTTGTCGCTGGCTCTGGGAAACCCTGAAATTTTAGCGAATTTAATTGGCTGTTGAAATCAACAATAAATGATCGTATTTGATTGGTCCATGAGATAAACAAAGATTCAAACTTGCAAAGCGAACGAAGCGAATGACAGCGACGGTTGTAGTAATTTTATACAAATCAAAAACTATATACCTTTTTTGAATAATAAATCAATGGAAATCGTGATTCATTGACTGTGGTCAAAGGGAGATCTAACAATACAAAGATATATAAAAGTAAAGTTGCAAAACTCGCGAGTATTCGAAGCGAATGACAGCGGAAGACAGGAAGGTTTGCAAGTAATAGAACATGTATTTATCGACATTTATACAATATTAGGGATTTTAAACGGCTACAAAACAATGTACAATATACCTTTTTTGAATAATCAAATCAACGTGGACACTACGTGCCAGTGATTCTCTTCCACAGTACCCGCTCTCAGCGGTCTTTGTATGAGCATGCGCACTAACGACTTGGTCGTCAAAATTTGACGACCGAGCAACAGGATCTCTTCCCCAGACCTGCGTTACTTTCGACAGCGGCGAAGAACGTAGGCTCTGGCATAATATTAAAAGGTGATACTACGTAGAAATAAAACGGCTAACACACACACATGATCAGGATCGGCAACCGTACTCGTTCTTTTGGAACTCATCAGTATGTCAACTCAGAGAGCCAATGTATGCTTTTCGACTCTGAAACTCAACCAGCTCAAATTTAGAAAGCCCAGCATAATCCATTTTTGAGACAATTTGATTGGCTATTCCATTTTAGAAACTACGCACGCGCAAGCGGAAATGAAATATATCCATGAAAATTGAGTTGTCAAAAAACATGTCCCAAGATTTTTACGGTTTATTGACATGTTATTTTCAACATGTCGACATGTCGCCTCGATCGCAATATTAAAATATCTAAGCACAGAGAAAAATCCTTTATCTAAGCTTATATGTATCTCGAAGTGTCTTTCAAACGAAGCTCAAAATTTACACGAAGAGTGATGGTTATTGAACATGTCGATCGTAAATCTAATATTTTTAAACGGCTAGCAACTGAAAGGCGATGCCAATACGAAGGCGAAAGATTCAAAAGAAAATACATTTGAAGGAGAGACAACAATAACCAGAGAAGATGAAGATGATAGATTCAAATAATTAACTGAATATGTAAAGTAAACCAACGTATAAACCCGTAGGACACTACTGTTCGCGTATCCTTCTGCTGTAAAACCACTGCTTTTAATAAAGACTTCAGATACTGCTCTTCTTCCACAGTATCTTCTTTACCAAGTGCTTTTAAAGTGTACTCTATTCCCTAATGAAACCTTTCGAAGATTCCACTGAAACTGAATCGACAATTTGAATCGACAACCACTGCCCAGCTAACTTGCGCATGTGCTCTAAAACCGGAAGAACAAGGTCCTGTTCCCAAAAAATGGATTGAGCCTACGTTCTCGTCGCTGGCCGAAAGTAACGCAACAGATTGCAGGGTTTCCCAGAGCCAGCGACGAGCCAAATGAGGAGTGGGCTCTGGGTACGAGAATGCCCTTTCCAATGATAGGGCCAGCTACGCAGGCTACTATTATTATTATTATTATTATTATTATTATTATTATTATTATTATTATTATTATTATTATCACTATTATTATCACTATTATTATTATTATTATTATAATATTATTATTATTATTATTATTATTATATCACTATTAATATTATTATCACTATTTATTGTTATTATTATTATTATTATCACTATTATTATTATTATCACTATTATTATTATTATTATTATTATTATCACTATTATTGTTTATTATTTCATTATTATTATTATCATTTATTTATTATCACTATTATTATCACTATTATTATTATTATCACTATTATTATTATTATTATTATTATCACTATTATTACACTATTATTATTATTATTATTATTATTATTATTATTATTATTATTATTATTATACTATTATTATTATTATTATTATTATTATTATTATTATTATTATCATATTATTATTATTATTATTATTATCACTATTAATATTATTATCACTATTATTGTTATTATTATTATTATTATCACTATTATTATTATTATCACTATTATTATTATTATTATTATTATTATCACTATTATTGTTATTATTATTATTATCACTATTATTATTATTATCACTATTATTATTATTATTATTATTATCACTATTATTATTATTATTATCACTATTATTGTTATTATCACTATTATTATTATTATTATTATTATTATCACTATTATTATTATTTATTATCACTTATTATTATTATTATTATTATTATTATATTATTATTATTATTATTATTATTATTATTATTATTATTATTATTATTATTATTATTATTTATTATTTATTATCACTATTATTATTATTATTATTATTACTTGAATGGATCGCTAACCCCTCCCTTAGTTGATAGTTTTAAAAGGATACGAGAACGCGTTTAGTGAAGACAGAGTGCTCATTCAGAGCATTCTAAATGGCGGTTTATCAGTGTAAATACTATCTACGGGACCCTCTGGATTTGTTGAAAATTTCAGTGGGAAGCAGGAAAATTTGCTTCGAGTTTATTCTACTGATTTTAAATTGAAGAATAACCACGCAGTTTTATAAGATAGCCATATTTCTGTATTGCGGTTTTGACGAGTGGTTTATTCATTCGCTGTTCTATTTGCAGCTCAAAGGGATCACATCTTCAAGCAAAGCTCTTGTCCTCCAGGATGTCCCTACTCATGCGCTCCAGCCTGTACGGCAGTTTGTTGTACACCACCACCACCACAGCGCTGATGTCAGTCTAGTCATGCAAGGCGTTGCCATAACAAGACGTATAGATGACCAGAGACATATAATCTTCTAACCACTGCACTGTACTACACTTTTTACTTTACCGTGTCTTATATCTCCATAACACGAAGCATAGAATAAAAGTTACGTCTTTCTTCTCTATCTGGAGTTCCTGTTGTATATATTGACCGGGAGGGACTGGGATTGTTTACGATGGAGTCATAGTTATACATGTAAGAGCGAATGTAAAAAAATCATCATGTTTCGATAAAAAGAGTCTACTAACAAGAATGCGTAACCGCTGTCCCCACTGATTCTTGAACAGCTGGCTCCGAGATTCGCGAAGAATCAAGCCGCATGACGTTGAAATCCAGTCACGGGACGCGAGGGGAATGAGACGAGAAGAGAAGACGTGCAAAAACGACCGTCCGATACAACTGAGACCGATACCCAGTAGTCTACGTGTAATTATTACTCCCCTCCCCTCCCCCCAGGGGATTTCTACACGTAAGCATCAATGTGTTGAAACTGGATTCGTTGTAAAACGCAAACTTTGTGCAAGTATTACCTGCAGCGTGCTGTCGTTCGCCGGCTTCAAAAACCCTCGTTCACTTTATGACTAAAATATGAGTCTATCAGACGACAACTTTTTAGAATCATAGTGGCTGAAGGCGGGAATGGTAACCGTAATTGAATTAACGGTAAATGTCCAAAAACTGTCAATTATGATTCCTCACTACCAGTACCATTCTATCAAAGAAACTATAAAAGATTAAACAAGACTTAATATTAAGGAAGTAATTTTTATCAATGGAATTTTGAGTGGTTCTGATTGATCAGGTTGGTTGCCCGGGACACTAATATCAGAGTTTCTTTATTAACTATCGATCGATTGATTGAAGAAATTGTCAAATTTGTCAAATTTGAGACAGATTTTGTAAAATATAAACAAATATAGATACCAATATATAATGTAAATATGTTATAGTTATGAAAGCTTCTCATCTTTGTACTGAAAAGCTAGCACTTGAAGGGTTTCTTAGCTCTTCACACACATCATCTCATACCGTAATAAGAATTGTATAAATTATGTCTACATTGATTATATATTTGTCTGAAATAAATAAATAAAAAATAAAATATAAAGATGAAGGAACTGCGAAGTAGTTTGAAAACTAAATGTTATTCTTGACAAGAAAGTAAGCTGGGCGATCGAGTAAGGAATACTTTGCTGTACGTATTGTTGAAAATGCGGGTCGTGGTTGTTTGAAATGCGCAAGACGGTTTTGACTTTTAAAATCAAGGTTTTAAAAGCTTTGGAGTTCCACAATCAGAGATTGAAAGCAAATCAACAAGAAATTCTCAATTCTCAATTCCAAAATTATCTGGACTGTAGAGAAACATCTTGCAATTATACCACGCTTAGGACAGTATCCACATTTGCCCCACTTAAAAGAGAGGACCGTTTTGTTTGGTTAGCGCTGTTTTATATCCTGTCCGTTTTAACTTTCCCCCTGCACTCTAGCTTGTTAATGGCAGGTTCCCGGTCAGGTATAGAACAATGAGCCACCATTGCTGTGTTAACAAGTGGCACAAAAGCCTATTCAAATCAAAGAAACTTGATGATAAAGAACAGGGACTCTTTAATAATTGATACCAATTGTCTTATAAAACCATCAGCAGGCCAGGCTGACAAGTAGTTCCATTCATTCACTACAGAGGAGAGAGTTACACGGTAAGATGCATGGCTGTGTTCAATGACCCGATAATTTTCCACTGAATCCATACAAACTAAGCTTCACCCTCTTCAGTTTTGTAATTCTTTTTGACTTTGTCTTGCAGGTGAATCATGGACTCTAAGAGAATATTATTAACATCAGTCGTAGCGTTACTCGTAGGAGTTGCTTTGGTATATTCATTTCCTGAAAGTTCCGCCAGAAAAGTCGAAGGTTGGTTGTTTTCCATTCTTTTTTTCGAATCAATGAACCGAGTTTGTCTTGCAAAATGTTTAGTGAATTCACGGAATTCTTCAGCGTTTTAAACACTTTGTAACAATGTTTCTAAAGCTACTTTATCGTGTAACTTTATGTTTGTCCAACTCAAGCGATAACCAATCAGAAACTAATATATTTTAAGAATTCACTTGTATTGTTAAGAATTTTAGCGTGGTTGTTGCACTTTTTGATTAATTTTAGTTTAAAAGATTTTTTTTAGCTAAAAAGATTTTCCAAAAATCATTTAATTTATTTAAAGGAAAAAAATTGTAAGAAAAACGGACTATTTTCGCAAGAAATCACCAGCAAAGAAGATTTTCACGTTTCTTGCATACGTAATGAGCACTATGTAACCAAGCCTTCATGGTGGGTGATTGTCTCTAATGGTGGTACCAGAAGAGAACGAGGACAAAAGATTTTATAAAATAATAACATTTTTTATTTTTCCCGTATTATAGCTGCATTTGATTTTTACTCTTTTGAGTTAGAAATTTGATACCACGTCAAAAAGTGTATTAACAAGCCATACATTCCATTGAAATGTCTGGGGATTTTAAAACTTAATTTCATTTTAGTTTTTTTTTTTAAAGAAGAATATCTTAACATAACCTGCATGTTA
The DNA here is from genome assembly GCA_033675265.1 of Actinostola sp. cb2023. Taxonomy (NCBI): domain Eukaryota; kingdom Metazoa; phylum Cnidaria; class Anthozoa; order Actiniaria; family Actinostolidae; genus Actinostola; species Actinostola sp. cb2023. The sequence continues at coordinate 555,538 of JAUJYZ010000325.1, forward strand.
CGAAACTTAAATCCAGTGTTTTTACATGTATTTTTTTGAAATGTGAAACGCCACGTTGTATATTTTAAGAAGGGAATCAAAAACAAATCCTGCAATAAAGCGAAATTAGAAAAAAGGGTTTAAATTTTGGCAACAGCTTCGCGAAAAATATTAACTATACACTCGTTAAATGCGTTCAGATTTGTATTGTGTTCACTAGTACATGGAGATGTTCACGAATTCCTTGATTTTCATCGGTTTTATCGTACAAAAGCATCCAAGTATTCTGCGCTTCGGTGGTTGTCTGACTGAACTTCTCATTCTTAATGATATTTTTGACTCGAAATAATAATTCGAGAATGGAAAAAATTTGTAAGAAAATACCAGAATTTTTGTAAACTTTCGAATAAATTTAAAAACGACGAAAAACGCTAAGAATAAAACTATGAAAAAAATAAAAAAAATACAATTTAAAGATTCAGACCAGACTTCGACGTCGTGCAAGTGGATTAACACTGGCTGAACAGGAGAGTGAGCCTGCAACAGAGAAGTCAGCGGTTATCAACGGTAATTATAGATTGCTTTAATTTCTTGTAAATTTAAAACAAATTTCCATCATAAAAATCATTTTGAACGTGAATTCTTTTTGCGGAATAAACTTGCTGACGTGTCTGTGTTTAATCTGCTGACTAATTCTTGAAAATGAACTAAAAATCGATCATAAATTTTTATGAGGGCAATGTGATCCGTTTAATTGTGTAATAGTAAAGTAATATAAAAGCGAATGCAATATAATACTAGTTTTTACTTTTGATTTTCAACAGAATATGTGGACAGCGGTGTTGCTCTTTAAACTCTCAGCATTTTGAATAATTACAGTGTATTTTAAGAATGTTTAACAATTATAACTAATCAGCCACAAAGCCTAACCAGTAACTATTATCATAGATTTGATATATATTATTATTATAAATACGTTCGAGTGATTCGTCAAATCGTTTCCAAGATCTGAAGAGACTGGAAACTAGTTGGACACTTTGTCTATGAATAATATATAAAATATATAAAATATATAAAATATATAAAATATATAAAATATATAAAATATATAAAATATATAAAATATATAAAATATATAAAATATATAAAATATATAAAATATATAAAATATATAAAATATATAAAATATATAAAAATATAAAAATATATAAAATATATAAAATATATAAAATATATAAAATATATAAAATATTAATAATCTTTTAAATTTTTTCCTGGAAGTGGCAAGGAATTTTCTTTCAAATATTTTAGAAAATGATTGGATGATTACTGATTACTTATTTTTCTCATAATTTCTATTTCATATATAATTATAATATTATTTGTTATTCCTTTCTCCCATAAATATCAACCAATTGTGTTGTTCTTCGGTTATCCCCAATTATTTCCTTATTTGGTAACGAATTTCCATATTTGGACCCCCAGTTATTTCCTTATTTGGAAACGAATTTCCATATTTGGTTCGTTCAAAGTTTTTCGCTAGTCCACTGATTTTAGTTTTAAAAATATGAAAAACAAAACTTAAACCAAGCAGTTTTCAATAAGATAGCCATTTCTGTATTGCGGTTTTGACGAGTGGTTTATTCATTCGCTGTTCTATTTGCAGCTCAAAGGGATAACATCTTCAAGCGAAGCCCTTGTGCTCCAGGATGTCCCTACTCATGCGCTCCAGCCTGTACGGCAGTTTGTTGTTCACCACCACCTCCACCACCACTTCCACCACTCCCACCACCTCTTCCACCACCACCACCACCACCACCAGGCCCACCAGGACCAGACGGACCTATGGGAATGCCAGGACCACAGGGCCCTGATGGACCCAAAGGACCCCCAGGACCACCCGGTCTTCCTGGCCCACCGGGTATTCCAGGATATCCAGGATCCCCTGCAGGTCCAGCAGGAAGAGACGGCCCTATGGGACCTCCAGGACCAGGCGGCAACCAAGGTCCACCTGGGGACATGGGCACATTTGGACCACCTGGCTTTTATGGCGGTGTTGGCCTTCATTTAGGATAAACATAAAAGCGCTATCGAAAATGGTATCCTATAGCAATATGGAGCACAGCTGTGACAAACATCACGAACGTTGTGATTAAGGAGTGTACATAAATTGAAGAAGATGGCTTTATTCGCTCTGGGATTCCAAATCCGAAACACTCGAATTATCTTTTACTACGATCTCGTTGGATAACATTTACGAGTGATATAATTTTAAATGTGTTAGTTGAAGTAGATTTAGATGAATTGAAGTATGTAGTGTCCCTATTTAAGAAAGTAGTTTTCGTAGTTTTGAGTCGAATTTAAGAGAAAAAGAACTGAAATATCCAGTAACAAAAATTAAAGAGACGTTTTAAAAACTCTACATTTTCACAGATTTTTTGACCTTAGAGATTATGTAAAGACAAACCGAACAGCGAATCGTTGTTGACAAGTGAATAGTTAACATGAGGTTTCTCATTATTTTTACATTTTTCCCATCTTCATTGTAACACAATGAATAGTAGAAGTTTTCAATAAAATGGCATTTGCCACTCAAGGTACTTAAGGCCTGGTTCAAGCCTTAAATAGCAGAAAAACGAAAAAAATTATAATGTCTAATCATTTTGACTAAACATCACAAAACTTGGCACAGCTTGAGAGTTTTATATCCTCTACTCATTTAAGTGAATGAAATCCAAAACAGCGTATCACGTGGTTAACCACGTGACAAAGAATTTTGAAAACAAAATATAAAATGCGGTCGCCAGTTTAAGAGGAAAGTGAAAGCAAATAGTTGTGTATAATCACGTTTATGATCATCTATTAAGCCTCGTTTAGAAAACCTGTCTCCCGCTTTTTGCAAGGAGAATATTTCGGAAAAGAGGTCACGTGACCATTTCATCAGATTATATTTCTGTAGTTTTCTCTTAAACTATATATAATTCCGAGGTTTTCTCGACGCTATCTTGTTTAACTGGTTATCCTTAACGCTATTACGTAAAAGGTATTTCGTTGTGAATTGAATTCACGACCGCATTTAAGAAAAACTATATTTTCCTCCATAAAGTCACGTGACCACATGACGTCACAATTGTTAGATCCAAATTGTCTCAAATCTTGTATATAACCTTATGCCTAAATATGAGTGCCTAAGTAAATTAGAGCAGCGAGTTATTACAAGAAATGTGATTTTCCAAATTGCCTTTTTGAACCAGGCCTTAAGTACCTTGACAATTGAATGTGTATTCAGAGTTCCTTTTCTTACACTTTCCACTATCATACATTTATCCGTTTGTAAATGGAAAACCGGGTGAACTGGAAATTTTCTGAAAACCTGACAACACTACGACTCCTGACAACACTGTATCCCATAATCCGTTTTCCAAATTTGTATTCAGAAGAAAAGCATTGTGGTTGTCATGTGTGAAACTGAAACATTCACACCGTAAAACCGGTATATTTTTTTTGTGTAATTATAACCGGGATTTTATAATTACGGTATGTACCTAATTGACCGAGGCCAATGCAGTATATAAGATATGGACCGCGAACCTACCAATCAAAAGGCAAGTTATTTTACATTTTGTTAAATATTGTTGTTTTGTTTCTCAGACCACCAGAGAAGTACACGATATGTGCCTGTAGTCCAGCCAGTCTTAACTAATTACTATGCTAATCTACCATACGATCCAAGACAGCCCGCAGGACCTGCAGGACCTGACGGACCACCAGGACTACCCGGGCCTCAAGGACCAAAGGGACCTTCAGGACCTCCTGGACGCGCAGGAAATATCGGTGCTTGGGGATGGAAGGGCTATCCTGGAAACCCAGCAGGACCACCAGGTAGACCAGGACGCCCCGGACCTCCAGGTCCACGAGGAGGTCAAGGACCAAGTGGAGTTGCAGGACCAGCAGGAATATCCGGGGGAGCGGGAAGGCGATGAGAATTAATTGTTTATAATTAAGTTGTTTTCTTTGATTCAGTCACAGTATATTTGAAATGGCTAGAAGGTTTTTACAGATCTAGAGCAACTGCAGATCTAGAATTTCTGTACAAGTTTTGTATTTCTTTAAATTTTTCACAGACTTCGCAATAAATATTTATCCAAAGAAAAAAGCGTTTGGATTTTGTAACGAATTACAGTAGCAGCTCGTTCGATCTGTTCCTCACTCTACAGCCTATTCCCCGAGCTACTTGTAATAACAATAGACCTAGAGTAAGTAGTGCTATTAAAAATCTTGTAATAGTCCCTTTTCGCGTTCACGGATCCCGTTGTAAAACCGCTGTACTTATTGACATCAGACGCAATTGTACAGGGTTAGCCTCGAGTTAATGCAAATTATTCATAAATATCAACAAGAACACGAAAAAATGTTGATATAAAACTATAGAAACATCTTTTTAATTGCACGGACTGTTTTCTGAATCGAGGCTAAGCCTGCGTCTTTTGTCAAGGACAGCAGTCATCTCTAAACAACGCGAAACTGGAGTATTGCAGCCAGGATGCATTATTACATTAGAGTAGTACTGCCTATAAATTCTCACTGTTTACTATAAGCAAGAGATTAACGTGTGTGTGGCTGTTCAAGTAGACGAAGTTGTTGAAGTGGCTTAATCGAGGGGGGGGGGGGGGGGGGGGGGGGGGGGGGGGGGGGGGGGGGGGGGGGGGGGGGGGGGATTTATTCGCTACTTTGCTGACTGGTATAAAAATTCTTAAAACAGAATCTCTTGGGAATTGTTTTTAATATACATCCTCGGGAACCCAGGGGTATAATATGTCGCTCGTTACTCCCTCCCAGAGAAATACTTTCTCTGGGAGCGAGTAACGATTGACAGAATATACCCCTGGGTTCCCGAGGATGTTTTTACTACCGATGGTCCCCCTTGGAGGACACCCGGGAAAACTCCTCCCAGAGCCCGCGTTATCGCGTGCTGGGTAAGAAATGTTAACACGTGGAATGTTTTTCACGTGTTGGTCACGCAGTATCTACGTCATCATTCAAACCGGTTCAAACCGGTCTTGCATCACCGCCTAAATAGAGGGAAGAGAAATTCTTTGACGGCATTCAAGTCGTATTTTTAAAGGCGAGTTGAAACCAAGTTGCGGAGCGAACTAGCCCTGCTCGTCCTGACGTCACTTCCCATTATTCGTTTGTCTCTACCTTTTATGAGTTCACAGACCATAGTTAATAGAAAATAATCGTTCCTTTCTATTAACTATGGACAGACGTTTCGGCGACAAACTCGTATATTTTTTGTATAATGAATAGTTCAAATGAATACACATATTTCCCATTCAAGTTTTAATAAAGTATATTGTGACTGCAAACGAAGGTATTATTATTATTATTGATTGATCAGGGTATTTTTATTTAAATTTCTGATTTACGAAATTACATTGGCAAATCAGTTGACTCATGTTTTAACATGACCTCGTTGGTTTTTCTACTTCGACAAGTATCTAAGAAGGTTGATAGAGGAGAATCTACTGTCCACTAGTCATAAAAACTAATAAATGCCGGCCCTATTTTGGAATAAATATTTTGGAATTCTTTTTTGACATTCTCGTTTACTCTTCCACGTTGACGTCCACTCGGTGCCAGGCGTTAGACAACACCCCACGTAGGTTCCATATCGGTGCAACATTGTCAGGTTGAACGTTGTACGAGCTGTCTACAGCCTTACAAACGATAGCTAGCTTACTGAGGCCCGACGGGATAGGTAAGGTGGCCTCCCACAATGACCACGCCCAAGCGCGACCATCACGCTGCTTGACACCCTCTAGGTTAGCAGTGGACCATGTTTTACCCCCATCAAGCGAAACGTCCACGCGCACGATGCCACGCCCACCACCACTCCAAGCGTAACCTCTGATAGTAACATGCTCCTCATCACGTGATACCTTGGAGTCCTGACTGGGTTGACAGATAGCTGACGTCACAGGTTGGTCTTGTATGGCTGGCGATGACGAAAAGTCGACACTGTCCCAGTCAACGGACGGGCAGAAACCTTTGTAGTCGTTCTGCTGCCAGTGGCTGGTACTCTCTGTTTTACTGGCCACGACTTTGGACAGCCACTTTACGTTCCTGGCCCCAACGATTCCTGGTACAAGGGCGCGCACGGGGAACCCATGATCAAGGGGAATTGGTTTGCCATTCATCTCGTAAGCAAGCAGGACACTGCCGCGCGCTGACATGGCTTTATCGATTGGAATTGAAGACCCGTATGTTGTCCCTGTGATATCTTTATCGTAGCCCTCGAACACAATATGCTGGACTCCAGCCTTTTCCATTGCGTCTTCGTCTAGCCCTGCAGACTCAAAGACATCTTTCAACAAAACACCACTCCAACTTGCTGTAGAGATAGCTCCTTGAGTCCAGTTCAAACCCTTAACTTTTTTAACTACGTTCATCTCGCTTCGTCTGTTCCCCGCGCACTGTATCGTAGTGGTCACAGTTCGTTTCTTGTACTTGGTTTTCAATTCGTCCAATGATAAGATAACTGGCTTCATATTTTCTCCCGATATTTCAAGCCTGTAGTCTTTTTCGTTGAGATTCGGCACAGGAAGGTGGTTACGTACAAAGAACAACTCGTTGGGAGTCACATAGCTGTCAGCCAGCAGCTCAAGCGGCGGCTCAGCGTTGAATGGCTTCACCGAGTTGGGTCGAAGTGCTGGATGACGCTGTGGCTCCTTTTTGAAGGGGTCATTTTCATCAACGTTACTTGCACGCTGTTCGGGATCAAGTTCCCCTATGCGATACTCTTCTAATATCTCCACTACCTCATCTTTCTTGTGTACAGGGTACATCGCCCAGTATGGCTCCAGATCACCGCCAGCAGCAAGGATGATTTTACTAGGTCCACCAGGATGATTCTCGACGAACTCTGTGATATCGTACACGCCTCCATTGTACGCTACCCAAATCCCTGTTTGATGAGTCTTGTGTTTTGCTAACTCCTCGCGAGAGATTGTACCGGGCTTTGCACCCTTGTCTTGATTGTCAGAAGTTTTCAGTTGCTTGGCATGAAAAACCTGCAATAATAATAAAATAATAAATAATAATAATAAAACTTGTAAAAACTAGACGCTCTAGCGTTCACTTGGGCTACTGATAAGGAGATGTTGAATCCGAGAATTGGTAGCTTCAAAATTGCAAGGTTTCTGAAAATGGTGACCATTATAAGGTAGCTTTAGCCTGTTACTGCACAATTTGAATACAGTAAAACAGTATTTATACAGTCAACAACACCAGCTCAGAATGTTGTCAAATCCTGGTTATATTTTCAACCAACAAAATTATGCCTGTTACAAGCCCCCCCCCCCCCCCCCCGGATCCGCCTCTTACGTTCCCTTGTTTCCTTAATATAAACATTTTCACAGAATACGGTATAACTTCAAATTGAAAATTAGGACAGATTGCGGAAGAAGTCACAGATTTGAATTGTGTTCCAAATATTGAAATTATCACGAGTTTATTGTAAATTTTAAATAAAGACCAGTAGATTGGAAACGTATTTATCAGCTTATTTCGAAACGTATTTTTATTCCGGTTATAAGCCCCCCTCGGAAATAAGCCCCCCACCCCCCCTCTCCCCCCCCCCCCTCTCCCCTTATCCCCCCCCCCCCAATTCGGTGTAACCCTCATTAAATAAAGTTGATTATTTATTTATTATTAGTAGCCAATCAGAGCTCACGAAAAGTACTATTCACTTGTGTGGTATACTTATGTACTCTAATATTATTTATCAATTTATCAAATTGTGTCTCACTTGTTGCTTTCTATAAATTAAGCCAGCCCCAATCACAGCACCAGTGACTATCCCCAAAAGCTCGTATCCATAGCTACCATGTTGCTTAGCAACAGAGACAGTTCCGCTTAAACTTCTCTTCAAGACTTTTGATGGCAGAGTCCTCAAGGATGAGATTGACCTGTGAAAGATATACATAAACTTTTATATTCGGAGCTAAATAATTAGAGAAAACAAAAGTACAAAATGTAATCTATTTGGATGTAAATAGATAGAAATTCTGTATTACAATGTATTATTTCAAAGCCATCTCTCTGGAATTAGCCTTTTCCATATAGAGCGGGAAATTGGGTTCGAGCTGAGACCGCAAAGCATGTATGGATTGTAACAACCCTGCATTTAAATTTTCATTTTTGCATATTATAAATTTTTTGCAAAATATGTTCATAAGTAAGAATTTATGCATATCTTTCTACTGAAAAGGACCATTCAAGTTTTTGTTTATAGGCTAAAACACATACATTTATAGGCTAAAACACATAATTTTATGTGTCCTGAGATAAAAATGTACTATATGTGTAGGCTAAAACACATAAATTTATGTGTCCTGAGATATATATCAACAATTGTGCTATTTGTTTGCAAGATTGAATAAATGAAAAACTGCAAAATAGTAATTTTGAACAATTGTACGTGATGGAAATTGAACTCCAAATAATGAAACTGTCCTTTTTGAATGGTCAGACCTGTTAAATTCTAAAAACGTGTGCAAAATGGAACTAATTTCAGCAAAATGCAATAATGCTAATTTAAATGCAGGGTTGTTTTGTTTGGAAGGACAGAATCACATTCGACTATTGATTCCCGTGGAAGTTTAGCTCCTGGGATGTCTTCTTCGGTGAGTAAAATATGTTCTTTAGATGGGACTGTCGAGTTATCTTTTACGAAGGACGCCATTACTATTTTTGTCCTTCCAAACAATCCATACATGCTTTGCGGTCCCAACTCGAACCCAGTTTCCCGCTCTATATGGAAAAGGCGAATTAGGTCAAGTTTTCGCAAAATAAAATAAATCATGGAGTATAAAACTGTGTTTCAATAATCACAAAAGATCATTGCAACAAAATCATTAGCAAAATCGATAGCTATGGCTAGTATTTATTTCTTATATAGCGCCTCTTCCATAAATGTCCATCATCATCATTCTCATCATCATTCTCATCATAATCATTCTTGTCATCATTCTCATCATCATTCTCATCATAATCATTCTTGTCATCATCATCATAATTCTTGTCATCATCATCATCATCATTCTTATCATCATCATCATTCTCATCATCATCATTCTTGTCATTAATTGTTATCATTCTCATCATCATTCTCATCATCATTCTCATCATCATTATTCTCATCATCATCATTCTCATCATCATCATCATCATTCTCATCATCATCATTCTCATCATCATTCTTGTCATTGTTGTCATTGTTATCATTATCATCATTCTCCTCATCATCATCATTCTCCTCATCATTCTTGTCATTGTTATCATCATTCTCATCATCATCATTCTTGTCATTGTTATCATTATCATCATCATTCTCCTCATCATCATCATTCTCATCATCATCATTCTTGTCATTGTTATCATCATTCTCATCATCATTATCACTCTCATTGTCATTATTCTCATCATAATATAATATCATTAATTAATATAATAATATAATAATATCATCATTCTCATCATCATCATCATCATTCTCATCATTCTTGTCATTGTTATCATTCTCATCATCATTCTCCTCATCATCATCATTCTCATCATCATCATTCTTGTCATTGTTATCATCATCCATCATCATCATTCTCATCAACATCATGCACACTATCTATCTTCATGTACATCATCGTTATTTATATCAATGTCTTGTCCTTTACCTGACCTACCGCTTTGTATATTAATATCAATCAGTTGTATATTATTACCTTGGAACACCAAGACCTCCGCTTCCGAGGAATCGCCTTGCTGCCTGGCTCAACATGTCCTTGGAGACCTTGGAGAACAATTATTATTATTAGAAGAACAAATATCTGCATTACACTATTTTATGGTATACATTAATAGCAGGTGAAAATATCTTTTGACTGTCAATATATAATTTTGGAACTTTTATCTACATAAATATATAGACAATATGCTGTGTACTGTCTGTACTCTGTACAAAATGATAATTATAGTTGATCAGCTGAGAGGTGAAACTGTACGTATTGGCCAACAACATAGACATTGTATTTCACAACACTTAGTCTATGAGACATATCGGCCATGAAGACCCCTGTTAAACTTAAAAGATTGTAAATTATAATTTATTTATATTCTATTTCTTTATCTTTAATTTATCTTAGTTCTCCCAATAGTTATACACTATTTGAGAGTATTTCTTCCAAGTTCTTTATTCCATTGTCAATGATTGCATACATTTATATAAATAATACTAACTAGACGCTCTACTAGCATGAAGTCAGGCTTCTAAATGAAATGTAGCCTATTTGAACTAAGTATAGATATCTTATAGTGCGACTAAAACAGTGTTTGGTCGCTCGTTGGATGACTCGGTAGAACATGCAAACATGCAACGAATCATCACAAACTCAGCGAATCATGAATGACAATGACATAGTTTATTTGGTACCATAGATATATCCATACAGACAGATCGCAGAGTGATTAAACAATGTTTGGATGAAGTGTAAATATGGGTAATTTACCTCGACGGCTCAGTCAGCTGAAGACCTCACAACTGTTCTGACTTCACTGCTTGTATTAACTCACTTCGATTCGTTCTAAGTTCTAAAGATCTCTAGACCCTTTGCAGTACTAGTACTGGATTGATAAATCCATATCTCTATGAATTATTGTGGTTATTTTGAAAACAAGATGACATAACCTTCCTCCAACAAGGTTTTTGAATTCAGACTCGATGTCTCATATTGATAAATCATGTTGTTAGAGCCTTCGGTGATTATCCTAGTGGCCGGCACAGGGCGCATGCGCTGTAGAACCCAGTTAGCGATTTGAGGTCAAAGACGGACTCATTTTTAGAGTCTGGCTTTTCCACAGGAAGCCCGACTAAAGAGGATGAAACTTTATAGGGAAGGTCTCATATTGGTGTCGTATCATTGACCTCCCAGTTCCCTGTACGGGACCTGGAAAGATTGCTTGTTGGTCACACTTTCGGACCGTTGTTCAAATGTGGGTTCTTTTTGAGAGTATCATGCTCAGTATATAGTATCGGTGCGCATGTGTGAGGCGTTGCAATTAAGCTGCAACAGGATACTGCTATGTTTGTGTTTTCCTTGCTGTTTTTTTACTGAAATCATCACAAAATGTATTATTTTGGAAGATCGTTTATGAAGCTGTTCAATAAACTCGCAGATCGTGTTTTATCGGGTCTATAAAAAACATTCGGCTTCGCCTCGTGGTTTTAAACCTGATAAAACACTCCTGCTCGTTTATTATATAATAATAATAATAAGCTAATAAATCGGTTCAATGCGCTTTTAATACAACCGATGGAGGACTTTTTCGGGCTGCATATGAAGGCGCCTACGGCAGCCGAGCAGCTTACAATCATGAGGAGTTAGTACGTTATATAGTAAGCTTAAGCTTATATGTTATGCCTCTAAATTATGTGAAGTAGGCTGTTGAACGATATTATTACTCTTACGAAGAGTTCAACAGGTCCATGGTTAGATTTAGGGTCGGGAGACAGGACCTCAGGTTTTAATGTCCTTAGCTTATCCGAGAAGACGTGAAGGTCTAACCATTTGCAGATGTAATTACAAAGGCAACACCTCCTCAATTGATTTAGACCCTGAGTATTTAATAAACTTGAATCACGACACTCCCGCACAATAGACAGGTACTCAACCAACTGAGCCAACCGGACGGTCGACGTTTAAACAGTACATAAACTTCAAATAACACAAGAATATTTCTACAAGAGCTTACCTTTTCCTTGAATGCAAACTTTTACGCAAAACTAATGCCTCTGTGTCGTAAGTAGATGAAAGAAATTTCATCAACAAGAACGATCACGTGAAACATCTTTGTCTCTGCCCAGCATGTGTTCTTCTCTATCTGCGCATGTCACACATGTGCATGGCCGTTGGGTTCACATTGAAGCGTTCACAAACGTTCCACAACTGAAACGACAACTGAAACTAGAGCACAAAGGTTTCAAAGAATGAGAAGTTTTACTCGACATAAATTTCTCATAACACAAACAATGGAATTTCACGAGTCACAGTCTATATATTCACGAGTCACAGCATACTAGCCTCACATCCGGACTTTTCTATGAACGATGACGTGAAAAAACGCAGGCTACAGGCATACCAGACTCAATGTTTTGTGGGGTTCCTGTGGTAGTATTATGGCCACGTGACTGAATTTGATTGAATTTAGCAACCTCGTCCCCAGAGCGAGAAGAGAGGGCCCTGGGGACGAGGTTGTGAATTTAGGTACTTTTGAAGTTCGATTTTCACGTTTTCTTTTTCTTCTGAAATTTCAAATATCGAATAAAAAGAAACTTCAATCCTTATATTTCTCAGAAATGTGTGTTATTTTGTCGTGGGAGCAAATGCTGTCACGTGAAGGAGGAAAAAATCACAATGCAGGCAACTGGCGATCTACCCTGCAGTCTTCTTCCTTCTCTCTCTCGGGAGGAGATTAAAAGAAGACTCTGCTCGCAGGGTACTGGCGATCAAAAAAAACCACCAAATTCACCACATTCTCCCCAAACTTTTGGCACAAAACTGCTGGCAAACTGTCCTTTGTGTTGCACAGTATTAATTCCAGGTAGCCTTGATTCTTGTCGGAAATTAAATGCCCTCGAATTAGAGAAGCGAGAACTGATCAACCTAGTTTAACTAAACAAGGTTTGGTGTGAATGGGGTATTACTGAGTTGACTGATACTCTGGTCTATAGATACTGGGGGACGTGCTCCCTCTAGGAAATGCCTATCCTAACCAAAGGTATGACTTCCTGCGAGCCCTGCCCAGAGCAGGTTGTTTTGAACCCCACATATAGCGGACCCTATGCATAATTCCGTGCCTTTAAAATAGACAAACTAAAACCTTTACAGTACAAATGGCTTCAGCCATCGGAAAGAGTACTTCAAAATACACAAAATTGGAAAGTTGGGTTGTTATAGACCTAATATTCAAGAACTTATTACGGATCAAAAGTGAAAACTGACAGAGAGTTTTGTATGTATATCAACCGAGGCCTTTAGAGCCTCGTTTTCATGTTATTTCACACTATAAAGTACTCATAACTTCGCAGGAATTTAATATTTCACCTTCAAACTCACAGACTAACTTTCTTGGAGCATTTGCTATCATTTTGAACCTTTTTGCTACTTAAAACATAAATGCTCAACTATTATGCTAATTATAAACTTGGACCCAGTCTTTGCTCGTACACTGCGCGCGCATCACTTTGAGCTTTTATTTGCAGCAACTCGTTTTATTTGCAGCAACTCGTTTTATTTGCAGCAACTCGTTTTATTTGCAGCAACTCGTTTTATTTGCAGCAACTCGTTTTATTTGCAGCAACTCGTTTTATTTGCAGCAACTCGTTTTATTTGCAGCAACTCGTTTTATTTGCAGCAACTCGTTTTATTTGCAGCAACTCGTTTTATTTGCAGCAACTCGTTTTATTTGCAGCAACTCGTTTTATTTGCAGCAACTCGTTTTATTTGCAGCAACTCGTTTTATTTGCAGCAACTCGTTTTATTTGCAGCAACTCGTTTTATTTGCAGCAACTCGTTTTATTTGCAGCAACTCGTTTTATTTGCAGCAACTCGTTTTATTTGCAGCAACTCGTTTTTATTTGCAGCAACTCGTTTTATTTGCAGCAACTCGTTTTATTTGCAGCAACTCGTTTTATTTGCAGCAACTCGTTTTATTTGCAGCAACTCGTTTTATTTGCAGCAACTCGTTTTGTTTGCAGCAACTCGTTTTATTTGTAACAAGACGCTCAATGAGCGTACACTCGGGCAATATTACATTTTATTACTCGGGTTTCCTTCGGAAGGGCCCGAGTAATTAGCTCGTTGATTAGATAGGCCGGGAATATTCCATCCCTCCAATTACGAGATGTGTAAAACCTGTCTAGCAAGAGTTGCTTTAGTGTTTATCATTCCCGTTCACAGTCATACTCGATTGCAGATTGTGCTTAGTCATCATAGCTGTATTCACGACTAAAAACATTTCTCAATGTTTAGATCTGAGATAACGATTATAGTCAGATCAAATCAGTGTTTGGTTACTTGTTGGGTGACTCGGTAGAACATACAGAATTTGGAATCGCCCCGCACTCGATAACATAATACCGCCGGGCCAGCTCAGAATCTGTATAAACGACCAACATCGAGAAAACAAACTTAGATTTGGAGAACTACATGTAGTCAGCTAGATATCTTTGCGTGATTGATTCTGACAACTGACAACTGAACTTGCCCCTGCTTGACCTCCGGTGCTTCCTGATTGGTTTGTGGTTTGTAATCTCTCTTGTGGTCAGACTTCATGTCTCCACCTTCCATTTTATAACAACCACTAACAACAAAAAACAAAAAACAAAAAAAAGACGGTCTGCAATTAAGACTCCTGTCCCGGCCTTCGGCCTGGGCACGAGTAATAAACGACCAACATCGAGAAAACAAACTTAGATTTGGAGAACTACATGTAGTCAGCTAGATATCTTTGCGTGATTGATTCTGACAACTGACAACTGAACTTGCCCCTGCTTGACCTCCGGTGCTTCCTGATTGGTTTGTGGTTTGTAATCTCTCTTGTGGTCAGACTTCATGTCTCCACCTTCCATTTTATAACAACCACTAACAACAAAAAACAAAAAACAAAAAAAAGACGGTCTGCAATTAAGACTCCTGTCCCGGCCTTCGGCCTGGGCACGAGTAATAAACGACCAACATCGAGAAAACAAACTTAGATTTGGAGAACTACATGTAGTCAGCTAGATATCTTTGCGTGATTGATTCTGACAACTGACAACTGAACTTGCCCCTGCTTGACCTCCGGTGCTTCCCGATTGGTTTGTGGTTTGTAATCTCTCTTGTGGTCAGACTTCATGTCTCCACCTTCCATTTTATAACAACCACTAACACAAACAAAAAAAAAAAAAAAAAAAAAAAGACGGTCTGCAATTAAGACTCCTGTCCCGGCCTTCGGCCTGGGCACGAGTAATAAACGACCAACATCGAGAAAACATACTTAGACTTGGAGAACTACATGTAATAATAATAATAATAATAATAATAATAATAACTTATAAAGCGCTTACATGTAGTCAGCTAGATATCTTTGCGTGATTGATTCTGACAGCTGACAACTGAACTTGCCCCTGCTTGACCTCCGGTGCCTCCTGATTTATTTAACGAGGGTAATAATAGTATAAGAATACTTACTAATAAACTTGTAGCCCTCAAATTGATCATCTACAGAAAGAGAAGAAGAACAATTACAACAACGAGAAGAAAAAAAAAGAAAGAAGAGAAGCGTGACAGAAACAAAGATCAGGGGAAACTGTTTTCGGCATGAGTTCATCATTGAAGGTCTTAACGGTTTAGTAACGGGTTAATTATCCGGCAAGCCAACTTGCAGGTATGCCAAACCTTTGACCTCGTGTTAAGTTTAGTACTTGCTATCATGGAAGGCTTCCTCTGCAGTGAGTAGAACCATTCTCAGGTGGATATCAACTGTGTACTCTGGTATGTGTATTTGATATTTATCCTTGACATTTATCTTAAATTTCTTGGTTTTATTTATTTTTATTTTTATTGATACCAAACCAAGAGATAAGTCAGAATGATAGGGTCATGCACTAAACCTACAACTCTGGGTACGTTCCATTCGGAAAACGTCAATTCGATCAGGGGTTCCGATGTTTCTCCATTGTGGATGGAGTCCTAGAGAAGGTCTAGAGACTTATATCAGAAAACAATTCATTTTCAAAACAAAACGTGACTGGGGACTGGGGACTGGAGACTGTGGACTGGGGAATTTCGAAGAATGTAGGACGCTTTCATAACATTCCAATTCTATTGTAACTCCCACCGTTAACACCAACAACTCTGGCCCGTCGTTATCAGTATAAGTTTGAACGACACCAAAATTATGGAGGTCGTTCTCGTGATATTCTAGTAGTCTAAGTTCCATGATCGAGGATCCAGCGGTTTTTGTCATGTCTAGGTTCTTGAACTGATGAAGAATTTGAAAACTTTTTGCTCCTGAGGCAGCGAGCTAGTTCCATTCTATAAGCGTTGACTTCTAAAATACTTTTGCGATGTTATGTGCGCTTTGATGGCCTTGCGATATTTATCGTCATAAATAATTATTATTTCAGTATCCAGGAAGAGGAGACATCAAGAACAATGATGTGTCAGCGGTATGTTTTCGTAATAATAGTGATACTGTGGAAGGGATACGGCAATGCAGGTAAAACTACCGGTAGGACCTACTATACTTTACTGAACAGTTCAATTATTTTTTCTCTGCGACCCGACTTGAATTGCTTCTTGTCAGTGCCTAGTTTCAGTTCCTTGCTTACTCATATACTACCGACGCTTCCTCGCTTCTTGCTTCTTGTCAGTGCCTAGTTTCAGTTCCTTGCTTACTCATATACTACCGACGCTTCCTCGCTTCTTGCTTCTTGTCAGTGCCTAGTTTCAGTTCCTTGCTTACTCATATACTACCGACGCTTCCTCGCTTCTTGCTTCTTGTCAGTGCCTAGATTCAGTTCCTTGCTCTTACTCATATACATGCAATTACTACCGACGCTTCCTCGCTTCTTGTTTCTTGTCAGTGCCTAGTTCAGTTCAGTTCCTTGCTCTTACTCATATACAATATACTACCGACGCTTCCTCGCTTCTTTGTTTCTTGTCAGTGCCTAGTTTCAGTTCCTTGCTTACTCATATACTACCGACGCTTCCTCGCTTCTTGCTTCTTGTCAGTTGCCTAGTTTCAGTTCCTTGCCTACTCAGTTACCGACGCTTCCTCGCTTCTTGTTTCTTGTCAGTGCCTAGTTTCAGTTCCTTGCTTACTCATATACTACCGACGCTTCCTCGCTTCTTGCTTCTTGTCAGTGCCTAGTTTCAGTTCCTTGCTTACTCATATATACTACCGACGCTTCCTCGCTCTTGCTTGCTTCTTGTCAGTGCCTAGTTTCAGTTCCTTGCTCTTACTCATATACAATTACTACCGACGCTTCGCTTCTTGTCTGTTTCTTCTAGCCTAGTTTCAGTTCCTTGCTTACTCATATATACTACCGACGCTTCCTCGCTTCTTGCTTCTTGTCAGTGCCTAGTTTCAGTTCCTTGCTTACTCATATACTACCGACGCTTCCTCGCTTCTTGCTTCTTGTCAGTGCCTAGTTTCAGTTCCTTGCTTACTCATATACTACCGACGCTTCCTCGCTTCTTGCTTCTTGTCAGTGCCTAGTTTCAGTTCCTTGCTTACTCATATACTACCGACGCTTCCTCGCTTCTTGCTTCTTGTCAGTGCCTAGTTTCAGTTCCTTGCTTACTCATATACTACCGACGCTTCCTCGCTTCTTGCTTCTTGTCAGTGCCTAGTTTCAGTTCCTTGCTTACTCATATACTACCGACGCTTCCTCGCTTCCTCGCTTCTTGCTTCTTGTCAGTGCCTAGTTTCAGTTCCTTGCTTACTCATATACTACCGACGCTTCCTCGCTTCCTCGCTTCTTGCTTCTTGCTTACTCATATACTACTACGACGCTTCCTCGCTTCTTGCTTCTTGTCAGTGCCTAGTTTCAGTTCCTTGCTTACTCATATACTACCGACGCTTCCTCGTTCTTGCTAATCCGAGTCTTTCTTGCATGTTTGTTTGCTTGTTCAGTTGTTTGTGACAGTGTTTGCTTTCTTGCTTCCTTGCTTATCTTTGTTTTAATACAGACACCAAAACTGCCCAAGTACGATGCAACAAGAAGATAGACCTCAGCATAACCTTGGACGCATCAGCCAGCACAGGACAACAAAACTACCAACTTTACAAGAAGTTTGCTAAGGAGCTTTTAAGCCGTTTTGATATCTCTCCATCCACTACACATGTAGCGTTGACCTACTTCTCTATGTACCATCACACGATGACTAAGTTTGCGGATAAAAATCGGTCATTGAGCAATCTGAAGACAATGATAGACAACATGCCGTACGAGCAATCAGTGTCCAAGTTGTCCAGTACCATTGATGGATTGCATTTTGGAGTCTTCTCAGGGAACAACTCAGGCGTGCGTCACAAAGGCTCAGGTTTGTTAAAGCTGGTTGCATATGTATATACACTCATTTCGATAAAGTTAGTCACCCGTAAAGCTTTGAAGGTGAGACCGATGAGGATCCTGGGCTGGTTAAAATGTATGTACCCATGGTCCTTCTTGGTCTCACCTTCGAAGCTTTTCGGGTGACTAACTTTATCGAAATGAGTGTATATAGCTATTTCCAAAAAGGTTAGTGAATGTTTTGTTGCATGTTGCATACCAAGCCCGAAATGTATTGTGGATCATATGTAAATAATGTCAGCATGCACATACAGAAGAAAATATGGCGGCTCCATATTGCGAAGACAAAGTTTAGGAAAATTCCCAGAGTATATATTCTCAGAGTATATACACCTAATTGCAGAAAGGTTGTCCACATTTACACATTTGCACATTTACACATTTGCACTTTTACAAGCGCTGAAATACAACTATCCACCTGAAATGTTCTGTATAAGACCGCGGCATTCTTATGGCAGTCTACTTCTACTGAATCTATTGACTCTGGGTTCCACTTGCGCAAAACAAATATACACGTGATGTTGCGAATGTGCAAATGTGCAAATGTGTAAATGTGCAAATGTGTAAATGTGCTTTTCCGAGGTGGACAACCTTTCTGCAATTAAGTGTATAGCTAATTGCATAATCGTTGTCGGGTTGAAAATCATGAAAGCTATGACCAAAAGGAATTCTGGGAAATTAAAACTCTCAAATAACACCGTCAAATCATCAACCTTTCAGTATCCAGACTTGTAGGATCTTAGTTGAATAGCTCATATACCTTCAAAACTACGAGAACATTGAATATATCTGTATGTAATGCGGCTCATGAACTGATTTCCCATCCATCCTTGCGGTCTCAGCTTCTATGATTTATGATTTTCACCCCAACAATGATTATGCAATTAGCTATATTCTCAGTCCTTTCGCTGATTCCATTCACATCGTCCATAGTGCATTTCAGGCTTGGTATGCAAGATGCAACAAAACCGTTAATTCACCAACCTTTTTTGAAATAGCTGTATATATAGCCTAGTGATATTTCTTCAGAGAAGGGACGACGTGTAGAGTTTCCAGTAGCCATTTTGTATCTACATTAACATCTATATAAGTACTAGTTACATACACGCAACTTTCCGCCACAATTTTTGTTTTTTGGTGAACGTTGCCGGTACATTTTACAAACTTTCCGCCACAATGTTTGTTTTTTTGGTGAACGTTGCCGGTACATTTTACAAACTTTCCGCCACAATTTTTGTTTTTTTGGTGAACGTTGCCGGTACATTTTACAAACAACTGACTTTCAACAAATTGGAGTTCATTGACTGATTACTTTTATTGATTAGTTTGTCTTTTTAACGTTCTCGGTTCCCGAGCCTGATCTTCATGTACTGCGCATGCTCCGTCTTAAAGAGCGCGCGCAGTCTGACGGCCAGGGCTTGGGTCGAGAGTGTGTTTACAGGGTCTAAAATGGCTGCAGTGTTCATGACCGACGGGTTTTCTTCGTCTGGCTTCGAATTGACGCGTGAGAGAGCTCGCACGATGCATTACTATGGTGTAGAGATGTTCGTAGTTTATGCCAAAGGACAAACGTACAAGAAGTTACTGCATTACCTTGCCAGCAAGCCAACTCGAAATCATAAGTTTGAGCTTCCAAATGACACCACAAAACGAAATCAAGTGATCGATAAACTTGTAGAGCAGATTTGTCGTGGAAAATACAGTTAAAACGAACCGTTAATATAATCGTTATAATCGTTATTATATGCTATGTTATGTATCTTATATTTACGTTGCTTTTGGCTTTTATTGCTTCCATCTATGATGATTGTTTTCATTTTCTTTGTGGAACGTTTCGCAATGCACGATTACTACCATTGGGGTTCCTGTGGTAGCTACTTTGTATCAACATATATATTGAATAAAGCATATTAAAACCGACATAATTCAAATTTGTAAGGCATTTGTTCAAGGTACCCTCCCCTCCTTAGTAAGTTAGTATTTGTCCTTTGACCAATAAACGAACTCATACTATCCCCTCCCTAGTAAGTCAGTATTTGTCCCTTGACCAAGGTTTTCTTTGGTCCAGGTAGACGAACTCATACTATCCCCTCCCTAGTAAGTCGTTAATAATTGTTCCTTGGCCCAACTTGTTAATTGGTACATATTTGAATAAACTCCGTATTTATACGGAACTGCACAACCTATCCCATAAGACACTATTCCTGTCAAATACCAGAGCCCGTTGTCTTCACAAGCCAGCGGTCCACCACTATCAAACTGGCAGGGCCCACGACTCCCTGCCTCAGGGCCCGCGCAGATTGCACGATCATGGATGACGCCATTATAACTAATGTTACTATTACATATTTCATTAGGGACCATATCGACTGTGATCTCTTGTAGAGTACTGGATTGTGGTCCTTTTATTGACGCACGTCCCCATCCAGTCACGTGACATTTCCTTTTAAGGTTGAATGATGAGCCTTCCGGGAGGAGACATATAGGGAAGGTGCTTGTATGGATTGTTACATTTGTAGCCAACTTTATTAATGCTGTGTGAAGATAAAGTAATAAAACCTAATGACCATCTGATTAGAAATTCCACAGGAAGCCCAAGTAATAAAACCTAATGACCATCTGATTAGAAATTCCACAGGAAGCCCAAGTAATAAAACCTAATGACCATCTGATTAGAAATTCCACAGGAAGCCCAAGTAATAAAACCTAATGACCATCTGATTAGAAATTCCACAGGAAGCCCAGTAATAAAACCTAATGACCATCTGCCCAGGAAGCCCAAATAAAAACCTAATGACCATCTGATTAGAAATTCCACAGGAAGCCCAAGTAATAAAACCTAATGACCATCTGATTAGAAATTCCACAGGAAGCCCAAGTAATAAAACCTAATGACCATCTGATGCTGCATTATTAGACTTAACTCCTCTGGAATTCTTTTACTTTTCATGGCAGAGAGGGACTTGGTTCCAGGCGAGAGGGAAGAGAGATAATGAGCAACCTGTCAGACAGATCAACCAGGAAAAGAAAAAGAGAGAGAGAGAGAGAGAGAGAGAGAGAGAGAGAGGGGTGCTTGCGGGACTTTAAATGGACTTTATACGTACGTGCCATCGAGAATGTTTCTCCATTGTCTCCCAAGTCCTCTAAATTTAATACTAAATAGAGTCGTTTTCGTATGAGTGGGAAACCTATGGTACGGAGTTACGGTCACGGTACGGAATCAAAGACATCTATTCAACCAATCACAGCGCGCAACCAATCAGAATGTTTGGGCACGGCACGGCACGGCACGGCACGGCACGGCACGGCACGGCACGGCACGGCCACCGCACGGCACGAACCGTACCGTAACTATTTCCCACTCATACGAAAACGACTCCAGCAACTTACCGATGTCGTAGTCACATGGTTTCGAAAAATCTGGAGCGTTGTCCTCAAATAGAGGATGCTTTGTGAAGGATAATATTTTTATGCCGACATCGAAACCATGGAGTCTGTCTTGACCCAAGACTGCCGTCCAATGACTTACATCAGAATCTTAACAGAAATGAAGAAACAAGTAGTCGGCTGCTTATTCATGCAGTCTGATGACATCTAGAGTGCGTTTGGAAAAGTCAAGGTAAAAGTCCTACCGCTTCATCGTATATAGAACTAGTTTCAAACATAATTTTGTTAGGAGGACCCTTCTGTAAATCACTTTGTGACGTTGGCTATCCTCAATAAAGATTATTATTATTATTATTATTATTATTATTATTATTATTATTATTATTATTATTATTATTATTATTATTATTATTATTATTATTATTATTATTATTAGAAAACTCTGCTCTCTATACTGAACAACTCCTTCCTACATCCCTTATGCGCTGTATATTTCACTGTTTTTCAATAATAATAATAATATTATAACAATAATTATAATTATAATTATAACAATAATAATAACAATAATAATAATAATAAATTAAATTGTCGTAACAAATCATGATGACAACTTTCCAATCGATTGCGCACGTCGTGCTTCGTGAAAACATTCAGAACAAGAGAGGCGACACATTGAAGAGTTGAAACTATTTGTTGTACCACATCATCCGTTGAGAATTTGCGCACGATTAAAATAAATTGAAACTTCGTAGAGGAAAACCTCAGACAGTCAAGCCTTAACTTCGAGAGGTTGCACAAATCGTTCGAATGCCCTTTTGAAGACTTTTTAGAAGACTTTCGATTAAATGTAAATACAGCAGGCGTTTATCATCCGTTGTGAATTAAAAAATGACATAGTACGATTTATAATTTGTTATAAATAGTTTTTGACTTTAACTGTATTTTATTCTGCATTTGATATCATTGAGAATAAAGTATATATGTTTTTAAGATAAAAAATAAAATAAAAAAACAACCTTACTCGCCTATTAAACAATGAGCCGCTGTCACAATGGATTGCGGCGCAACCAATGACCCACCACAGACAATGTTCCCATTGAGTAACAAAGCCACCATCCACGGCCATTCTTGTATAGTAGTATTACGACCATTTACAATTCGTCGAGTAGGAAGTGTGGACGTCGACTTACTCGTGCTGAACCGCTGACCACATAGTTGTGCTGCTTCATCAAAAACGGACAAAAAGTAATTTTGATTGACGGGATACACTTTGATGTTAGCGAAAAGCTGGTGACGTATAACGGGTCGTGTTTGGTGACAATAAATAGCTAGTTCAATAAGGTTGTTTAATGAATATTGAATACTGCATCTTCAATTTTTGATGTATATATAGCTAATTGCATTATCGTTGTCGGTTGAAAATCATAAATCATAGAAGCTGAGACCGCAAGGATGGATGGGAAATCAGTTCATGACCCGCATTACATGCATATATATTCAATGTTCTCGTAGTTTTAAAGGTATATGAGCTATTTAACTAAGACCCTACAAGTCTGCATAAAAAGGTCGATCATTTGACGGTGTTATTTGAGAGTTTTAATTTCCCAGAATTCCTTTTGGTCATAGCTTTCATGATTTTCAACCCGACAATGATTATGCAATTAGCTATATTCTTACACGCGGCTTTTATGTAAACCAGTTGTAGTTACTGTTAAAACTACCATGTTCTAAATAAAGTTTCTATTCTATTCTATTCTAGCATTCCAAGATTAAAATATACTTCTTATTACTCGGCGGGTTGCCTGTGGCACGCCGAGTTGAAAAATGGGCTTTCTTTTTCTTATGACCACAAATCGCCAACCAAGGCGCATGCGCTCTGTGCAGCTGAGAAAACCAAAGGCTCATTGCTGAACGCTTATAAGTTGGTTGGCTTAGCCTGGTTTTGGCTTTTCTAAGGAGACTTTTTGTAATTTATCTCAACGATTCGAGCTCCAATTGGATGCAGTGTTATTCGCTTTTTTGATCATGAAATAGTTGTATATATAATAGCTTTTTCGCATCGATACCAATTCTACTACAAATGTACTTACCCGTACAGAGATGACAATTGATCAGACTATCGATTACAACGAGGAAGACAAACCCACTTACAATCATCGTATCATAATCGTAAAGAATTCTAAAATAAAAATTTTGGGTGTTTCAATACCAGCCGAACTACTGAGTATACAAAGTCTTTAAATCAACCGGACCGACAGATATTTTGATTGCAAACCTGCCAAACGCTTCAGTGGTGGATGATCCCACAGGAATCCCAAACAGATAAGCCAATTTTTGTACAAAGCACTGCGCGTTCACATAAAAATAAAAATTGTTTGTAAAATTATTATTTTCTCGACTATTCAGTGAAGTCAGTGTAAAACCAAGAATCAAGAGAAGCCAGTTAAGTGTTTCCCGCCAAAAATTGGCGCATTTGCACACCAGACTGAAACAAATGAATGTGAACCAACCTTTTCTTTGAACTATAAATGTTTACAAAGGAAATATTTTTTTTAACGCATTTGAGAAAGCCAATATAATGTTTCGCGCCATTGCACGGCGCGTTTGCACGATAAAACGAGTTGAAATAATAAATAAATAATAATAATAATAATAACACGGAGATATTTACGAGAACACGGAGATATTTCTAGAGATGATTTGAAAGACAAATATATGTATTCGCAACATAATTATAAGTTAAAGTTTAATAAATGTATACAATAATGATTCTTTGCCGTCTTATCTTGGTAAGCGATTTTGTCGACCTTGTGGTGACCTACATTCTCGTACCCAGACCCTTCTCAGCTGTTAGAAAGCTGAGAAGGATCTGGGTACGAGAATGCGGTGACCTAAGGCCAAAGCCAAAGGTCGTTTCAAAAATGAAATATTTTCTGGTGGATTTTGTTGTAAGCCAGTTTATACCTGCAGTACAGCTCGGAAAGCCCACAACAGGAAACCACAAATCGGCGCAAAAGGTTAGTTAAAAAGATGTGCTTGCAAGTATATATCTTTGTTTATGTAAAAACAAATTCTACGCAAAAGAACTGTTTTGATTTAAAGATGCCAGTCAGTTCTTCTTGTTGGTGTAAATTACTTTGATTTTATTAGTTTTTCGTGTCATATTTCAAAGTGTTCTTCTTGCTCTTGAAATACCTGACTTTAAATTTGTCTTCTGTTTTGCTATAATGTTCACTGATTTATACTTATTATTGTTGTTGATCTAATTTTTCTGGTTTCAGTTTTTCTAAGCCGATGTGATATTTATTTCATTTTCTTTTTAGCATTAACTCCAAGGATGAAACAGCTTTATTTGTTTACCATCTCCGTCCTGGTACTAGTTGCACATACTAGTCAAGGTAAGCAAGCTTGCATGACGCAAGCACAAGCATATTATTTGCGCTTATACACGGTGTCTGTACGTTTTCACGTGACATACTGTGGCGGATCTAGGGGATGCACTGGGTGCACATGCACCCCCCTTGCTGCCCAAGAACAATAGACCTTTTTACCGAGACGTCGGCCATCTTGAATTATGGGATGCCCAGGGTGCAAGCTAGTAACCATTTGGCCATGAAAAACTGCGAAAACCTAATTTAAAGCAATGAATTCGTTATACAAAAATACACAACACATGTAGATAGTAGAGTGCAATTTAGAAAAGTGTGAAATAGTACTAATTTTAAATAGTACTAAATAGTGCTATTTCTATTGTTTCATTAGTGCTATTTAGTACTAATTAGTTATTTAGTTTTCAAGCTTTTCTAAATTGCATGCACTCTAAGTCATACAACACTATGGTTAGAGTGAAATAGAAAAATAATATATTGACGCGAATCCACACTCTACAGCCAGTTTTGGGTCATTTGCACCCTGAGCACCCCATAATGTTTTAGCCAAAACAATAGAATCCAAAATGGCCGCCGTATCGGTAAAAACGTTTATTCAATAATACGATTTTTAATACAAAAAAGTCAGCTACACACGTTTCTTAATTTTTCGCTTAATGTTTGTGTCGTAGCCAAGCAAGTCTTCAAAAGTGTTTCACGCCAAAGTACAAGTTAATATCTGTATCCGGGAACTATAGCCTCGTTTTCGTGTCCCTCCACCATGCAACTCTCCCATTCAAACATCCGCCATATTGAATAGTCCATTTCCGAGTTCCTTTTATCTCTGTTTCAAAACGAGTCTACGTGCGAAACCTTTCATATGCAAATAATTTTTCCTTCTCAAGTATATTAAGGCCTGACACATGAGCCTAATTGGCATAAAAACCATTATTTTCTATAAACTGAAAACTATACATGCTTTGAAGATAAAACTTCACCAAAATGTTTAGTCCCTTGAGTGTGTGGAAATTTGATGTGGTTTATTGCATGTGCTGGGTCACGTGACACATCACATGGCAACATATGTCCAAATATTTCAGCTTAAAATGGGGTACATAGAAACGTTGTTAAGAATAATGAATCAGATGTCAAAAAGTTACATTTAGAAAGGTCTTTCTAAATCCGCCTTTTAACGTTGTCCTTAATCATTAGTTATAGAGATAATTGATAACACAGGTCACGTGACCAACCCAGTTATTTGCATATTTTTATTTTTCTCGTAAATGAGAATATGTAGACAGCATTAAAAGGCGGGATTAGAAAGACATCTACCAAAGGTATTTACCGAAACATTAGTTAGTGTTCTAAGAAAAGTCTCTACGTACCCCATTTTCGATTGAATTTTTCAACCACTCTTAGCCACGTGATTTGTCACGTGACACTTCATTTGCTATTATCGCGACTAAATTTTCACAAATTCATGGGTCTTAGCATCTTGGAGAAGTTTCAGCTTCAAAGCATGAATAGTTTTCAGTTTATAGAAAATAATGTGTTTATGCTAATTAGGCTGAAATGTCAGGCCTTAATATACTTGAGTCCTTTCTCATGTAAATAAAACTCATTTTCATATGAAAGGTTTCGCACGTAGACTCGTTTTGAAACAGAGATAAAAGGAACTCGGAAATGGCCTATTGAGTCTAGAGTGCAAATGTTATATCCATGAAACAGTAGAGTGCAATTTAGAAAAGCGTGAAATAGTACTAACTTTAAATAGTACTAAATATAGGTATTTCTATTGTTTTCTATTGTTTCATTAGTGCTATTTAGTACTAATTAGTGATTTAGTTTTCAAGCTTTTCTAAATTGCACTCTACTAACTAATTAGTGCTAAATAGCACTAAGGGTGCGTTCGATTGACCTTATTCTGGAATAGGAATAATTCCAGATTCTGGGGCAGACGGATGACGTCATTATTCCGGAATATTCCAAGCATTCTGTTATGATGAGCAGAATGTTTGGAATATATTCCGCTTATTCCGGAATCGGAACAGGCTCAATTGAACGAACATTCAGTATTATTCCAAGTATTCCTATTCCGGAATAAGGTCAATCGAACGCACCCTAAGTAAACAATAGAAAACAAAACATTTTGTGCTATTTGGTACTACAGTTTTAGTTAGTTAACTATTTCACGGATATAATATTCGCACTCTAAATGAAATTAATAATAATAAAAGTGTATGTTCTATCTAGAATGCTGTGCACGCAAAACTACACTGATAAAATGTAACAATTGACCTCGGTATAATTATCGACGCGTCTGCAAGCATGGGAAAAAAGAATTTCCAAACAGCGAAGAAATTTGCCAAAGAACTACTAAAGCGCTTTCTCACGCGCCATCACGAACTCGAGTCTCGTTGAATTATTTTGCATTTTATCATCACATTGTGACGTAACTGGATGACGAGTACTTTCCCGACGATTTGCAAAACCTTATCGGTAAAATGAAGTACGAGGGGTTCACGAACCTTGCGTCCACTGCGAAGAGACTACGATATAAAGTGTTTTCGAAGAAGAAAGGATCGAGAGCAAAAGAACAAGGTGGTATATAATTTATAATATAATTAATAATAATAATTAATAATAATAATAATAAATAATAATAATAATAAATAATAATAATTAATAATAATAATTAATTAATAATTAATAATAATTAAACAAACGATTGATTCTAATCATCCCCACCCCAAGCATCTTGCACGACCATCGTCATAGATGGCTGCCAATAGGCGACTTGCATGATGGCATCATATACTACAAGTACCAGAATGCTTTGCCCATTTTCTTTTGTAAGATAATTAGCACCAATTGTCTTACTATTCTCATGAGGGAATAAAAATCTGAATAAGGAAGAAAAATTCCCAAATCATTCTGGTACTTGTAGTAAAACAACGTCATCATGCAAGTCGCCTATTTAAATCACAATTGTTTTGAACTGACTAGCCTCGTGTCCATGATGCTGCACAAAAGAGATTTCACATGGGCACGAGGTTAGTCAGTCCAAAACAATGACTATTGCTTGGTTTCAATCAGCTGTTAAAACTCCTTGAATCTCATTATTTGCTTCAAATGACGGGCAAACACTGCCCTCCATGTGCTATCAAGCAGAGAGTATTTATGGCGAGCGAAAAAAGCGGCTGTATTCGCAGGCTAATAGAAAAGGTGCAATTCAGCTGATGAAAATTCCTCACGAGACCGGAAATGACGTCTAATGATATCAATCAATTGAAATTTGGGAGCCATTATTATTTTATTTTCCAGATAAGTCTTCACTCTTAGTAGAGTATTGCAGACTGCATTACAAATTAAAACAACATTTTTGCATTTTTCTACTGTCAACAGAGGTATCAGCCATCCAAACGAATTTTAATTTTAATTTAATTTTAATTAAAAGTGTGTTTTACTTGCCAACCCTGCAGTGAGCGAGCTAACCAATAAAAACTGGCACTATCTTTAATTTAGTATATTTGGCTGCATCGCCTAATTCCGATATTCAGTTGATCTCAGTTCTAGTTTGTGTACGTCTGAACTGACTCTACAGAACCGTCACATCAGTAACAAACCACGGGTTGTATCAGAACGAGTTTTCGCAGACAGCGGTGAAAAACGGGTTTATTTTGTAATTTTCTCTGTTATAGGTTCAAAAATGGTGGCTGTTTTCTTGTCTGGTCCGTTCGATTCAATGGGACCAGAAGAACTGGAATTCTCTGTCAATAGTCTGCATCAATCTGGAGTAGAGACATTCGTCGCTGAAGCTTACGGCGAAAATAGCAACGACGGAATCGAAGCTTTGCCGAGTGAGCTTCAAAGGCAACATTTATTTACTATGTACCGACACCCGAGTAAAATGCGCAAGGAACTGGACCGACTAGTCGGACAAATTTGTCAATAACTTCATTGGTTCGAGTGGAAAGTAACGACGGAACGGCCTGAAGACTTGGCCAGGCAGATACACCTATTTCAAAAAACGTTGGCCGTCTGAAATCTGAATCTGAAATATGAGACCGAGAGTGTTGTAATGCACAAAAACTTTATTATTATTGTGGGTATGAGTTGTGATCTATCTTGTAAATACTGGAATATGCCACGACCTTTAGGCGAAGACCTGCATTGGCGAATAGTGTGGCTACGAGTGCTTTTAGGTCACAGATTCAGATTTCAGATTTCAGATGCATGCCAACGTTTTTTGAAATAGGTGTATACGTGGGAACGGCTTTGCTGGACGGCAAGCGCTGTATTAGTAAGATCGTCAATGGGACAATCAACTGGAGGTCGAAAAATAGCATTTTAAAGGCGTTTCTCTGACGACATTAGAGTGCAATTTAGAAAAGCTTGAAAACTAAATAACTAATTAGTACTAAATAGCACTAAGAAACAATAGCTGTATTAGTAAAGTTAGTCTAGAGTGCAAACCATATGTCCGTGAAACAGTATAACTAATTTGTACTAAATAGCACTGATGAAACAATAGAAAACAATGGATATAACACTATTTAGTACTATTTAGTAATAGTATTGTTTCACGGACATATGGTTTGCACTCTATTTCACGCTTTTCTAAATTGCACTCTACTGATCTTTCAATTTCATTGTAAATAGTTGATTAAATAAGTCTTTACTACATTGATTGTATTATGGACAGCGTACATGCGAATCTGCAAAACCGAAGAGCTTCAGACATGTCAATGTGTACGAAGCCGATTCCTGGATGGGGGGAGGGGAGGGAAGGCGAGGCCCCGGGGGGAGGGGAGTGGTGGTTTGGGGCGGCGACTAGGAAGGCGGCGTACTCACATAAAAACGTGACGGGGATGCTCGTCGGAAACTAATTTGAAAATGATCCCTAAAAGGTACCCGAGTCTCTTCCAAGTGGGCGTGGCATGAAGTCAGTTTCACCCCTAAGAGATACCAAGTCTAAAGCAATAAGTATATTAAGTAACTGGGCAGAGAACAATAACGTAATGCGCCCAATTACACCAGCGTTAATTATCAAAGTCTGTTACAACTTACAGTTACTTACCAAATAAAACAGCCGCAGAAACAACTGACGGAGTGTTAAAGTACGTTTTGAGCTTAGGTCTGGGATAGGGTATGGAAAATCGCATTTGTAGGTCTGGAATAGGGTCAGGGTTTTGAGGTGTCCACCCCCCGGGGAAGAAGAAAACTGAAGTAGAACAACAACAACAACAACGAAAATAACGAGAACAAGAACAAGAAGAAATGCGTCACACTAGAAACGAAAATTAGGAAAACTGTTTTCATGAGTTCATCGTTAACGGTTTAGTAACGGGTTATCCGACGCCTACTTGCAGGTTACGTCAAACCTTTGACCTCGTGTTTACATGGAAGGCTTCCTCTGCAGCGAGTAGAACAATCAGTCTCTCGTGGACACCAACTGTGTACTCTGGTATGTGTATTTATCCTTGACATTTATCTTAAATTTCTTGTTTTATTTATTTTTATTTTTATTGATACCAAACCAAGAGATAAGTCAGAATGATAGGGTCATGCACTAAACCTACAACTCTGGGTACGTTCCATTCAAAACGTCAATTCGATCAGGGGTTTAGATGTTTCTCCATTGTGGATGGAGTCCTAGAGAAGGTCTAGAGACTTATATCAGAAAACAATTCATTTTCAAAACGATTACGATACATTTTAATGTTCGTTTTCCGGACATGTTCCGACGTACTCAAAATAAAACGTGTACATGTGGACTGTGGACTGTGGACTGTGGACTGTGGACTGTGGACTGTGGACTATGGACTGTGGAAGAATGTAGGACGCTTTCATGACATTCCAGCATTAAGTGTAACTCGTGCGATTAAGTCATGAGCGAGTTCCATTCTATAAGCGTTGACTTCTAAAATACCTTTGCGATGTTATGTGCGCTTTGATGGCCTCGCGATATTTTTATCGTCATAAATAATTATTATTTCAGTATCCAGGAAGAGGAGACATCAAGGACAATGATGTGTCAGCGGTATGTTTTCGTAATAATAGTGATACTGTGGAAGGGATACGGCAATGCAGGTAAAACCACCGGTATAGAAAAGGATAGAGCATCATCTGACTTAAGTTTCTTATTGTATTTTCTCTCTACATCCTTCTTGTTCGGCCACCTTCAGATTTTTAGTCACTCAGGCATTCACTTGTTTCTTCGCTTGTTTCCTTTTGCCTTGCTTGCTTGTGTTTTGCTTTGTTTCGTGTTCATGGATGTTAACTTGTCGTTTTACATCTTTGTTTGCTTGCTTCTTTGCTTGCGTGCTTCTTTGCTTGCTTGCTTGTTTGCTTGCTTGCTTGTGTGCTTGCTTGCTTGCTTGCTTGCTTGCTTGCTTGCTTGTTTGCTTGCTTGCTTGCTTGCTTGCTTGCTTGCTTGCTTGCTTGCTTGCTTGCTTGCTTGCTTGCTTGCTTGCTTGCTTGCTTGCTTGCTTGCTTGCTTGCTTGCTTGCTTGCTTGCTTGCTTGCTTGCTTGCTTGCTTGCTTGCTTGCTTGCTTGCGGCTTATTTTGCACTGAGTTTCTCATTCAAACTACAGGTACCACTAAAACTGCCCAAGTACGATGCAACAAGAAGATAGACCTCAGCATAACCTTGGACGCATCAGCCAGCACAGGACAACAAAACTACCAACTTTACAAGAAGTTTGCTAAGGAGCTTTTAAGCCGTTTTGATATCTCTCCATCCAGTACACATGTAGCGTTGACCTACTTCTCTATGTACCATCATACGATGACAAAGTTTGCGGATAAAAATCGGTCTTTGAGCGAGCTGAAGACAGTTATAGACAACATGCCGTACGAGCAATCCATGTCAATGTTGGCCAGTACCATTGATCAATTGCATTTTGGAGTCTTCTCAGGGAACAAGTCAGGCGTGCGTCACAAAGGCTCAGGTTTGTTAAAGCTGGTTGCATATGTATATACACTCATTTCGATAAAGTTAGTCAAATTAATTGTTGACTAATTACAACTGAATGCTGGTTCTTGGCGCTTGTTGCTTTGAACGCGACGTTTTTTTAAAATTAATTGGTGTACATATTTATATTACAGTGGCTAAGCCAGGATTTTCCATTGGGGGGGGGGGGGGGGTCACACTCCATATCGTTCACCACCAAATCCCCCCCTCCTTTCCTCAAACATATAAATTTAAAGAGTAGACCAAGAGGAGGGGGGGGGGGGGGGTCACAGGCACTCTGGAACCCCCTGCCTACGCCCCTGTATTAAGCAATAGATAATAATATTAATACAATCTATGGTCGAGTGTTTGTCGAGTGTTTAGTCTCCTGTGGTTGATTGACTGATTACTTTTATTGATATATTTTATCTTTTTCACGTTCTCGGTTCCCGAGCCTGATCTTGATGCACTGCGCATGCTCATCTATAAAGAGCGCGCGCAGTCTGACGGCCAGGGCTTGGGTCGAGAGTGTGTTTACAGGATCTAAAATGGCTGCAGTGTTCATGACCGACGGGTTTTCTACGTTTGGCTTCGAATTGTCGCGCGAGAGAGCTCGCACGATGCGTTACTATGGTGTAGAGATGTTCGTAGTTTATGTCAAAGAACAAACGCAACAGAAGTCACTGCATTTCCTTGCCAGCAAGCCAACTCGAAATCATACGTTTGAGCTTCCAAATGACACCACAAAACGAAATCAAGTGATCGATAAACTTGTAGAGCAGATTTGTCGTGGAAAATACAGTTAAAATGAACCATTCAGTATATAATCGTTATTATATGTTATGTTATGTACGATAGAGGGAACTAACTAAATCGACAATTTCATTGTAAATAGTTGATTTGATTTGATAGTTATTAAATAAGTCTTTACTACATTGATGGTATTATGGACAGCGTACATGCGAATCTGCAAAACCGAAGAGCTTCAGGCATGTTGTGAAACTGACTATTATGAATGTCAAATGTCACACATTTTAGTTCATCTAAAGTACATATATCCCGGCAAGACAATCTAGTTTAAGGTGGCTCGAAGTAGTTTTTAACTGACCACATTTCTACTTTTCATTTGGCGAATTGATAGACTTATCCTAGACCGATCAAAACGATTTTTTGAAATTGACATAATTCTAAATTTCCATCTTTGCCCGATAGCTGGTGCAAAAGTCGTTTTGATCGGCCTAGGATAAGTCTATCAATTCGCCGAATGAAAAGTGTAAGTGTGGTCAGTAAAAAACTACTTTGAGTCACCTTAAAACAAGAGAGTACAACCAAACAATGTACTCGCCCCCATTATGGCTAGAATCCTGGCCCATCCCGGTGAATCCATGTCTCATTCGATGGCTAAAGTACGATGTATCCACTAGAAAAGTATTTCTATGACAAATGACGTAACGAGGCCCAAGAGTGCAGGCCTGGTCGCTTTTCAAAATGGCGACCATCACAGGATCCTAATTGTTTAAATACTTGATATAAAAAAACTAATTCCATAAGAAAGATTTGTATGTTTTCCTCGCAATGTTAAGTAGTAATGTGTCAGTTTTAGTGACGCTTAAACCACCCCACAATCCCTCGCCTTAAGGTCCCGCCTCCTTCCGTGTCCACTCCCTCTCGTCGACCAATCGCCTTCAGGAGATGGGACTGCTGCTTCATCATGTTGTAGATTTCGTCAATCCTGTGGGGGGATGGGAAAGTACTTTTAGTTAAATTGCTGAACATTTACTTCAACATATCTTCGCTTCCGCTTCCAAAGAAAAGAAGAGAGGAGAATGGTAACGAGGTTGCTTGGTCCTAATCCTTCGCGTCCTAACTCAATCTCACAAATGGAATCCCACAATGTCAAAACATTTCAAATGGTATAGAAACGTATAGTATAAACCCAAGCCTTGTGGTTGGACCAAACAATATGCTTTCGTATTAACTTTTTGGGCTCCCTGTGTCAAGAACCCAGAAGGATTGGAGCCTAATATTTTTAGCGCCCAGTCCTTCTCTCTCTTTTACCAAAGGAACTCCAAATGAAGAATAGTAAAAAACCGAAGTTATTAGCTAAGCGAGGTCTCCGGTGTCAAGAATGCAGAAGGACTGGAACCTATTATTTTAGCCTCCAGTCCTTCTCTCCTCTTTACCACAGGAAGCCCAACAGCAGAATAGAGGATTCAATGACTTTGTATGGATGTCATACTTGTTTTCTTGCACTTCGATTCTATCAATTATGTGAGCCAAGCCTGGTGGGATTTCGTTTCCATCGTCTTCGCCCGTGTTTTCTGGCTGACCAAATCCTTGAAACTTATCAAACACCTGAAATACAGTAAGAAAATGACTTTACACAACGACTGGCATTGACATGTACTTATTGCGCATGCGATGATTTGTCTACCGCTGACTTGGAGGACCGACTGACCAAGGCCTAGGTTTTCGCAACGTGTCTGTTCGATATTGTATTCAGTGTTTATCAAACAACCGTTGTATGTTATGGAAAGATTGGACAATGAAGAAGAACGAGGAATTGATGGTATTTGGTTACCAAACATGGAATGAATTTGGTTATACCAAATATGGAATTTGGTTACCAAATATAGATTTTGGTTACCAAATATGGAATTTGGTTACCAAATATGGAATTTGGTTACCAAATATGGAATTTGGTTACCTAATATGGAATTTGGTTACCAAATATGAAATTTGGTTACCAAATATGGAATTTGGTTACCAAATATGGAATTTGGTTACCAAATATGGAATTTGGTTACCAAATATGGATTTCGGTTACCAAATATGAAGCAAGTAGTCCAAGGACTCAGCAAAGACCAATACAACGTATATGTTTTTGGTAACTATATTTCGGCTAGCCAGACTACCTTCTTCAGGTTAAGGAGAGATTTACAAATGGTGAATACAAATATATAGCTGTTACTGTTTCGTCTCATTGTGTAACAGCTATATATTTGTATTCACCATTTGTAAATCTCTCCTTAACCTGAAGAAGGTAGTCTGGCTAGCCGAAATATAGTTACCAAAAAAATATACGTTGTATTGGTCTTTGCTGAGTCCTTGGACTACTTGTTTCATTTAACATTGTTTTTGACCATTTAGATCTATACATTAGATCCAACGTTTTCTGGCAGGATACTCGTACACGGCTTTTGCTACCTCTCAAGTTACCAAATATGGAATTTAGTTACCAAATATGGAATTTGTCAAGGAATCGGTTTAAAAATATGGAAATACTAACCTTTGTAATTTGATCTTTTTATTTCCCCCCCATCATAGTTTTTATATAAATCCAAGTATTCTACTGATGATCAATTCCATGATTTGGCTACTTACTCTACTTTTCAATGGTATTTTTCTGTTTGGATAAACGACATGTTCCAATACTTGTACGCGACGTAAAATAAACGCAGGAAGAGATTCTTCGACCTCTAAAAGCATCTCAACCTAAACAAAAATGCCTTTAATTAATCCGACTGACAAAAATCGCTAGTCTGTAAAGAGCTTGGTTTATCTGCATGTCTGCTTGTCGATCCGTTTTTCTGTTCAACTGACTATTGCCTTGTCTGTCTACTGAGATCCTATGGATTGTGAAAATCACGGGTTACCATGGTGACACGTTACCATGGAAACAAGTTACCTGCATGACGTAACGATCCATTCTCGACTTCTGCTGGATTTTATCGATATCACCAACGGCCAAACCAATCTGTGCAAGAAGTAAATGTCGTTTACTCAAGGATGGTTGTTATGTAAAAAAAGAAGTAGCGACCCTCCCCTCCCACCTGAAATGTCATTTCACCACAGGGATCCCACAAGGCAGATATAGAAAACCTACCAGCATGTTCATAAGGATAATAGGCATCCCTAAGCAGAACAGTAGAAAGAGTACGTTCATGGCTTCGGGGTAAGGAAGCTTGGATGACGGGATAAATGTATCCTCGTAGTTTAGTTCGCCCAGTGTCATGGCAAACGTCTTCAAGATGGAGTACCATAAAGTACTGAAGGCTAACTGTGAAGAATGACAGGTAAATCAGCTGGGTAGAAAGAGGCAGACACACAGACAGACAGACACACACACATACAGACACACAGATATACATACAGACACACACACACAGACACACAGACACACAGACATACATACAGACACACACACACAGACAGACACACACAGACAGACAAACAGACACACAGACAGACAGGCAGAGAGAGAGAGAGAAGTACTTTATTTAATAGTCTCGACAAACGATTTGGCCGCCAATTTCAAAATTATTTTTCAGGGAATGAATATGAAATTACAAAATATTACATTAAATATCAGATAGGCAATTACACAGACAGACAGACAGACAGACAGACAGACAGACAGACAGACAGACACACACAGACATACAGGGAGAGAGAGAGAGAGAAGTACTTTATTTAATAGTCTCGACAAACGATTTGGCCGCCAATTTCAAAATTATTTTTCAGGGAATGAATATGAAATTACAAAATATTACATTAAATATCAGATAGGCAATTACACAGACAGACAGACAGACAGACAGACAGACAGACAGACAGACAGACAGACAGACAGACAGACAGACAGACAGACAGACAGACAGACAGACAGACAGACAGACAGATAGACAGTCAGACCGTACAAACAGATAGGCAGACAGACAGACAGACAGACAGACAGATAGACAGACAGACAGACACTGAGACAGATAGGCAGACAGACAGACAGACAGATAGGCAGACAGATAGGCAGACAGACAGACAGACAGATAGGCAGACAGACAGACAGACAGACAGACAGATAGGCAGACAAACAGACAGACAGACAGACAGACAGTCAGACAGACAGACAGACAGGCAGGCAGTCAGACAGTCAGACAGACAGACAGTCAGGCAGACAGACAGTCAGACCGTACAGACAGTCAGACAGACAGACAGATAGGCAGACAGACAGTCAGACCGTACAGACAGTCATACAGATAGGCAGACAGACAAATCAATAATCAAGTCTCCATACCTTGTTGTCCATTAAGATAAAGAATGTCGTCCCAAAAGCCATTAAGAACAAACCAAACAGAAGCATGACCTAGATAAAGCACAGGGAGCCCAAGCTATAAATACATATGTGATCAATTACCAACACACTTATATCTCACCTGAAGCAGCGTTTTAAACATTGTAGTCAGCATGATGACGTATTTTCCATAAAAGGACATTCTATAAATACAATATTGAATACTGAAATTAATTCTGGCGTTCATGAGACAGACCGCTGTACACTGACCTTCTAAAGTACAGAATCAAGTTCAGAATAAATTAAGAATATTGAAATGAAACGATCAAATATTGAAATTAATTCTCATGTTCATGGGACAGACCGCTGTACAAGAATTCTACTTACCTTCTAAAGTACAGGATCAGGTTCAGCCAGCCCAAGAAGAGAGAGAACGCCGCGGCTAGAACGACGGTATTAGACTTACACATGAACGGGGGGACAGTAGTGAGGTATACTAGTGCGCATGCGTAGATAACCCACTCGATGTAATTGGTGAAGTCACTTAAATATCGAACTCGCTGAGAAAAAAATAGAAATCAGGTCACGTGATGTGCGTATATCGTATAAATCAGGTCACGTGATGTGTGTATATCGTATAAATCAGGTCACGTGATGTGCGTATATCGTATAAATCAGGTCACGTGATGTGCGTATATCGTATAAATCAGGTCACGTGATGTGCGTATAATCGAACTTAAATTCTACCTATGGCTTACCAGTCTGTAAATCTGTAAGAGTTCTTTACTGAGATGAAACACAGCGAGTACAATGGCGACTATGTGGAGCATGCGTACAGTGTTACCCTCCTGAAAGTAAGAAAACACGATAACAATACGAACCATTTACGAAAAAACGAACCATTTACGAAACTGACACGAATCGTGTACGACCTGACACGAATCATGTACGAAGATGGCACGAATCACTAATCAGTTTACGAACTGACACGACACGAATCATTTACGAAACTGACACGAATCATTTACGAACTGACACGAATCATGTACGAAGATGGCACGAATCACTAATCAGTTTACGAACTGACACGAATCATTTACGAAACTGACACGAATCATTTACGAAACTGACACGAATCATTTACGAACTGACACGAATCATGTACGAAATGGCACGAATCACTAATCAGTTTACGAACTGACACGAATCATTTACGAACTGACACGAATCATTTACGAAACTGACACGAATCATTTACGAACTGACACGAATCATGTACGAAGATGGCACGAATCACTAATCAGTTTACGAACTGACACGAATCATTTACGAAACTGACACAAATTCGTTTTTAAGAACTTATTATTATTATTATGAATCATTTACGTTACTCACCGCTGTGGAGTACTTCACAAGGTTGGAGTTCGGTTCTCCCTGTAGAATCCGGGAAAAATTGTAAATGTATAATTGATGTCTAATACTGACACGACTGACTGACTGAAGACTGACACTGAATGACTGACTGACTGACTGACTGACTGACTGACTGACTGACTGACGAAACTGACTGACTGACTGACTGACTGACTGACTGACTGAACTGACTGACTGACTGAGAAAACTGACTGACTGACTGACTGACTGACTGACTGACTGACTGACTGACTGACTGACTGACTGACTGACTGACTGACTGACTGACTGACTGACTGACTGACTGACTGACTGACTGACTGACTGACTGACAGACTGACTAACTGACTGACTGACTGACTGACTGACTGACTGACTGACTGACTACTTACTGACTGACTGACTGACTGACTAACTGACTGACTGACTGACTGACTGACTAAACTGACTGACTGACTGACTGACTGACTGACAGACTAACTGACTGACTGACTGACAGCTGACTGACTGACTGACAGCTGACTGACTAACTGACTGACTGACTGACTGACTGACTGACTGACTGACTGACTGACTGACTGACTGACTGACTGACTGACTGACAGCTGACTAACTGACTGACTGACTGACTGACTGACTGACTGACTGACTGACTGACAGCTGACTGACTGACTGACTAACTGACTGACAGCTGACTGACTGACTGACCGACCGACCGACCGACCGACCGACCGACCGACCGACCGACCGACCGACCGACCGACCGACCGACCGACCGACCGACCGACCGACCGACCGACCGACCGACCGACCGACCGACCGACCGACCGACCGACCGACCGACCGACCGACCGACCGACCGACCGACTGATTACTTTGATAATCATGAATTGATACCTTAATAATTATCGACGATCCACAATACTTGGTATTATTTAGTTTCAACCCACAAAACCTGTCTTCATTTGATCTCAAATAAACAACCAGTGACGTAAAACACAACAAAAACATCACGTAAATCGACAGATTAACGAAGAATGTCAGCCAACCAAACTTCTTCCTGCAACAAGAACAAGAACAAAAAAACTTTATTGAAGTGTCGGGTTATTTAGCTAAAACTAAGCTAACTGTGGACACTATCAAATAATGATAATTATATAACTTAACATTAATTCGTTAAGATAAAATATGGACTAAAAATTAAATATGAACAAGTCAGCTTCATGTATGTTTCTTGTAGGGAGGGAAGGGTATGGGAACGTATGGGAATATTCCTTACCATTTTATCTTCATCAGAAAGAAGCAAACGGGATGCGTCAGGCAGTTTTCGCGCCTTCGTTCAGCCATTGTCTGAAATTAGATTTGATGACTTTATTTACTGAAGGAATTGACGACTCTTCAATAATATTCATATGCGGGCTCAGCCTCGAATCCAGGAGTTGTTGTTTTGTTATTCCAATTTCTGCTTTTGTTTTCTATCTCAGAAGTGATCAAGCTAAGCCCGCATATGAATATCATTTAAGAGTCGTCAATAAATGTATTAACCAATAACAGATACAGTCATTCTCAAAAAGGTTGTCCAGATGAAAAGACTACAATACTACAATAAAGTCACGTGATTCATCATGTATTCAATTTCTGCGCGCGGAACTGAGAGTTGATACCAGCGCCATTACATTCAGTTCTCACAATGCCGTGTACTTTTGCATCTGAAATTGAAATTCCACACGAGGAAATCGAATACATAATGAATCACGTGACTTTATTGTAGTATTGTTGTCTTTTCATCTGGACAACCTTTTTGAGAACGACTGTATCTGTGCAAAGATTTCAAAACTCGAAAACGGTTTTCTCCGTTGCAATTATATCTGGTCGGGCATTAGGATTTGAAAACGATAGCTTGATCGTAAGTTCTGATTACATCTAGGATTATTCAAACAAGTACGAGAATACGAGTATAAAACCACAGTTCTATTATTTAGAAGCCGCGATCGCCGCTAGAACTTAAAGCCGCGTCTACACGAGCAAGTATATCTTTGACAAGTTTCGTTGATCGAGTAGACGGTCAGCAAGCTTCCTTTGACAACTTTCTATTGACGTAATGAACAGAGCCGAAAATTCAGTGATTTATTAAGGCAAATTATATATTCAACCATATCTCGACCGCTATTTAACCGATTATCATAAAGATTGGTGTGTAAACTTCTTGCATGATGTTATATCCATATCGGAAATCAACAATTTATAAAAGCAAAATTAATGTTTTCATGACGTCACACTTTGGTACTC
The DNA here is from genome assembly GCA_033675265.1 of Actinostola sp. cb2023. NCBI lineage: Eukaryota > Metazoa > Cnidaria > Anthozoa > Actiniaria > Actinostolidae > Actinostola > Actinostola sp. cb2023. The sequence goes on from JAUJYZ010000325.1 coordinate 596,179, forward strand.
TATTCGTATCATTGTTAAAAGTGATGATAAACCTTCAGAGGGGGGTGCGTCTGCTGCTTTTTATCAACCCCCCTCTCAATACCATCACTGAAGGAGCATGGGAATTGTTAGCGCGCCTCCCTCCGCCAACGTAGTTTAATAAAAACTCATGCATAACTAATGAGCAATTCGTCCAATCAGAAGGACGAAATCCATCACGTGCATGTACCTTTATACCCGGTTCCCAGTTCCCTGTACGGGACGACATTTTTTTTTTTTAATTTAAGGTGTACGGGACGACATATATGTTGTCCAGAAAGATCGCTCCTTGGCTTGGTCACACTTTCGGACAGTTGTTCAAATGTGGGATCTTTTTGAGAGTATCAGTAGTATAGTATCGGTGCGCATGTGTGAGGTGTTAGAAGCAACACAATACTGTTATGTTTGTGTTTTCCCTGCTGTTTTCTTACTGAAATCATCCGAAAATGTATTATTTTGGAAGATCGTTTTTGAAGCTGTTCAATAAACTCGCAGATCGTGTTTTATTGGGTCTGTTTTAGACCCGATAAAACACTCCTGCTCGTTTATTAAACAGTACTTATGTAACGAGAAACATGCATATAGTTACCCTCAAAGCAGTGAGCGTTTCTTTGATTTTCTGATCTGAACCGTACTTGCCCTGCACCAGTCCGAGATCGTAGGTGATCTATAACAGATGATTAACATAAATTAATGACGTCATATGCTAATTTACAGCTTGGACTTCCTGTGGTGAGGTACCTTGTAGTCTTGACTGTTAGGATCGCCTTCATAGGTAACACAGCGGTCTAACACTTTCTAACGTGAAACAACAATAAAACATTATGAGAATAGACCTTTTTATGCCGCTTACAAATACCGGTCTGTATCAAATGTTGGAAGACTGGGTTCCAGTGTTTTCATTGGCTGAATTAGTTACAAGTTTTTCAAGGTGTTCGCCCTCGATGAAAGACTAGTGGAAATATCACTTGAATGGATTCATTAATGTTCTTTCTCCAGCACATTGGATAGGCTATACAGTGTTTAAATTGGAGATAATATTGTCAAAATACAGTCAATGTTGTCCAGCTAAAAAGAGATTTTAAAACACTACAAAAAATGTCACGTGTCTCATAATATATTCGTTCTGCGCGCGTGGAATTTTAATATCAAAAGCATAAATCACCTCTGCCTGTAAAAACGGGCATTGTTAAAATTCTGTTCTCACAGCTGAGGTGATGTTTGCTTTTGAAATTAAAATTCCACGCGTGCAAAACGAATATATGATGAGACATGTGACATTCATTGTAGGGTTAATCTCTTTTTAGCTCGACAACGTTAATGACATTGATTGTAGAAGAACTCGATGGTTATAACACTTGTACCCAGTCTTCCAATATCCGCAGACCGGAAGTAGTAATCAGATTCAACCTCAGCTACGTCTGGTATGCTCTTGACCAGTGTCTGGATTAGCGCAACCCCACCCCCTGGGGAAACCAATATGACTTCCTTCCATCTGCAACCAAAAGAGATCTGGGTCAGAAAAAGTGTGACAGAGTTGTCACGCAACGCTTGTTGGGATGACAACGTTGCGTGACATTCTTGGAAACGTGATGCATGTAGGCTTCATTCGCATGTGACTTGATGTGACTGAGTACTATCGTGTAGAGTTAAAGATTGATAGGCGACTTGCACTAAGAGGTCACGTGACCCCACACCCCTTAAATCGAACTGCAGTGTCAAAATGAACTCCAGAAATGAAAAGAGCAGCTCGAAATTAGTAAAAGGGCGAAGTTTTAGCTCGGTTGCCATAGTAATTGTACTCGAACATTCTCGACACATGGTTACTGCGCATGCTCAAATAACAAATCTGACGAATGTCTTGACGCGTGACTACCTGTCATGCTCAGCGATTGCCATGGCAACGTCGTGTTTATCAGCATTAATGGCGACGTCGAACACGCTGTGGTTGTATTTATTCAAAAGTATTTGTTGCTCTTGAACGGAGAGAAGGTGTGACACGATATGGGCGTGACCAGACATGGCGGCGAGGTTGAGGGCGGTGTTCTATGACACAATGAGAAATCGTGTTTTAGTTTGTCTTCATTCATTCATTCATTCATTCATTCATTCCTTCCTTCCTTTAAGCATGGGTTATAGTCAACTCTCTCTCTCTCTCTCTCTCAAGACTGATACCCCTCTATTACCCTTTATGAAGTTGCGCGGAGAACTGGTAACCAGTATACTGCGTGGAGGATTATGGGACTGTTCAGCGGATGCCGTTACCGCGTCTATTTACTTTAAAACATGATAGTTCTTTGACAACTTACCTTTGATACTTCAAACTTGCCGCCATAATGAAAACATTCCCATAATATTCCCCACGAAACATACTAGTTACCAGTCTTCCGCGCAACTCCGAAATAACGAATGTCAGACACCTTTGTCTGGTCTCTGCAAAGGTGGACACCTCATAAAGCACTGGGGAAAACGCCGCGCTCTTTCAAAACGCTGCGCATTGATTGATTTATCGATTTTCTACAGAATTTCCGAGGTTTGAAAAGCGCGCGTTTTTTTCAACGAAGCCAGACGAAGAGAGAGCTGATAATAAAGTTAGACATTGCTCGACTTGTTACTCTGGCCATGCATGTAGCTACCTGGTTCTTGTCGACGATGTTCAGACAGTCTGGGTGAGATTGTAGAATGTAGTCAATGCAGTTCTTTGATCCTTGCATCGCTGATAAGTGTAATGGCGTGCGCTCACTACGATCCCTACAAACATAGAACACGTTAGATTGTATATAGCAGACCTTGTCCCTTCATTTCAACACCCCTCCCTCCCCTCCCGCCCCTCTCTCCCTCCTTCTGCAACGTGATGATCCTTCATACTGTCCTCTGTGTTTGTACCTCTCTATTATAGCTCCATCGAGCAGAAGTAACTCCGTAATGTCCTCGTGTCCTTCTCCAGCTGACAAGTGTAGTGCAGTTCGTCCTTGGTTGTTTTGTGAGTTGATAATGCGAGCATTTCGCTTCTTTAGCAGCATTTGAACGATTACAAGCTTCCCGTATCTGAAACATTATAACATTGGTTGGTAAAATAGGTAAAACTTTACACGCAGCACCTTCTGGGATTCCTTTTCATTTGAGGCCGAGAGGGACTGGACTCCTTGAGAAATGGTTCCTAGTCTCTCCCTGGTAATGCAGGAAGACCAGAGAGATAAGTGTACTATTATGGAGCAAGCTATAGGAAAGCTTTGCAGCATTGTATTACGCTAAGCTATAATACGTTGTCACATCGCAAGCGCGCGGTGAAAATCCCATCATCATTATCAAACAGACAGACAGACAGACAGACAGACAGAAAGAAAGACAGACAGACAGACAGACAGACAGACAGACAGACACACACACACACAGACACACAGACAGACAGACAGACAGACAGACAGACAGACAGACAGACAGACAGACAGACAGACAGACAGACAGACAGACAGACAGACAGACAGACAGACAGACAGACAGACAGACAGACAGACAGACAGACAGACAGACAGGCAGGCAGACAGACAGACAGACAGACAGACAGACAGACAGACAGACAGACAGACAGACAGACAGACAGACAGACAGACAGACAGACAGACAGACAGACAGACAGACAGACAGACAAACAGACAGAAATGAGTCGCCAGAAATAAAATCTAAATGAGACAAAATGCGCTCTTTCCCAGCTTTTGCGAGACGTACAGAGTTAGAATCATACGCGTTATATGACGGAATTTGAAAGTCAGGCAATGATTGGAATGCACTTGTTTGTTCCTG